>OX439002.1:32797811-33397811 GCA_949316495.1 Amphiduros pacificus
GCCGTGACAAGGAATATAATATGGTCAGTCCATGATAAACTCTCCATCATTAAAAATGCAATTATAATAGTGGTCAGTTTATGAAATGAGCGGAGATTAATTTGACAGATAAAATCATGCATTTGGGAAGTAGTTTTGTGATTAGTTTCCATACTGATTTATTATTATCCTTGTAAAGTCTGCGAATTTAATCATACATGCAATCTTGGCGGCTATATGATAGATTAGAATTTGTTTAAAATAAATGTAATGACTAAAAATTATAGTTCCAATGTAAATATTCGGGCAAAATATATATTTTTTAACATTGTAATCACACCTTAATGATAACAAGTGAAATTGAAACTGGCTTGGTCCTTTGTGGCACATTATATTCTCTGGATCGATTAAGATGCTAATTTCGTAGAGTATTAAATCAGTGCCTTGTAACAATGACAAAGGTCGTGTTAAGGTCAAGGAAGGTTGATTTGTCCCCAGCTCATTTAGAGGCTTAATGAGCCTGTTGCATGTAGGAATAGGGAGGAGGTGAAAATGGAAGGTGGTCTGATGACACGTGTTGCCACAGTAACAAAGGAGGCATGTTTAGGTGATAATGATAAAGGGCTGAAGGAACATATGGCCATGGAGACAATCCCGGAGGGATGGGGAACCAGACGGCTTGGCAGCATATCCTGTATAACTGAATGCTTCCAATGTCCGCTGTGAGAACCATGACTCTAATATATGCACTGGAATCAGTCAGAAATCCTCACAAATTCAATTACTGTCGATAATTTCATCATAGACCTGGTCTGTGAAGTTATATATAGCCTTGGTGACGTGCTGCATTTGTAACCGTGATATTGTTATATAACAATTTTCCCCTCAAAAGTCATGTTACAATCTTTATACAGAAGTCATATTTTCTGGTATATTTTAATTTCAATGAATAAACCAGATTCTTGGTTTCCATTGTAACTATGGAAACAAAGCCATTACATAGACATTGGAATATATTTTTCACAAAGTAACATTTTGTGTGCTATTTTAAACACCTTGATATCTTTGTTTTTGTTTTCACCACAAAAATAACTTATGGTGTTTTCTTTGGAATATGCATTCAAAATTTCAAATCTTTTTCCCCTCCTACCTCTAAAGCTAGTGTCTGTAACAATTGGACCTGTCATTTCAAATGTGGGAGTGATGAAGTGTTTCGGGATGTGTTTGATCATATTTTTAGCCGGTTGTAAATCCTCCACATTTTGAGAGCATCCCGGCGGAGCCTGAACACCTATCCTGCACTGGCCTACACACAAACAATTAGCAAAACAATGAGCTCGGGGAACCTCTAGCCTTCCGGTGTCACTGTGAATACATTGCACACAGATCCCTTGTCTTAGCAGTTAGAATAATGGACTTTGGCAAAATGGTGCATGGTCTTTGTGCGGTTATGTGGCGGCAGTGTGTTGGGACTTAGGAAGGTGTGAGGAAGTCTAGGCCCCCTGTTGGCCAACCTTCTCATCACTCATACAGCAGGATTTAGCAGGGGATCTCCATGCCGCCACTGTTCTGCCGACCAGGTACAACCCAGCAGGATACCACAAAACACTAGAAACAAAAAGCTTATCAGGAAACTACCAACAAACGATGCCTTAATCTTAGCGTTTTTCTTCAGTGGCTGCTTTTTCACCAATGTTTTTTTTTTCAAGAAAGGAAAATTTCTGTAGTGAAATAAGAAAATCGCGAGGGGCTCATTGTTTGCTTCTTGGTAATTTTTACTTCATTTATTTATTTTGACTGATAGTTTTGAAACAACTAAACAGGACTCGGGGAGGTGGCTCCCCGGCGTGACTGTCGTGCATTCTCACAGGTCTCAGTCACTCAGCCTCATCCACCTTGACATATCCTTCTGTGTTCATGATTAATGTCAGGTGTGTCATGCAGAGCCGTGTTTGTCCTCTTGTCCACTGGATGGAGCGTCTCTGAAATTAGGAACGTTTTGTGTCACAAAGGACTGCTGTGAAGTAAAGCAGAATGCATGAGACGTGCACGTCGCCGAGCCACCTCAGCCGCCTTGCCCAGCCTAGCATTGTGAGGTTTATTGGGTTGATAACACCAGGCCACAAAGAGACCCCACACCCAATCCAATATATAAACCTGTATGGGGTAAAGTTGGGGCAAGGGGTGGCTCTACATTATAAAACACCTGTGTCTATCACCCCTTCAACACAGGACACAATGGCATCCCTGTCTGTCAATTCCCACAATGCATTAAAGTATCCCACAATGCAATGGAGCAGACAACTGTTAGAGCACATGGTCAGTTTTCCGGGTGGTCTGTAGATCCAAGGCCATGGTCAAGTGTCACTCGTATTGTCATGACGACCAGGTGACATAATCAGGCTTCTCTCTCGCTGATCCTCACCTGTAGATATAATTATACCTCGTCTCTTCCTAGGAATCACCTGCAGGCAATTCACTGTTAACCTGCTGTACAATTAGCATGTTACACAATCTGGTCCAATATAAATGCCAATCTTGTCATGAACCTCTCTCAGTTTGGGGTCAATGATAATGCATACATGACTTAAATACAGTTAGGACAATAGTGGAACAATGCATTTGATTATGTCTGTGGTTATTCTAAATGTTTTATGATCATTATTGGAAGTTGAAGGCAAAGGGTTTTCAAAAGATATTCGGGTTTTTGTGCCATTATATTTGTTTTGTGTTCCTCAGATAAGATGAAACATTAAATTAATATTTGGAGATTCTCTACTTCCAATTGATTTCTTCCCAAACGTCATATTGAGCACGAACATGTGATATATATATGGATATGATATATATGGATATGATATATATGGATATGATATATATGGATATGATATATATGGATATGATATATATGGATATGATATATATGGATATGATATATATGGATATGATATATATGGATATGATATATATGGATATGATATATATGGATATATATATACATATATATATATATATATATATATATATATATATATATATATATATATATATATATATATATATATATATATATATATATATATATATATATATATATATATATATATATTAAGCAAAGTGCAATACAACAAGAAACTTAGGCAGCAAATGACATCTTCAAAGGTGCGATTATGAACCAGGAAGGCATATTGTGATACGTATGCTTTCTATAAATGTTTTATTCATGTATATGGATCTTGTAAGTTTTATGTGTTCTTGCATGCTGGTCTGGAGTTACAAAACCATACCGTTCTAAACAATATTGCATGTGCTATTAGCATGAAAGTTGTAATATTAGATAAATAATTTTTTTTACTGAACTTGATAATACTATTTATGTCAGATGTACATTGGTGTATCCAGCTTCTTCGTGATAAAGACAAGCATACCACACACACATAATGTGCAGGGGTTAGGTTTACTGGTACCAAACTATAAGATTCCAAATCAATTACAATTACAAATTATCATTTATAGTATCATTTATATTACGCAGTTAAACGTCATTTCGTTGGCTCAAGGCCTACGATATGGCGTGAGATGTTGTTTTGTACATATCACCGTTTATTGCCAGACAGGGACAAATGTTTAGCTCCGGTAAATTCTGGTCTAAATTTGGATACAAATATGTTATTGATCTGACAAGTAGATATTATGTCATTGATTCAGTGTCTGACTCCATATCGCTAAGATAGGGGTGTCTTTAGCGAAGTTTCTATTTGGTGTGGTTATACATATGCTTCATGTGTAAAGCAGGATTTGAACGGGACTTACCAAAGATGGGGCTTGAACAATAGCGTTATACATGAAACAAATGTCCAATAAAGCTTACTGGCCCCGGCCATTCATCACGGAGACTGCATATATTCAACAAGCTCATTTAGGCATTCAATATCTACTCCGTGCATACATTTTATGGGTGCACTTTCCGTTTTTACAACCCTCAAATCAGATGTAAATAAGCCCTGTGGTTTTTATTGCATTTGCAGATTGTGTGATCGCATGTTGTCGCGAATCCTTGACCAAATATTAATAGAAATTTTATGTTGAGTCTTTGAAATGCACAGAAAAGAGAAATGCAACAGTGTGCATTGCTAATATGGTATCAAGTGTGTTTTTCCGTCACTTGAAGTCTATAGTTGGGGTGTTATTAATGCAGGTCTTAAATGCAGCTATTCTCTGAACTTTTGTGTGGTGTGCATGAGCAGGGCAATAACTCTACAGGCGGGGTACAGTAATGGCAGAATAATGCACGCTTAGCATGACTGCCATCATCACATGTTGATATTTCACATGAATAAGCAGCTAAACAAACATAAGTCATCTTGTAGCCCTTATTTTATGTTTGGGTTTTTTTGCGTCAGGCCTTCATTTAGAATCACGGCCTGGCCATACGTGTAATTCTGCATTCCGAAGCAAAAACTATGCACTCAAATTAATTTATATTGATATCTTTCTGTAAATTAGAAAAGCACATTGAAAAAATGGAAGCCCATGAAAAATGCAGGAGTCGCTTGTTATTTGTGATGGATAGGTGGCCGTCGAGGCATTCCGAGTTGGATGTGGTTTTTGATGTGTGTTTTGCCGTGACAGTATTCAGTTAATATCAATTTGGAACGAGTCTGTTGCTGAAATATTCAGGGAGATGGTCTTGTTATGAAGTAAGTTTCGCATGGAGGACGGCAGACATGACTTCATTATCTGTATCTTATCTCATCATTAACATGATAAATCTCCCTTCTCATACATATTTCATTCCTATTTTAGCACATTATGTGAACACATCTTTGTATGGAGAAAAATCTGATAAAAAATATTTACACACACAAAATTGCCATATGTTAATTGAGGAAAGAAAATTGGATAAAAATATCAGGCTAATGCTTCATGTTTTCATGATGAGGCGCATTTAATCTTTATGGTGTGGACACAAGGAGAAAGTTAATCAGTCCGTGGTTTTTGACGGAGCGCCACCTAGTGAGAACGGGATCGGAGTGATGCCTCATGATGTATGGTCAGGTCACCTGCAGGAAACCAATTAAAACTACCTCACAATCGTACAAGTATGGACACAACCAAGCAAGGCATTTTCGCTTCACTTTTAACTGCTTCTCTGAGTCGACAATCTGTAAATTGTTCTCCGGCTGTGGGATGATTGAGCTGGGACAAAGCCCTTTCCCTGATCTCACAGGCGGTATTGATCTGTAATGCCGGCTTCGCATGACAATTTCTTGTTTGTATGAAACAGCCAAATTGCTGTTAAATTTGGGTAGCTTTGCTGTTCACCTGCTTTTCCTGTGACATCCCAAGCATGGTGGTGGTGAGTCAGACAGGTAAACATACCACATCAAAGGCATGGTGGTGCAGAGGCTGGGACAAGAACCTCAGCCCAATCAATCAGCTCACGGCTTACCTCAAATGTGGCAAGAAATCTTGGCAGAATCATGCTATTAATAGGTGATAAAACTTCATTTGCAATACGTTTTTTGTACATTATATGATATTTTTAGAAAACGACAATTAAGTTTCAAACATTACAGAGAGATGAGGGTTACTGTCACCTGTCATTACAATTGAAAAGAATTTGATTCTGTGACCGTCAAGTCGTCCTCGGTATCCAGGTACACACGTGCAGCCTATGCATTGTGACATCATCATGACATGAAACACATCTTTTTCTCAATTATCCAATTCCAAACTAATGAATTAGCAGTGGATGTGGTAACTCTTGACGTTGATGGATCGTGTATTCACACGGCTACCCAACCCTGCCTTCATATTATTGGCAGGGTCTGATAATTGATAAATGTGACAATATGAAACCATCTTTTCGTTAAGTAATGAATTTTATGGTTATGATGTGCGAATTTTTTACCCGCTGTTTTATTCGAGGAAGTCATGTAATGTCCTTCAAACATAAAGTAATTTATCTCCCGGTGCAGATATCATCATTGATGTTTAATTCCAGAATGCATCATTAATTTGCGATTAATTAAAAAATGGTGGACTCATACAATGTATATGTTCTCATTTCATTTCTGATACCAATCATATCAGAAAACTTGATCTGTGGTATTGTTCCGGGAGACCGACATCTATTAAAATCCTCCCTGATACACCTGCAGATAATGCAAACTAATTTCCTGTTTATTAATAACCAATTTGTCTTCTGGTTCAGGTTTTTTATCCTTAATAACAAAATGGCTAATATGTAGATATCCATTATTACAATAGTAGGCCAATCTAGAGTTAATCTGTAGATTATGAAGCTGGCTAATCGTGGCTTGTGGCTCAGTCCAGGCTGGATAGACAATAAGTGATTTTCTTCTTTACTGTGTATAGGACAGGAAAACGAGGATGATTAAAAAATACACGACATCAATTTGAAAGATGATTCTGCAAATACAGAACACAAACAGCAATCAATGATGCGAAAGATCACATGAAGGATTTATTAAATTCTTTGTGTGCATTCACTCACATTTAAGTGGGATAAATTTACATTAAACATTTTAGAAGCTTATCAATCATAAACCGAGACTCTCCACAATGGTATGAATTCAGATTTAATATTTACGAAATGTGATCACAACTTGATGGAAATCTTATAGTTTTTATGTAATATGATATAATGGTCACTTGTATTCTGTTCTCCTGCAGACGGTGATGTTCCAATGCACCAAAATGTCCATAGTTAAAGTAATCTGGGATGGAAATACAAGGACATGAGACAGCTCACAACACAAACTTGAAAAGAACCAGGAAGGTTTCTTGCACCCATCATGCAGTATAGACTGGTCTTAGTATTCCAGGAAACATAACCGTCATATTCTAGTGTGAAACGGCATGCTTTTTTGTTGTTGCTTTTTTGCTTTTTTTCAGAAAAAAGAAATGGTTTTCAAGTTTAAAAATAAAGGGTGACTTGTATCATTTCAAAACCTGAACCTAGAATTTGTTAAGATGATAAATATTTATGCATAGGAAAGACTCTGCAGTAGCCATTGTTGGAACGGATATCTTTTTTCCTTAAAAAACAGTTGTGATTTATGTGATGACTTGAGGATGTTGGTTTCTAATATATAACACAAATGGAGAAGCAAGCACCTGGCGTGGTTGACAGAAATAATTAACAAAAGGTGTCCTCCATAACAGTTTGTAATTTGACATGAATGTGTTTTGCCCCAAACCATGTTTTCGAGATTCACAAAAGTATTTGATTGCATTGAGTGTTGGTGTTCTTTGGGGTGTTGGGGGACATAGCTGGGGGATAGTTAGGGGCGATGGAAGTCACTCCTGACCCTCACCCTATTATATCACAAGTTGTAACAAAAAACATAGCTCTGAGGCTGGGCTTAGCATCCTAACCTCGGGGTTTTTTGCATATTGTATAACATTAAAAAGTTGTTTAACATTTATCTGACCCTTACACTTTTTTGTAATTTTGTAGGGTGGCAAGTTACCCTTGATTCTACCTCCAGATGTCATAAACACTAACTATGGAAGCAGTGAGGTGACAATGAGTGCCCCGACAAAGGCAGCCATCTTTGACATGTGGGGACCCCCTGTCTGTTCCCTTTATGCCTGTTTGTATATGAAAAGTGGATATGTTTTGGTGCAAAGTTTCAATTCCTGTTTGTGCGAATCAGGGCAGCTTTTTATCAACCATAGACTCACCCTTGCAGACGATGGTCGCCCTGCTGTGAAAAATATATTCATATTATAGAAGTTGACTTATGACTAAGCGACCTATGACTTCAACAGCAATCAGTTCTGGTGTCAGAAGTGTGAGAGAAAATAGACAAACGCAGTGTCTCGGTGGGAAGGATTAATAAATGTAAAGGCAAACGCCGATGGTGCGCTACATCAAACGCTCATTCCTATAGTGATGCAGAAATGATGGACCAAATGCACTGAATACTCCCCACACCCCCTCCCCCTCAACCTGCACCCCCTACCCCACACATACACTCAGCTTTACACCTCATTTCAGGTCTATCAAAGTCCAGGCAGTTCATAGATGCCAGTTTAAAGAGAGGCACAATTTATTTGGAATTCATTTACCCCTTTATGTGTGGTGTGAATTCTAGCAGAGTTTAGTCTTGTTGAGTTTGCTCATTGAGCTTGTGTGATTTAGTTCGCCTTTTGTCTGACGAATTGACATGATTGGGAAGGAATACAAAAGTCTCCTGGGCAAATGAGGGAGTGATAAAAATTGCTTAAATTTTTATGGTGAAGAATATTGTGCCTGTTTGTAAAGATCAGACAGTCGTATGAATTTCTCATGGAAACAAGCAAAAAACATATGCTATTATCCACAATGAGCTTTTTTCAAGATTTGAATTATTACATCCTGCTTATTGAAAAGGATGAACTGTGTTATATTTAAATGAATTGAAACACAAAGCCACAAGATAACAATTAAATATATTATGTGGAGCTCATCAATGTCAGAGATATAAAAAACATAATAAAATAGGTTCCCGGCTATTGTTTATGCGTATGATCAAGTATTAATTTTTTTTAAAGTATAAAGTATTAATGTTTTTTGGCCAAAATTCTGCTAATATCAATATGCATTCATAAAATAAAAGAATTGAGAGGCAAGTATTGAGGTAGATTTTTTGGAAAGTTGGATTTTTTTTTCAAATCTTTGTGATACACAAGATGACGCAACGATATTTGATAAATTGGTGAATGTTTTATCAAAGAGTTGTAATGTCCATTAGGACTCTGATACAGATGGAGAACTTTTAACTCCCAGGTACCTGATAGTGAGCCCGCTTCAGATGTGGTCTGTGGAGAAGGTGGATGATTCCAGTATCCACATAGTATCCAGACCGCAAGAACCATCCAGACACGCTCTCTCCAGCGCTGAGCTGTGCCCGTCATGTTATCATAAACAGAGACTTCAATGCCCGCCTTATAATGTGGTAGCATTTCTTGACGGTGCATCAAAGGTGAGACGGGGGCTGTTGGAGCCAAGGTGTCTCCGCAGACGGGATGTGTCACCCAACGGGCTCAGATTCCTGACACGCTGCCCAAAAGACAGTCCGGACAGTGACTCACGGCTCGGTGCTTGTGCATCTCAGTCTTGGCATGAAAATCTCACATTTGTTCAAGTCCTTCATGTCAGTTTTTGTGTTTCGTCAGTGTACATGACACAAATTCATGAAGTAATGTGTATCGTTTTCAATTGCGTTTATTACCCCCGAGCCTGTAATTATGTGTGACTCAGCCGCTTCTCCAGGTGAGTATTCCCACCCTTGCTTCACTCTCTTGTCCATTTCATGCTGCAAATGTCTGTCCAAAAAAGTAGTTCCAGGTGGATAAAGATGATAGATTAGCCTTGTTTATTCATTTCCATAATGTTAGGGTAATTTCCAAAGTACCGCCCAAGGGTGATTTTAATGTCAAAATAGCATTCTTTTCCAGGTCTCTCTCTCTCCATTCCTCAGTGCTATCAGAGCGTTCATTCCGTGACGATGATCACACAGGTTTGTTAACTTTAATTAAAATGAAACAATATTCACTTTACTTCAATAATTTAATACTACATGATTTTGCCTCCATTATCATTATGCAATTTCTGTTGAAATTGACACCAAAATTTACCTCATGATGCGGAGGAATTTGAGAACAATGCCCGTAATGAGGGCATCTTATTAATTACTTTTTGTCGTTGATTTTCGGCAATGATGTGGAGAAATGCTATTTGGCCTCCAGATATCAGACAAATATTCTCGCCCAAAATTATGACAGATCATCTTCAATAAAAAGCCACCTTTGTGCATCAAGATCAATTATTCATGTGGATTATCATATCTTGTCTGCCAACCACTCTATATTGTTACCTGCTGTAATTTATGGGTGCAAATAAAGACATTTTAGAAGAAAGAAAGGCTTCAAAAATATACATTAAAATTCATCAACTAAATGGAAATTGCTTTAAATAATGCACTATTTGTGTTCAGTGAAAGCATGTTTTTGTTTCATTGCATTGTGACAATATATAGCCATATTTTTCAGGTGTGAGATGTGTTGCCAGACAGTGGAGCCAGGCAGACCGGCAATGCTGGGAACCCGTCACCTGAAGCTTAATCATCCGGGTGAGCGGCAGACGAGGCAAGCTGGTGGGAACCCCACAGACGCTGCCTTCACTATTGTTCTCTCATAGCTCATGGCACCAGACGCTCCTCACTGATGGATATTAATGTGCCACTTTAATTGGATTTAATTGATATTGATAAGATTTGTGTTGTTTTCTTTTATTGTGTGAGGTTTTGTTTGAAGAACTTTATATGTATTTTTTTAGCCTTTTACACATTTTAATTGAAAATATTTATTATCCTATGGGCAAACACCACCAGAAAACTTTCGGTACATCAATTTGTTATCATTCCATATCATTTTGACCTTTTTCATCAATTCCGAGACTGGCTTGATTTGAATGATTAGATCTCATAGCAAAACCAACAGGTCTCTGTGGCGCAATCGGTTAGCGCGTTCGACTGTTAATCGAAAGGTTGGTGGTTCAAGCCCACCCAGGGACGTTCTTTTTAAAACCTGAGATATTTAATTTTATTTTGCTTCAATTTTCGCAAATGTTGGTTAACATTTGGTGTGAGCGAACTACACCTGAGGATTTGATGAATCGATTGCCAGTTCACGAGGTCAATATGTATTCTTGCTATGCATGGTCAATGAACAGGTTCCAGTAGTATCCTTCCCAGGTCTGACGCAAAAAGAAACTTCTGACCTTTACTTCCTCTTAGTAGACAATAGGCATAGAGCAAGATACTTTGTCTTATGTTATAACATAGCCAATTGGTGTCATTGGTGTCATGGTTGTAGAAAATGAGTTCAACAACAAATGAATTCAAATGTCAGTGACATTTTACCAAAATAGTCAGAAAAAATAGGGGATGAACCATTTTTCTTCAAGGAGGGAAGGGGGTGTTTTTTTCCAAAGAAATACTCCAACCAGATATTTCCAATGCACACCCCCTCAAATTATATAAATGATATTATGAATTATAAATTACATTTGAACATGTGAAATGGGCATACACACGTATACAGTTGTGTCATTGTACATGAGTGTGATCAAGAGACAAGCAATTGCGCAACTGTGTGGTAATTGCATGCTGATGTGCGGAATAACTGGACGCAAAGAATAACGTTTCGTGACAAATACCCCTGTTATGTCTGACGGCGATACTATTGCTCGCAGGTTTTGTACCTCTCAGAATATTGTAATGATTTTTTCCCTCGCATCTTTATTGAAAGCATAGGAGTGAAAAAAATTAGAAAACAATTGCCCTACTACAACTTAAAAGAAAATTCGAAAAAAGAAAACATCAAAAAACAAATACTGATATAGGGGATATATGTAAAATGCACTTTGTCGCAATAGAGTGTCAATCACCTAAAATAGACAGCAAAATGTTTTTCCTCAAAAGATAAGCTGGCACTGCCATATCAGAAACATAGCCATTTCTGCCATGACCAGGATTCGAACCTGGGTTTTCTCGGCCACAACGAGAGGTACTAACCACTATACGATCATGGCTAACTCGCCAGCTTGTCGTGCGATGGTTATACCAAGTTATACTATGATGACAAGAAATAGGTCACCTCACAGGTCAACGTCATCACTGGTTGCCTTTCACTTCCTTCCGAAGTTCACAAGATCGGCAAATTTACAAAACTCAAGTTACAAAGTAATGAGAAATATATATGATGACATGGAAAAAAAAGCGTAGTGTGTCACAATAGTGACAATTACAGAACAAGTAAATAGATTAAATTGTCTTTCTTTCTTTTTTTTTTGGCGGGAAAAAAGAATTTTAGAAGACACTGTTCCCCCTACTTGTGCCCGACCAGTTTTCCGTCGCTACCATTACCGCCGATTACAGCGGCTACGCCGGAGAGGACCCTTGTAGCCGCTGCCAGTTACGGTCTACTTCATCGGCGGAAACTGGTAGCTGACCAGTAACGTTCCCCCTAAGCTGGCACTGCCATATCTCCATGTTGGCTTGCGACATGACAATTCAGTGAGGCAGCACCATATCTGCTATAAGTAGGTATCATCACGAAATGACTGAAATAGTGTTGAAAGTGAAGTAAAACCCCAAACAAACAAACAAACAAAAAAACAAACAAACAAACAAACAAACAAATGTTGGCCCATTGAAAAATACACACCGGAACTGGACAACTTTACCGGAACCAGAACTGAGCAACTCATCTTATTCTTATCATTTGAAATGGAGATTGGCAGGAGGAGCCAATGCTTTTTTTACATTGAATAGTTAAAAGTATAAGTTTGGCTACTTTGGCATAGCTCATGAGTCGATGCTACAACTAATGACTGAATACCATTACCAACAGTTCCAATGTCCACACACGCTTCACCCCTCTCTCATAAGGCATTTCAGGTCAGTGTGAATTTCACTTAGCCTTAGAGTTAAATACCATTATTCGAAGACTTAGCCGAGGAAAGATGTCAAAAGTGCAAAGCCCAAATTTCAAATAAGGTCAATAATAGTAAGAAAAATATATACATTTATATTACACAAGAAAATTTATGAAATATGTTATGCAACAATAGAGTAATAATCATAAACAAAATTATTTAAGAAAAAAAAGTTTTCATATAAAAGATAAGCTGGCACTGCCATATCAGAAACATAGCCATTTCTGCCATGACCAGGATTCGAACCTGGGTTTTCTCGGCCACAACGAGAGGTACTAACCACTATACGATCATGGCTAACAAGCCAGCTTGCTTCATGACGTGAAACGTCAGGATATAGAATTTACCTTGAGGCCATCTGTATTTATAAACATGTCCTGATATGCATGTGCCCATGCATTTCTACACATATCATTGAAAGGCCAAAGGTTTATTTACATAGTTATTAAAGATAATGGCGAGTAGATATCATAAAATCTGTGAATGGCTCAAAGTGTAAGTTTGACTACCTTGACAAGAGATGGGTCAGTTCACGGACCGATGTTACGACTGGTGACTGAATACCATTTGAAACAGTATTCTCAAGGTCCACATACGCTCTTGTCACTCTTTCACAAGGCAGCTAATAAAAGTCAAGGAAAGATATCACAAGTACAAGTTCCCACATGGGAATATCAATATTCGCAATTTCGGGTCAGTTATGTAGTCAATTCCAGGCTCGTTATACCCTTCACAACAGGACTTCTCTCTGACATCAGTCCTTACGTTAACTGGCGAAAATGTGCATTCAGGATGGGCCGCAAGTCGTGACTCTTCTTAAAATTCAGGCTGTGTACTGATTGCTGAAAGAATAAATGACTATTCAAACAGAATGCGTTTTGTACTGAATGGTCAATGACTCAGTCACCCAGCTAATCATATATAATTACATCAGGCTAATCAATTCTGCTTTGATATTTTGGTGTTCGTAACTCACATATATGACTGGACAAGAAATCAAGGTCATGTCAATAGTAGAGAAAATAGAAATAAATTTACATTATATGGAAAATATATAAAATGTGTCTTGTATCGCAAAAGTAATAATCATGACAAAATTATTTAAAAAAATAAGTGTTCATTTAAAAGATAAGCTGGCACTGCCATATCAGAAACATAGCCATTTCTGCCATGACCAGGATTCGAACCTGGGTTTTCTCGGCCACAACGAGAGGTACTAACCACTATACGATCATGGCTAACAAGCCAGCTTGCCGTGTGGCGATGGAAACATGGGTCAATGTCAAAATTGATTACAGTTTCACTTCCTCCACAGTTTCATTGTGCCCATACACTCTCTCACAATATATATTTGGTGTCATTGTGAATTTCACCTTGATGAACAGAAGATGTTCGAAGTTAGTTTCCAGATTATAATTATCTGCAGTAGGAATGCAGTAGGAATTATCCACAATAAAAACCGATCTGTGCAAGAGGGAAGCTGGCCACAGAAACTGAGTAGCCTATCAAATGGTAAATGCCTTAAAAGTGATTGAGAAAAAAAATCTTGATGACGGCGTCATTCCCGTGATTTTTTTCTTTCGACCAAAAACAAAAATGCAAGTTCCCACACCGGGAATCGAACCCGGGCCGCCTGCGTGAAAGGCAGGAATCCTAACCACTAGACCATATGGGATTGCTTTTAAAATACGTGGGATTGGCCATAATAATTGTGATCTTAAATTATATATGCTCATAGTCATAGCTCAAATCTCGATGGTGTTTACTCGGGTAAACCTGAATATGTATGACCAACGAATTTGAATTCATGCTTATTTCGCCTTGTATGCCCCAATGTCTTTGCGTCCCTAGCAACAGCCAGTCCAGACTGTTGTCATCCGAGCAGGCTGCCTGTTGATCAGCGTCACATGTCATGTTACATTATTCTCCCATCTAATAAGCTTTGATATAATTAATGCTCTGTTGATTGAAATCTGTAAATGGCTTTTAAATAGTCTCATAAAAGTACATATCAAGCTTCCTAATGTCAAAATATCCAACGTTGCAAACTGCGTCCATGTCTATATACGTTGCCAATGCCAACACAAAAAATATTGACACCCAAAGTTCATTGATGTTCAAGATAAATGAGAAGAAAAAAAAAGATTGTGCGTCGGCCGGGAGTCGAACCCGGGTCGACTGCTTGGAAGGCAACCATGCTAACCGTTACACCACCGACGCTTCTGCTTGGTAGCTCACACAAAATGATAACGGAGCGAGAAATCAGCCCCGAAAATATCCCTATCTTCACGCTGATGTCTATCGTACTTGTAAATTGCAAAATGTCGCTATACTTACACATCTGTATCTACACCCCAATCAGGCCATCCCGATTGCATTATCATCCTTAATTATTTTCAAAGCTTGTTGCCATGAGGATAGAATAAGATACATGTGGATTGTAAGTAGCAAATTGATTATATTTCATTGCATATCAAGTTCTTGTTGGCATTTCTATGAAAAAGAGAACAACAATGTTCATATTGTGGTCCAGGTTTTACAGTGATTTACATATCTACATTTCAAATTTAGGAGTCTGATTCAGAAGAATTTGTATTTAAAGATGAATACAATAAATACCTTTGGAATAGAATTGTGGATCCAATTCCTAACATTCAATATTTTGAAAAGATCCTGTTATACTTAACCCTTGTAATAATTATTTTGTGAAATGCAATCTGACTCATAATCTCAGATGACAAGTGATCTGAATCAGGCGATATTAGGTTATAAGCATTCTGACCCACTGACTCCGGTAATAAGTGACTTGACGATGTATAGAGGTAATCTGAATTACAAGGTAAGTAATCTGACTTATATCATATATAATTCGACTTCGACGAACGGCTACCTGACTTTGACGATCAGTAATTTGACTCAGGTTATATTCACTGTGGATACTCTGTCTTTCTAACATCGGCCATAAGACTATTTTATACTTATCATAATTGTTTCACGATGACACTATTGTATAATCATTATGATCACATACAAATCCATGTGAAGCTAGTGTTGAAATATGAATGATCATAATCTTCACTCTCAAAATTAATTTTCTATGACGGAACCATGGAAGATTTTACCTTCCACGTACCTGATGTTATTGGTCCTTGGTGGATATAACCTTCCATATACCTGATGTCACAGAACCATTCAATATTTAACCTTCCATATACCTGATGTCACAGAACCATGGAAGATTTAACCTTCCATATACCTGATGTCACAGAACCATAAAAGATTTAACCTTCCATATACCTGATGTCACAGAACCATGAAAGATTTAACCTTCCATATACCTGATGTCACAGAACCATGAAAGATTTAACCTTCCATATACCTGATGTCACAGAAACATGGAAGATTAAACCTTCCATGAACCTGATGTCACAGAACCATGGAAGATTTAACCTTCCATATACCTGATGTCACAGAACCATGAAAGATTTAACCTTCCATATACCTGATGTCACAGAACCATGAAAGATTTAACCTTCCATATACCTGATGTCACAGAACCATGGAAGATTAAACCTTCCATGAACCTGATGTCACAGAACCATGGAAGATTAAACCTTCCATGAACCTGATGTCACAGAACCATAAAAGATTTAACCTTCCATATACCTGATGTCACAGAACCATGAAAGATTTAACCTTCCATATACCTGATGTCACAGAACCATGAAAGATTTAACCTTCCATATACCTGATGTCACAGAACCATGAAAGATTTAACCTTCCATATACCTGATGTCACAGAACCATGAAAGATTTAACCTTCCATATACCTGATGTCATAGAACCATGAAAGATTTAACCTTCCATATACCTGATGTCACAGAACCATGAAAGATTTAACCTTCCATATACCTGATGTCATAGAACCATGAAAGATTTAACCTTCCATATACCTGATGTCACAGAACCATGAAAGATTTAACCTTCCATATACCTGATGTCACAGAACCATGAAAGATTTAACCTTCCATATACCTGATGTCACAGAACCATGGAAGATTAAACCTTCCATGAACCTGATGTCACAGAACCATGGAAGATTTAACCTTCCATATACATGATGTCACAGAACCATGGAAGATTTAACCTTCCATATACATGATGTCATAGAACCATAAAAGATTTAACCTTCCATATCCATGTACCCGATGTCATGGGACCTTGATGGATTTCATCCTCCAGATACCTGATGTGTCGTGTGCATGTGGCATTTAATCCTGACCTGCACCTGGGCAAATCCGTGCTATCCGACTGTCATCTTACTCCATGTTAATGTGACAGCGCCAATCCTGGGACGGGCTTCAGAGCACAGCCACAAAGTCCACATGGATGGAGACATAATTGCCCTCCCAATCATACTTCCATATTTACCGCAGGGTAGAGGGGGGCTGTGGTTGATGGTGGGGTGGTTGGGGTAGAACTTACTTCCCTCCAGCTAAAAAGAGTGAATCTAGTAGCATAAGTTACCAGCAGGGGGCGCTTAAAAGTAACTAATTTTTTGATCCAGTGATATTCTCAAGCACATGTGAGTCGATGGGAGGGTGCCCCCCAACTCGTGGCAGGTGCTATGTGCCTAAATGCCGTGGCATAAGGGCCTTAGAAGCTGGTATATTCCACTTGTCAGCACATTTAAGTCCGCTCATTGCCAACAAACTGGAAAATGTGAAATGTTGCAAGGGATAGAAATGTGCCAGCAAATGTTGCCATTATAAGTGCGATGATGTGTGATCAACATGTGTGAAAAACATTCCATACCTGTCATAAAGGATGTGAGTACATTGTAGAGTGGAACACAGAAAACTGGCCTTTGTTGTTGTGCACAAACATAATTTTCCAAGCAAGAATAATGTTAACTTTCCACCAAAGTACCAAATTAGTTTTGAAAAAAAAAGAGTAAAATATAATCATATAAAAAATGAAATATTGTGTATGTAGTGATTAAAAAAAATATTCAAAAACGAATTAAAAGAAAGACGCGTCATTTACATCAATATTGTTACAAAATGAGGTAATGAGCCCAGGAATTGCTGATGACAACCTCAAATCACTGAAATGTCTGAAATGAGAATAACTCTGACAAACGCAAGTGAAAAATAAGCAGGCAACTTTGTGCAAATGTTGAGATATGGTCGGGGGATCCTCGGAGAGGGCTATATTTCAAAGTTCAAAGCCTCGTCGTTGCCAGCATTTGGGAAGTCATGACTCAGCGTTGGAATTGTAAAGCTAGCGTTTAGTCTCAGCGGAGTTTGTAGGGCTGGTTTTTTTTCGCTCCTGAACTCAATTAGAAGAAGTGAATGGTTGGAACCCGAACATGCCATCAGCTTTACAAGGCATCAACCATCCGTCTTGCTCCACCGGACCAACCTGCTAATTTCCCTCCAACATTTCTGCAAGCTGATGCCGTCCATTTCGGCCGAGTCTGTTCATGTGTGGGGCAAACCGTTTTCTATTTCACAAAATTAAAGACTAATAGTTATTTGCTTCTTGAGGTTTGATTCTGCCAAGTGGAAAAATAGGGTAGAAAAGTGAGCTTGATGGGACGAGGGCATGAAACAATACTCTGTGGCCAACGTATACCCTATCATTAATATACTCTGTGGCCGACGCGTACCCTATCATTAATGCCAAGCGAGATTTGCTGATCTGATGACCGCGGTGAATGCTCTCATTTATACACTAGAATGCCTGCATTCATAACGCCACAATGTGTCGCTAATTCCTGTGGTAGTGTGAGGAGCACTGCCGAAAATAGAGAGGGAGAGAGAGAGTAAAAAATAGATAATGATGTTGTTTGTAGTGATTACAATGAGGCCCATTAAGACATACAGGTCTAACAGATTGTCATACCAGAACAGGAGCATTCCACAGCTCACATTCACTGCCAAAAACACATTCCACGCACACTCCCTATCAAAATCACAAAAAACAGCATAAACAAGTATTTGTGAAATCCCGCCTCTTTGGTTTTAGATTTGCATTCAATTTGAAATTCTCATAAAAAGCTTGATTTAATATCATGTTGGGCCGATTAACATTTGAAATGCAAAATGTAAAAAGATGCGGATGAATTGATGAGGCAAATTAAGGTTAATTTATATTCAAGTCAGAGGCCTAATGATACTCACATCACAAGCATATTTGTACATTTACATACTGTCCCAGGCCTGAATGATATATCCCTGACTTCCTCATCCCCATTCTGTGACCTGAGAGATATTCTGGAATCCCCAATCTGTGACCTTTCTCCTAATCTGTGTCTTTTCTGAGATCCAGTACTAACCCGCGTTTCGATAATATGAAACAATCATTGCTTTGGGAAACACGTTGGCGAGGACAGTGATTAATAAAGGATACTGAGTGGACACGGATAGTAGTCAGAAGTAAATAAATATATATATATATATATATATATATATATATATATATATATATATATATATATATATATATATATATATATATATTGCATGATTAGTTTTGCGTACCAATAAGAGTGTGTACTGCAACCCAATGAAGATAAGAAATTGTCATTTGATAGATTTAGGACAGACCAAATGGAGTTGAGTGTTTCTAATGATACAGGTACTGGTAGCGCCGCCTGGAGGGAAGCAGAAAGGTATTTAGTACTCTGACAGGGCGAGCTATGAAGCAAGCATCAGGTAGATAAGGATTAAGTATGTAATTACAGGTGCTTTGTCCTGTAGTTTATCAGCCCTGTGATCTCGGCACCTGTTCTAGGCTACAGGTCAGTGAGATGCTATCGCCACCTGCCCACCAGATTAGATGTCCCATGAAGAAAAGAACCAAAATTCCCTCTGGATTTCTTTTCCAAAGTCCCGATGGACCTTCACACAATCTCTTGACTCTGGCTTTGATGTGGCACACAGATTAGACAGTAAGGAGTGTGGCAAATGGTGGAGGAGATTACTTTATCTGTTTTTTAAGGGTGTTTTGGACATCATGTTTTTCACCTGTCAAGACGCTGACCAGTTGTCTTCAGGATACACAAAGCGTGGATTTCGCAATCCTCCAATGCATTTAATTCTCCACTGAATAGGACTGATGATATCTGGTGTGATAAAATCAAGGTCTATTTCTGTATAAGATGTCTGTCAGATTAAAAAAAGGTGGTGAACCTGGGTGGACGTAAAGAAGGACATTTTTGAATAATTGACAACATTTAAATTATCTAATTTCTAATTAAAAAAATTATCTAATTTAAAAAAAAGTAAACATAAAAACAAATCTTGTCAGTCATGTCGGCTATGATACTATGATCACTAATTGGCTTTTATATATGCACATCAAACTAGATTCCCACATAATTTGTGCCAAGCTTCATCACGATTATGCCTGTTGCCATGGTAACAGTAACTTGTCATATGATCATTTCAAATTATAAAATATTGCTGCAGTGTGTGGAGTGTATTTACCAGGTGCCCATGCTATGCTCAGAATGACACAGGATAAGATGTCGCAGTACAACATAGCTTCTGACACACGATACCGGATGTCACTGAAACAAATCTCATTTCCATAAATACGTTATAATTTGTTAGACTTCAATATTAACACCTTATTTAGTTCCTTGTTTAAAAAAAAGTTATTCTCTTTATGGGATTATGTGCATTGAGCTTCAAATTAGGAATTGTCATTTAGAACTGCGGAAATTTAATATTTTTTTCTGTAATAATGTCTGAAATGAAGTTTACAATATTCCTGATATCAGGATCTATAATAAGTTTAACAAAATGTATTATGAGAAGTCTCGAAGAATGACGATATTCTGAGCATTCTGCTTTCCTGTATCAGAAGCTTTTTGTTGAATTTTAGTTTTAGATGTTTTAATAGCAATTGTGACTTACAAAAATGATCACGACACAGCTAGACCATTTTAATGATTTTAAAAGCATTTCGAACCAAATTTGTATTAAGTCCAAATAGAAATTATTGATTGTTTATCTTGACTTTGTCCTGCATCTGCTGAAGGTGCCCTACTCGATTATGAATTTGAGAGGCTTTGTAACCATAACCCCCTTAATCACCCTAAAATCTGTCTTTAAACTGTCTGAAAATTCTGTCTGGGTATGCATAAATACTAAACATAAAATAGAAACAACAGACAGAAATAGAAACTAATAAAATTTCGTGAAACTAATTTCTTTTAATTATGATTTATATGATCACATATACACATAATATTTAAATTCAGACATGATTTTACCTGTATAAAATGTTGAATCTAAATTTCGAAAACTTGTGATTATTTCTGAAATAGAAACTGTGGAAAAAAGGACAAATATATGTTCATAATTCACAACTGCCACTTGTCTTAGTCATATTCATAAAACAAATTAAAGTAAGTTTTGTTAGAATTATATTTTTATATATCTAGAAGGATATTACCAGGATGAAATTAATACACCATTCTTATGTGGTAACCTCCAGAATGTGGGGAAGGAATCCGCTAAAAGCTTCCTGGGCCACTGCACCCTGGGCCACTACAACCTGGATCACTGCACCCTGATCCACTGCGATCTGGCCCACTGCACCCTACCCTGAGCCACTGCATCCTACCCAGAGCCACTGCAACCTACCCCGGGCCACTGCACCCTACCCTGAGTCAATACACCCAACCCGAGCCACTGCACCCTGCCCTGAGCCACTGCGTCCTACCCAGAGCCACTGCAACCTACCCCGGGCCACTGCACCCTGGGCCACTACAACCTGGATCACTGCACCCTGATCCACTGCGATCTGGCCCACTGCACCCTGGGCCACTACAACCTGGACCACTGCACCCTGGGCCACTACAACCTGCATGGATCACTGCACCATGATCCACTGCGATCTGGCCCACTGCACCCTACCCTGAGCCACTGCATCCTACCCAGAGCCACTGCACCCTGCCCTAAGCCACTACACCCTACCCAGAGCCACTGCACCCAACCCGAGCCACTGCATCATACCCAGAGCCACTGCACCCTACCCAGAGCCACTGCACCCTACCCTGAGCCACTGCACACCTACCCAGAGCCACTGCAACCTACCCAGAGCCACTAAACCCTACCCTGAGCCACTGCACCCTACCCTGAGCCAACGCACCCTACCCCGAGCCACTGCACCCTACCCAGAGCCACTGCACCCTACCCTGAGCCCCTGCACCCTACCCAGAGCCACTGCATCCTACCCAGAGCCACTACACCCTACCCTGGGCCACTACAACCTGGATCACTGCACCCTGATCCACTGCGATCTGGCCCACTGCACCCTACCCTGAGCCACTGCATCCTACCCAGAGCCACTGCAACCTACCCCGGGCCACTGCACCCTACCCTGAGTCACTACACCCAACCCGAGCCACTGCACCCTACCCTGAGCCACTGCACCCAGCCCGAGCCACTGCACCCTGCCCTGAGCCACTACACCCTACCCAGAGCCACTGCACCCAACCCGAACCACTGCATCCTACACAGAGCCACTGCACCCTACCCAGAGCCACTGCACCCTACCCTGAGCCACTGCACACCTACCCAGAGCCACTGCACCCTACCCTGAGCCACTGCACCCAGCCCGAGCCACTGCACCCTGCCCTAAGCCACTACACCCTACCCAGAGCCACTGCACCCAACCCGAGCCACTGCATCCTACACAGAGCCACTGCACCCTACCCAGAGCCACTGCACCCTACCCAGAGCCACTGCACCCTACCCAGAGCCACTACACCCTACCCTGGGCCACTGCACCCAACCCGAGCCACTGCACCCAACCCGAGCCACTGCACCCTACCCAGAGCCACTACACCCTACCCTGAGCCATTGCACCCTACCCTGAGCCACTACACCCAACCCGAGCCACTGCACCCTACCCAGAGCCACTGCACCCTACCCAGAGCCACTGCATCCTACCCTGAGCCACTGCACCCTACCCAGAGCCACTACACCCTACCCAGAGCTATTGCACCCTACCCTGAGCCACTGCACACCTACCCAGAGCCACTGCACCCTACCCAGAGCCACTACACCCTACCCTGGGCCACTGCACCCAACCCGAGCCACTGCACCCTACCCAGAGCCACTGCACCCTGCCCAGAGCCACTGCACCCTACCCAGAGCCACTACACCCTACCCTGGGCCACTGCACCCTACCCTGAGCCACTGCACCCTACCCAGAGCCACTGCATCCTATCCAGAGCCACTACACCCTACCCTGGGCCACTGCACCCTACCCTGAGCCACTACACCCTACCCTGAGCCATTGCACCCTACCCTGAGCCACTACACCCTACCCTGAGCCATTGCACCCTACCCAGAGCCACTGCACCCTACCCGAGCCACTGCACCCTACCCTGAGCCACTGCACCCAGCCCGAGCCACTGCACCCTGCCCTGAGCCACTACATCCTATCCAGAGCCACTACACCCTACCCTGGGCCACTGCACCGAACCCGAGCCACTGCACCCAACCCGAGCCACTGCACCCTACCCAGAGCCACTACACCCTACCCAGAGCCACTGCACCCTACCCTGAGCCATTGCACCCTACCCTGAGCCACTACACCCTACCCTGAGCCATTGCACCCTGGGTCACCTCACTCTGAGTCTCTGCACCTTGGACCACTGCATCCTGGACCACCATATCCAAGGCCATTGCACTCTGGACCACTGCGCTCTGGGCCACTGCATCCTGGGCAACCTCACTCTGGGCCACTGCACCCAAGGCCACTGCACCCAGGGCCACTGCACCCAGGGCCACTGCACCCAGGGCCACTGCACCCAGGGCCACTGCACCCAGGGCCACTGCACCCAGGGCCACCTCACCCTAAGCCAATGTTCCCTGGGCCACAATATCACTGGGCCACCAATCACTGGGCCTCGTGTTGAGACCTGATATTTGGTACCCTGTGTACAAGGTCGCATGCGTCCTTGCTTTGTCACTGCCTAGCATATGGAGAATGATGAAGAGATGATCTGTTATTCTCGGTGGCTAGGTGTATGCAGTGTGCAGACGTGGGGGTATGGGGGAGTTGGCAAGGGTGATGCTGTCAGGGGTAGCTATGGTTACATGGTAAACAAACCCCGCTCACCTGCCGCTGACAACCACTACATGTCACAAGTCTATTGCATACTCATCAGACTGTCTGCTAAACAACACTCACACATCAAATGTCATAGCTTGGACACGTGTGAACATACCTCATTGTCTCCTTGTATACTACTTACTGTTTCTCACTTGTTGTGTCGTTATTTTGGGCAATGTTTTTAATTCCTGAAAAAAAACAGATATGGAAATATAGAATGATCCACAAAACTGAACTAGTTGGTAACATCTATATCAAGGGCGAATCTATTGACGTAACCTTATATATGACTGTATTGAAGCACACCAGGTTGTGTGACATCCAGCATTGGTGTTCTGTCAAGATGAGAACTAGCATTGTGTGCACAGTGCAGACATTGCATGAAACGTCTAAGAACACCTGGGTCTTAATGTACAATAGGTTGCAAGTCCAGAGGTCACCAGATGGCGCTCTTCGCTGCTTTATGCTTGTCTTTTACTGTCTTTATATTATAAATTTCGTATATCTGACTTATTTTACTTTCAATTCACCAGGTACAAAAAAAAAAGGTTAAGTACCCCAAAAATATACTAAATGAACACTTGGATCTTGTCCTCTTACAATAATATTAGTGGTGATTAGTGGTCTAGTGAACAGATTCTGACGGGATTGCCTGATCCATGTGACCATCAGATGCCATGAGCAGCAGGTGCGTGCTGGCGTCTTTCTGATTGGCACAGACAGCGTCCACGATCAGCCGCTAATGTTGCAAACTGCCCAGCTCAGCATGCTGATCACCTGCCTGGCAGACATGGCCACTTCCCACGCTGGACACTGCATGCAAGCACAGAGATTTGCTTCTTGATAGGGCAACGATGGAGTGGTGGAGGGCGAAGATGTTCGCCAGTCAGAATTAGCTTGTAGGCATTTGCATTTGCCTCACTGCCCCCCCCCCAAAAAAAGAGAAGAAAATAAATGAAATTTCTTTCTAACCACTTTACGACATAACCAGTGACCCAACACTTTTTTTACTTTCTCGGCAAAAAGGCATTGTCTCTGTTCTAATTAAACGTATGTTTAATGAACATATCTCAATTTGGAATATTCTAAAAAAAAAGAATAATGCCTATTCTATTTTTGAGGCATGTTATTGGATACTAGGATATTATTTTGTTTGGCCTAAGTGATAGCTGTAGGACTGGCATTAAGGATTGGACCAGATGGGCGTCTGGTAGGGGACCAGGTCAATACAAAGATGGGATACCAGTCATCTATAACGTATATATGGATTACTGGGAGAAGTTAAAGCATCCATCAGGTGTCCATTTTCAATTAGCGTATAAAGCTCATTTCCCGCAGTTAACTGGAACTGCAACCCAGAGTCTTTCTTGCTAGGCAAATCGCCTTCTGAACACATACTGATGCTGATTCTTGTTTTTGGAATGAATCAGTTATTCAAGAGAAAAGGATCAAAACTCAGGGAATGTTGCCAGTCAGACATACTCAACCATTCAGCATTCTGTATGTGGTTAAGGTACTTTGTTGTGATTTAATTTAGAAGAAGAATGTGTTCATTTGTTGGGAGATTGGTGTTGCCCCCGTGGTGATCTATGTGAAGTGATGGGTGGCGTTCATTCCAAGAATCAGTAGTGCCATTGCCCTCAGTAGTGCCATTGAAGCAACTGTGTCAATGTGAAGGTCCTTATCTGAGATGCCTCTCTCTGATACCAGGGGGCACTGCAAGATGACTGTCAGATATCACATTCTCCGGGGACCCAGCCAGAATCCTCTCCGGGGCCCACAAGCGGGGATCAAAGGGATCCAAGATAGAGAGATTGGTGGGGGTTGCTGCAGGCAGTTACCACGGTAACACCATACAGTAACGTGATCACTGTTCATTGTTGGAAGAAACATGATAAAACAACACATGATCATTGTGAACAAAATGAAAGATTTACAAGACGGGGGGAGTATGTCACATGTTAAAAATTACACTTACTCTCTCTGTCTAGTGATTTACTTAGTGAAGCAATTAAATTAATACTTTTCCATGATATGGCTGATAACATCATCAAAAACGTATAGAAAATAAATTATGACCAGCTTTGATTTACATGTGACTGGAAGACAGAGGGAATGCTATATTGAAAAAAAACTACCAGGAGATGATGGACACAACTTTATATCAAAGGTGCAGGGACGTGGAGGGTGAGATAATAAAAAATCAAAAATAGGACTGAGCTAGAGACGTGAGATATGAGGGTTAATCCCTGGATTAACATAATATCCGGGTGTGAACATATCTTGACAGATAACAAGGGGTCTGAAGTAGACACAGCAGGTTTATCAGGTTAAGGAAGGACCAGCCGTCTTTCTGCAAGTATTAAATATGCACAATTTAAAAATCCATTAAGTAGTCTGAGATGCTAAGGGAACAATTCACATACGCACACGCACACACACATTCCCACACACGTGCGCACACACAAATGATCACTTTAAGAACTGGGAATGGTACAAATTACCTGAACTCTTTACATCCATGCATCTATTTATTTGCAAAAAATATTGCTCAATTCCATTCGCCGGCAAATGAAGCCATTAATCTCAATTTGTGAGAAAATGAAGACATTTTGAGTACATTTAAGGGAGAAATGTGCCATTTACCATGCGCCAACACTGCATTGTGATGGAACCTTTTCTGTTGGCCAATTATTTAATTTTAATGGCTCAATTTGATTCTTTCAGAAAATTAAAAACAATAAAGGATTATTTAGAGTGGCTCACTTGTGTGATTATTCCACACAAAACTCACTCTGTTAATCCGCATCATATTAAGTGAGATTCAATGTATTTAGTTTAATAAAAAATATTAGGTAAGGATCCCCGAACTGTAATATAACTCAATCAATACAGTAATAAGAGAGGGATTTTCTGCTTCAGCTGATACTTGCAAGCAAAACAAATAAGCCACAAAATTGCCTTCAGCGCTTTTTACCCCTAAATATTTTCTT
Source organism: Amphiduros pacificus (assembly GCA_949316495.1). Lineage (NCBI taxonomy): Eukaryota > Metazoa > Annelida > Polychaeta > Phyllodocida > Hesionidae > Amphiduros > Amphiduros pacificus. The sequence continues at coordinate 32,824,437 of OX439002.1, forward strand.
CTCGGCGTTGATTGACAGGTTTCGCATAACCTATGATTTCCCACAAAAAAGGTTTGGTTAGGATCAATAGGAGGTTTATGATGATATTTCAGTGGAGTTTATCCACTGCTGATCATACACCACAGATTTGTTGTGGATAAATTCAGATAATCAGTCAGCGTTTGTTTTGGCTTCCGGTGGTTGCACACAGCTCATCACGATCCTTATTGTGTTGCCAGTTTTTTTCTTTTCGCCAGGCCCTCTTTGTTTTTGATCGGACTGATTTTTTCTTCGCCATGCTGAACACAAGAAGAATGAGTTCAATTTCGAGAAGCAGACAACTAAATAATTACACTGACACCCAGATAGTTACAAGGACAAGTTGGTTCAATTCATGAAGCTGAGAATGAGATGAAGATGAAATGTTGCAGCCGGCTGGAATGGTGGCAGAGTTGAACCTTGTCTTACTCCATGTATCATAGCTGACAGTTACATCATAGGCACAATCATCTACTGATATGCCCCACCGATTACCACCGGTCACAAACACGCAGGCGGGCCAAGCAGCCAACTGATTTCAACAATGAATGGTGATTGGGAGCCGCCAACATTGCCACATTCCATCACACAACCACACAGAATGGGTCAATCAGTCATCGATCTGTGCTTTCGTGAGGTCTCCCCAGATGGCACCCCAGTAGCTCAAAGAGGGCAGATTTACCACCCAGAAAAGACCAGTCGCTTATTGATCTGTTCAATACCTCATGTGGTATTGATCTGTTGTATAGGGTACCTCTGGATGGTAGCATTTATGACTGACAGAGAACACATCTACCACACAAAAAGGGCCAGTCGCTTGTCAGTATCTTGTATGTACCCCTAGATCCCACCAATGCATATCTACCACACAAAAAGGGCCGCTCGCCCTAACCCTGATCTGTGCCTTCATAAGGCCTCCCTGGGGTAACCATAGTATGGTCTGGGAATGTATTGTTCAGGACCTTCACGGTGGTGATGAGCACCAAAGACTGTTCTGGAGGAAGTCGTCCCTATGATATCATAGTACTACGTAGAGGGAAGCACGGTCGAGAAAGGTTCAGTTTCTATCAGAAATTTTAATAAGCTTTGCTACCTGGTCAGAAAGCAAAGTCAATGACTCATTGATCAAACGTTGTCTTCTTGTATATATATTGGTTTAGTTTTCCTTTTTTCAACCTCATTTACCCGCTTTACCATTAAAACCGCATTACTTACAACTATTCCACAAGGCATGTACATTTGTGGTTCTTTCCGGGTAGTGTCTGCTGGTGTGATGAGTGCGCACGCAGTCTGTGGTCTGATCCTTGACATATTTGGATGTACATCTGGATGCTTGGGAGATGGTACGGACAAGATATCCAGCCTGACACAGGAAGATATCAGAGACATGTAGTCTGATCCCATGTGGTCATCCCATTGTTAAAAATTACACATAAAATGTTTTGAAAATACCTTAACTGATACAGTTTGCTTCAAAAAAGATCCTGTTACACTTTTTATTTGTGAATAGATTGCGGAGATTCCTTTTAGTAAGGGAAGACGAGAGGGCCTATCTTAGCACAGGTAATATCATTTACAGGGGTTAACACTTGGCGGTAAGAATAAAATGTAATTTAGAAGATAAGGTTGGTAGTAATGAAGAAAATAAGCCATAATTCTATTTGTGGAGTCAGTTATAAAAAAGAGACATCTCACTCAGGATCTGTAGCCTTGGGCAAATCTTATCATATCGCGGTCAATCGCATCAGATGCACAAAAAGCATCTCCTTATTTCAGTCAATAAGTCAGGCGGTGCGGGCGTAATAGGTGTAGTTATTTTGGCCCAGATAAGATCACATAACACACAAGAAGTGACAAAAACACTGTCACACAATGCACAACTATTTCAAGTTTTTTTCTTGGCCAGTCATCCTAACTTGCCCGTCCCATACCCAGCAGATTTCTGACAATTGTCGGGTCAGAGGATGCCCCTGCCAAGGGGTTTGCTTTCTATAACCCCTTTGTTGAATAGATGAGAAAGCTTAAAGGTAATATTATAAGAAAAGGTAACATAAAGGTAAGGTTTTTTCCCCTGCTCACAGACCTGTATTGTACTAGATAGGACCTAAGGGTTGTTTAAATAACTTTAAAGTTCATAATTGGTTTTTACTTATAAGGCTGCTCCATTCAAATGTCACACCAGATCAGTAAATAAATATCTTCAAACGTTTGACTTTATAGGAACATGAACACATTTGTAATCATGAAAAAACTGTCATCTCAACATTTTATTTTATTTCTAACCGCAAAGGATGAATATTCCACACATAACCAGAACCTTTATCTTTTGAGATGGGAAATAGGGGGGATGATTTATGAAGGGACTGCTTGGTATCTATGTCTGGGTGACATACCGGTTGCCCATCTGGATAAATAGTAAGCTTTGATGGATAACATTTTGTAAAGTAAGCTGCAGCAAAGGTTCACGGAATGCTCCCCGCCATCTCTGTGCTCCTGTAGATAAGTAGAAGTTAAATATGTGGTAGGGACAGAGTTAATTTGGTCTCCCCTGAGACGTCCAGTGTCACATTTCAAGGACAGGTAGCCCAAACTGCGGGCTCTGCTCCTGCCATTGTCCATGCAAAAAAATCATATGAAATCCTAGCTGAAAACACATTTTGTACATGTCAGTATGAAAAGTGCCCCAACAAAAAGTTGCGTAGAAGCCAAGTGGTGTTTAGAGTCATTATCTGGGTGTACACACTGCTAAAGCAGTGTTTATTCCTTCAAAACAACGAGCTCTGTCGTCATGTTTTAAACTTAACAATCTCAGATTTTTAATTCCAGCCAAACTACATGAAAAAGGAGTTGTACAAATAGCGGGGCTAATTTCCTGCGGTCTTCTCGGTTCAAGCTGCCCTCAGTGGTTCTGTTGACACATTTGGGAGCCACTTTTTCCATCATCTGTGCATGTGTCGCTGTATTTCTGGCAGCATTGATTGGTTCTATATGCGGGACAGGGCCTCAACACAGACAATTTGAAGGCAAGAGGAAAGTGTTAGTTTTGGTCAATGACAAGCTGTCAGACATGCAGAGAGAATTCAGCTACTAGTTTAGCTTGTACTTAAAGGGGGTCAGCATTTCCCAGGTCTCTGGCACCACACAAATTACACTGTGTCACCAATCCTGATGAAAACCATGCTAGGTCCCTCACTATTGAGACTGATTTGCTAGACCTTGTAGTGAAGACAATCTAGATGATCATGCCAAGGTAAACAATTCATTAGGTACAGGCCGGATTTGCTTATAGAATCCTCCACATCAGAATCCAATTCAAACTTCCCAACAAATGGAATGTATAGAAATAGTTTATACTGAATTCTCATTGATCTTAAACTGATATCTGACCTATGAAGAGTTCAGGCTCACAGGCACAGTATTTTTGGGCATGTGAAGACATAAATATCACTTCATATAGGTTAATACAAGGGTAATAGAATTTCAAAGATTATATATATATAAATATATATATATATATATATATATATATAGAAATATGCAAATACTTTAAAAGTGGCTCCAAAATGTTATAACAGGCAAATATCTCATTTAAATCACAAATCCTATAAAACATTGACAATAATTCAAAGCATAATGCAAGTGTTTTTTTTTCAGAGAAATCTTTCTGGTCAGTGTTGGTGGGTGTGAGTGGGCATAAGGGATTAGTATGGCAGGCCAGGATGCAGGGTGAGATCCTTCATAATATAATATGTGCCTGCACAGGCAGCTGTTTGAGACAATTAATCTTGAAATACAAGCCTTCTCATATGCTAATTGGGTCAGCGGAGAGCAATCAATAAGAATCAAGAGTTTTGGGTTCCAGAAACCATTTTTGCCGCAGCATTTTGCAACTTTATCTCCTCCCGCCATATTTTGGGGCATGCTGGCTGCATGTGCAATGAGCAGGGAATCGATTGTGGAGGGCTGTTATGTAAATAATAAGTCCTACTTCATGCAAAACCTGACAAGATATGGAAATTGTATTTAAGCTAGAGATGTTTTGGTGAGAAAAGGGAAATTTAGCAGAAAAGTATCTCAGTTGTCGCCCAAAAGAAGTTATGGGGATTAATATTCATTGAAATCCGAATACAGAGGAGCCTTTATGTTTGCGTCGGAGATTGAAAAAGTTTGATGAACTTATGCCACATGAAGTGATGAGCTGTTATGGTAATACTTGTGAAACAGGAAGTGGAAACGTGCAGAGAATGCTGGGAGAAAAAGGAATTCTGAGAGATTGAGGAATTGTGAAGTAGACATTGAATATTTTGCATTGGCAGGAAATATATTCTTCAAAATTCTTCTTTGCACAGAAATTCTAATGAAGTTTTGACTCATTTTCCAGAATGATGATGAAAAATAGCAAAGCGAGCTTTCTTCCAAAAGTTTAACGCACCGTTCAGCTCAATGAAAATTCAAATAAACACAATTATGACACATTAAAGTGACCCTTGTAGATAACCTTTCAATAGCTATAAGATCAGTCCTCCATATGTGTTGTGCAGAGCTCAAAGCTGTGAGGGGATACACCCTGTGCAGTGTTCTGGGCCCATTTAGTATTCAATACATCATCTATTATGAAGGAAGGCCACATGATGTTTACATTTTCACCGCTGACAGAATATCATAAGTGGTGTCAAGTTCATAACTTTGAAGTGGAACTATATGCACCAGCGGAGCGAGGGCATGGGGGCAGAATGGAAGAACACTCCCCCTGGGGGCAAGTCAAGAACTATGCCAAGTGATGAATCAGTGGAAGATGTACTTCACAGCTCCTGTCTCATAAAGTGATTACGTTCATCTGGCGGGTAGGGGAGGCAATCTCAGGTGAGGTAGGGGAAGATGCCGAGATGGGGGCACGGCTGGGACCTCGTACCACATGGAGAGCGCCGCTACCTGAACACGGAGGAGAGACCCAACTCCCCCAACTACTTCATGCCATATATTATAAACCAACGAAAATGTTAAGCGCAAAAAGGAAAAAAAAACAGAAATAAGATAGAGTAACTTAAAATATGAGTAGCCTGGAGATTACATATTTTGTCATCATTAAGGAATTCTTGGTTGGTGATTTGTGCCGGTGGATTCTTACATAGGGTATTTTGTCGCTCATCAAGGACCTCATACAGGCATCATTATGAACATCTACCACCAAACCATACATAAATCATCTCTTGTCTTTGTCTTGCTTTCATTAATAGAAAAAACCTACTCCAAGTTGTACCAGTGTGGGGTAGCACTCTTTGGGGGTATGATTATTATCACGCTGTTTATCTTTTTTCCGGGAAAGCAATTAGGAGATAGTTAGGTAGAGTACACATAGTCAGTGGGGCCACATCACCGCCAGGAGACTCTGTCATTCACAGGAAACCTGAACATGCCAGAAATCAGCAGGAACATCACCACCACCAAAAACCCCACCAAAAACCCCATCAGGCTGCTAATTTGTTGACAGAAAGGGTAGAAATTTGTGGCCAACCTGTACTAACTAGCACTGAGCACTGTTGCTCCCCCTGCAGGCTGAGATTCTCTTGGCTGACCTTGACCTTCTCCAGGTGCAGGAAGCAGTGACCTCGAGGTCATCGCACATGTGCTGTCATGACCAATCAGAATCTCTGTCTTTCACATGGGACGTGAGCTGCTCAAACATTCCGACCCCCAACGGCTCCTAGTTTACGTTTTCTCAAGGAAAATGAGTTTTGAAATGGGGTGCATTGTTTTTTTTGTACCACAGGCGAGGCTACAAGGGGTGAATTGAACTTGCTTAAAATGGGACATTAATAGTATATTCAATTTCAACCCATTTCAACACCCTTTTGACATAAACCACCACAAATTGGTTGAAGATTGGCAAATTTACTGCATGTTTCCGAGGTAAATCTCTAGCCAGCGGGGTGCTTACTTTCAGTGTCGACTTCAAGTTGGGATAGGAAAGCCAGAAAAGACACAATTTTTATGAAATGGCACTGACCATGTGGATTGTATTAGGACGGTAAGGCTGGGTATAATACCAGGGCAAAAGGTTGCTATAGTGAATTATCTGCTCTCTGTGAAAGCTGAAAAAAGTGCATGTCCACATGAACCGACTGTGAAAGATAAATATTTGCTCATACTGATATTAACTGACTTATTTATGAAAAACATGTTTTACTGCTCATGTTTTTTTACATGGAAGCTATACTTTGGCTGCTCTAGACACAGACACAAGCCTTGTACCATCAATTATGAGACGTAGATGTTATGTATATATCTATCGTATATGAATCATGTAGGTTTATTCTAAATTGTTTATCAATGTAAACAAATCAGAATATATATGGTAAGAAATGTTGATGCAATCACTTCTATTTTGTCTCATCTACTATGAAATTAATAAAGAATTTTAAGTGGAAAGCAATGCAACAGGAAAGGCCTAGGGATCAGCAAGTGTTGAAGTATGATAATTGATTTGTGAGGCTCCCCAGAGAATGAAGATCAATGAGAAATATTGAGTGCTCCCTAAGTCAAACATTTTAGTCAACAACTCATTAATGGTCTTAGATGTGTAGAGTTAACACCCCAATAGACAAATCTATAGCATTGCATCACCCACACTGAAGGAGACTATAGATTTATCTATTTCAACAATACATTAACGTGAAGCAATGCACATATTTATAGAATCTATTGCCAAATTGCCCACAACATTTATTGGTGTTTTTATATCAGCTAAAGATGTAATAGTCAGACATAATGGTGGGCCCCAGGGTTTGCCATACTGCTCTGAAATATGTTTAGCAAACACATCATTGGTATGAGTGGGAGTCAAAAATCTGAACACTTTAAAAGCGGGTTGTTTGACAAGTGCAGACATTATTTTCAGGCATGTCTGACAATTTCTACTCTGAGATGTTACATAATAACACACCTTCAAAATGTTTCCAAAAAAAATATTTCAGTGGTTAACATTAAATTCGATGGCCAGGGTCAATGTTGAAAGAGTGTTTTGTGGTCAGTTTCTCAAGAATTTATGATTTATGACCGCCGCAGGTATATTCTGCACAGGAGGCAAAACAATCTCATATTTATGAATTTCAAAAATAATTGTAAACATTCACCCAAAATTGACCACACGCAGAGTGGGAAATCATATGAAAATCTACAATTGGATGTGACATATTTTGGTATCATTTTTCACCAAAAAGGCACAATAAGCCAGACTAAATCAGGAAATGTGGGTTAAATATTTGTGTGTCTGTTGTGCACATAATCTGCCTGGGGTACGTCTCAGGAAAATGTCAGAGATTTTCTACCACAGTGTTTCTGTAATGTTGATGAATGTTTAGTGGCTGGTTCCAAATGATTTCGCAGATGTCAGAATGTGTATTCATCTGGCGCTTCATCTGTCATAGCGGGTACATGTGGCAACATATCCTGCCCTGTTATGCCCCTATAATATGCCAACAATCAACTTTCTAATCATCTCCCATTATCGCTCACATGGGTGGCATAATACAAAAGTGTGACGGTTCATATGTCAGTTTGGTTCAATCAGAACTTTCAGTAAGGGAACAATTTGATCCTCAAACATGTGGGCACTTGACAGAGTAATGAGGGAAATCTGGCGGCCATTGTGAATGCATGTCATTGGTGGCTGCCATTGGACGACTGGCCATTCTGCTCTGTGAACATGACCGGATCACCGCATGAGATCGGCATAGACAACCAGCTCATTCTCTGGGGGGAGGCATATGTATATATATATATATATATATTGGATGAACAAAGACCAATTAGATGTAAAATCTCCTGAAATGGCAATACAATTCGAAAAACTTGTCAGATATTTTTGGCATGTGACATCTAGTTATACTTTGTTGCATCCATCATTCCCAGTGAGTGACATGATATGTCAATACGTTAATATATAGCCAGACTCCCCTTTTCTTTCAGAATGCGAGAGGAATATATACCCCCTAAGTATGTGATGGTTTGCCCTGTTGGAGTAAGTGGGGTGGTGATATAATGAGTATGTCAATACAGTCAATAAGTGTCCTTGTAGGAGGAAATCACTCACAGAGACAAGCAATTATCAGCCCCTCGCTGCCACAGCGCTCACATCAGGCCAAACATACTGCCAAATGGACACGATCCCAGCATGCAACGGACCCAATCTCGGCGACACACGCTTCTTAACTTCCGGTCAAAGAATCAAAATTAAAACTTATGATTATTGTTTTTATTATTTTCCAAAGTAAGTGAAATGGGAGTGAATATAAACACAAAGTGACTTAGTCACACAGAGAGGGTTAGTGGAGGTGGATTATTAGGGGCTAATCTGGGAGATTATCAGGTAAAGGGTTAGCGAGGTAATCCATGTGTGATCTAAAGTCAGGAAGAGCCCTCTGACAAAATTGGTGAAATTACTCGCCATTGAGGGCGTTGTGATACTCGTAATGGATGAAAACGTCACTCAAATTACAGAAAAAACTGTGGTAAATATCTGAGAATTGACATAAGTGGAGCGAGTGATGAGATGGGAATGAAAGATTTGTAAATAGAAGACCAGAGAGTTTGGGTGTGGAGCATGCCATAATGTTAGAGATAGGATCAGCGATAGCATCTAAAGCCTTCAAAGTCGACATGAAATAAGTCAGGAATAGATTGTGAAAAATGTGGGTGGTGTTAAACACTGGGAAATATCAAGTAAAATCTGCGTAGTAGACACATTTGAAGTAATTATTCTTTCTAGATAACTTATATTACATTTGAATTTAAGATATTTTACCTGAATTCAAATGTGTGTATTGAATATGAGCTATTTAGAAGTACAGAGTTTAACAAAAGTGTGGCCTCAGCAAACCGATTGTACAAGCATATAATAATGTCAAGTTCTTACAGTATCTGCAATGACTCTCTATGCCTTTTTATAATGATATATAGAATGATTTATTGTAATGTAAACGCCACTCAGTACAAATGTAAAAACTGCTAAGGAAATGTTTGCAAGCAATAACCATTCTGGTAGGAAATTCAGCACCACTTCGTATTGCCGATGCAGTGGTGCATCTTTTTTTCCTGGACTTTTTTCTTTAACAACCTCCGGGGCCGGTTTGTGATGTAAGACTTTATTATACATACATTCTCAGCTTACTATAAATACTTGTCCCTTTACACTTGAAAAACTTTCCTATCCACCAAAGTTTTCTCCACTCACAACTCGTCTTTTTCTCTGGTGAGAATAGAATGAAAAAAAACCCAGCGGTGCTAATGAGGTAAACACGATGACCTCTTGATCCACAAATGAATGGGCAAAATTATTAGGATAAAAAGATTAGGTTTAAACGTGTTAAGCAGCAGTGAGGTTTTCCTTTGTGTAATCATAGTTGCATTGTGTTTTCACACCATATTTGTGAAGTGGTCATATTGGGAGCTCTTACCAGACCAACTGGAGGAACAGGTATGGCCACGATCAGGTTTCCCCCAAACATCGGACGTAATGTCCTCTCGTCTTTGAAGCTCACATCTCGCGGGATCTTCCACCCCCCAAATTCATAACATTCACCCTCCCAGGAGATGTAATAGTGACAAAATTACATGTCACAGGAGGAGTGAGGCAAATTGTATAAAGGGTTGCTCGGCCATTGTTCCGGGGTGTAGGTGACACGAATATGAAATCGTAGAGGGGCAACATTCTGCCCTTGTTTAACCAACCAATCAGATAGAAGCTGGGCATAAGTAATGAAAATTTGATCTCACCGACGAGATGATCGGAGAGACTGTGAGGAAATTTGGTGTCTTCCATGATTATCAAAATGCACGGCCACGTCTGACAATGAATTATACCAGAAATAAATATGGAAAGAGATAAAAGCTTCCAGTTATTTCATTCCGATGAGATGAGCTGCGTATTTGCTAAGAGAATTTCTAATAAAGTCCCCACATTTATTTGTGATTCAACAAAACATCTCTGTATTTTATCATCGGGTAAGCAATTTATGGTACAAATGGATGTTTTTATTGCTTTGATCTCTGTTATTAATGTTGAAATGCAATAAATTAGACTTATGAATTTATATGAAAGCTTTAAATCTTGTATAATTGAAACTTTTTAAAAATATTCTGAGACAAAGTTGCCTTTGATGTGACCTTCACACACAAATCATGTTGAAGCCTGAATATGGGAACGACCAGTGAAATTAAGAGAGAGTTTTATGAATTTCATAATTGTTGGGAAGCAAAATGCCATTTCATTTTTTGTGAAAGGAGAAATAGATAAAACATGCCCATTGTTGTTGGCTGGGCTAACCACATGGCGCTCTTCTATTTTCATCTCCCACGACTCCCAAATCTCCGCTCGAAGATTTTGTCCCTGTAATTTTCTTCTCACATATCTCTATATATGGGGAGATTGGTGCAGGTGATTGGGCTTGATCAAAACGGGATTGACCAAACACTATCTGACAGCAGAAAAATACACAATAGCTTCCATTTAAGCTGGGCTTTAGTGAAAACAGCGTGGGGCTGGAGTTTTTGCGAGGGTGAAATTTTTAATCACAGGGTAGAGCCTGACAGGTATTCAAGACCTGGCTCAATAGACACTTTGTCTGAGTCAAGCAATTATCTCCATTACATTTCATAATATTAATTCATACATTCTGTTGTCAAGTGGCAGGTTTTTATCCCATGCAGCTGTTGAATACTAGTAGATGTGATATGAGTTTTGAGGATGTAAGTTGGGATCAAGTTTTTATTTGCTGTTTGCAGGCTGATTGGGCCCTTCTCTCGACCTTCACACAAGAGACATTGTTGATATTCATGTATATATGGACTCGTCCATTATGGAGAATTCAATAAGTAATATGATAACCATGCCTGGCCTGGGCCACAAGGGATCCCATTAACGTTAATTCAGTCTCTAGATTCACCTTTTCATAATTGTGTGTATATTTACATTTTTATAACCTTATCTTGTCACTTTTGTCCCACTTAGAGCAAATATGTCATATTATTATGGGGGTACATTAAGGGTCTCTCATTTTGAAAATGAAAAAAAAATGTATTTTTTAGTTTTGAGAGTTAATTGGATGTCACAATCCCTCACGACAGGTAACATGAGCCGTGGGAATACTAAGTGAGATTCTGAAAATATCCTTTAAGATATCAATATTAATAAAAAGAAGGCAGTTATTGTGTTCTTCCAATTTCAAACTGAATTAAAAATTTATGCAGTCAATATGATAAAAATAGGAATATAAATGTTATAGATATGGGCAGCATATAATGTAAATGTATTTGTTATCATGCCTCATATTTGCTAGCAAAAAATAAGTTAAATGTAAAGTTTTATATCTAATCTTATAAAAATTCATTTGCAACTTTTATCGGGGTTTTAAAAAACATATGTACTGTTTAGAAATTATAGTATGGTTTTATAGACTTTTAATGACATAAATTGTATTTAGCCCAGACAAAGGAAATCCAATTCACACGTTATTTAGGCAACTACACTGTTGATTGTTTTCACACATAAATCCTCATTATTTTGTTGCATGTCTCCATTATAGCAAACAGTGTTTTTTGACACATCCATATCTCTGCAATTACAAGTTCTGCTTTACTCATTGACTACGCCATGACCAACAAATGAGCAATAGTACAGGGATGATCAGAAAATACACCGAGATTATTTGAAACCATCTTAGGTGGGTGTAAGTTCTTGTTACTCCCAGTACCCCATCTGTTGTCGGAACCCTGACCCCTGGTGGTGCAATCCGAACTATGCTTGCACTGTTTCTTATTACATGGAAAATAACATGAATCCATCATGGCCGACACGTTCTGACATACATGTATGGCTTCATTATCATAGAGACTGGCTTCAATTTGACAGACAGCCTACCGGGTGCCAGGTATCTGCTGGGTGCCACGCTAGCAGGTGCAGTGCCGGGATATCAAATCCCACTCAGTGTACCCTGCCAGTACCCGTACCTATCATAGTATCATAGACCTGCACCCATCATAGTATCATAAACCTGCACCCATCATAGTATCATAGACCTGCACCTATCATAGTATCATAGATCTGCGCCTATCATAGTATCATAGACCTGCATCTATCATAGTATCATAGACCTGCACCTATCATAGTATCATATACCTGCACCTATCACAGTATCATAGACCTGCACCTATCATAGTACCATAGACCTGCACCTATCACAGAATTATAGACCTGAATCTATCACAGTATCATAGACCTGCACCTATCATAGTACCATAGACCTACACCCATCATTGTATCATAGACCTGCACCTATAACAGTTTCATAGACCTGCACCTATCATAGTATCATATACCTGCACCTATCATAGAATCATAAACCTGCACCTATTATAATATCATAAACCTGTACCTAATATAATATCATAGACCTGCATTTATATTCATTCCCTTACAGGAAATCTTTTCACATCCAGTCAATTTAATCAATAAAGTTCAATATTTTACAAAGATTCAGTGTTTATCCATTCTATATGGTATCTATTCCACTCCTCCATACTTGCATTGAATATTAAATTAAGTTTTAATTGGGAAAAGCAAATATGGTTTTAAATAACATGACATAAACATAAATCTTCTAATATGTAATATGTCAACCAGTCTTGATGAGGTGATTGCATTATCAGGGCGATGCTCGGTGGTTGGAGACACCACACCTCCAAAGCAATTAGGATTCCCAATCAAAGGTGCTCTCCTGATGAAAACCCACCTTGACGTTGAACATCAGATGTTAGTTAGAGAGAGGGATGTCAGGTTCATATATATATTGCAGCATCACATGAACATTGTAGAGCTGACGCCAGCCAGAGAGGAGTTTCAGGTTCATATATTTACTGCAGCATCATATGGAAGTTGTACATCAGGCGTCAGGCAGATTATGGTGCCATAGTGGAGCTTTGTAGTGGGGTCGGGTTTATCACAGGTCCCATGTCCCTCTTTGTCCAACCTGACCACATCTCCCGGCTCACACTCATCACGAATATTAGCGTAACTTCATGATATTATTATACTAGAGCAGTCCCCAAAATCTACTCCTGTATATTATATTAGACGATGCTTATTGAATACACTTTGATGTTATGTCAGTGGTCATGGCATTTATATGACAACACGTGGGTGGTTTTCAGATGTGCAGTAATACAATTTTGTCTGTGATAAAGTTATTTTTCCGCAGAGATCATCTCTATGATCAAACTCCATCGTTAATCTAAAAAGACCTTTCTTCATTGTTACCCTTGAAATCTGTAACGATATGATACCTAGCAAAGGACTTTGTGAAGAATGTTTTGAAAAGTGGCAGTTCTGTTGAGCAAGAATGAACACAACAGAACTGCCACTGAAATAACCTGTGGAGAAAGAGATATGTAATGTTAGATCATGTGACAGTGTGGCAAATATAGCATAGTTGTGTGACAGATCAAGGGCTCAGGCCTTCCATATATGTGTACATAGATCTACATAGATCTATAAATATATACATACATATATATATATATATATATATATATATATATATATATATATATATATATATATATATATATATATATATATATATATATATATGTATGTGTGTGTGAGTGTCTGTGTGTGACATTTCCTATGGCATTTCCTGTGGCGAACATCATACCACAGATATGGGTAAAAGGTAGAGCTTCAGATATCAAGGCAGACTAGCCGCAGTTTAATGCGATTACATGTCACAGGGTGGGAGACAAAGTAGTGTTGGTCTTTTAGCCCACAGACACTGGCGGCATGGCATACATGAGACGACGCAGTCAAAGCCACGCCAAAATGTCATTCCTGCTTTGCTGTCCTTTCAAAGATTCATAATAGGAGAGTTGCCAACCTGATCAGAAGAAAATATTGTCAAAGTTGAAACAATGCACTCAAATCTTCCCGACATTATCAAGGACGCAGCTCCACCTGAAGGAAAGGAAAGTTAAGAGACAGTAAATGCCAAGCTGTTCACTTAAATGTTTCTTTCTTGTGTGGTTTGATGAGGAGTAATGAGGTGTGCATTTTCCTTTAAGGTGATATGATGATATTGCCAATATGTTCAGCCACCTATGCTTAATATGACATGAGAGAGAGGAGACTTTTCTGGCAGACCTGTGCCAAGTCCTCGTTATACATGTGAGAATCTGAAACATAGGCTCAGGTGCATTAAGTTATAAATAGTCTCTGCCACCATTAAACAGGTATGTTAGGATTATGATTTTCAACCCATGGTGGTGCTGTTAGGCAAAAAATTAAAATGAACCATACTATTTTCCTGTTCCCACCTGACACCCTTGTCGCAAATATAAACATGTCAAGTTATATTCATTAGTAATGCCATTTGTTGATTTATTAACTTTTATTACTCTAAGGATACCGAATTCAGTGATACATTACTATGTCCAGTGATAAATTACCATATCCATTCATAAATTACCATATTCAGAGATAAATATTTCAGATTATAGCACAAAAATTGATTTTTTTATCCATTATGCAAATCATTTGGTCAATGATATTATTCCAAATGTTTCATATAGGATTAACAAATAATTGGTTTGAGATCAAAACTAAATATCTTCATTAGGTTTTATTTTGATATTTATTCGTGCTCTGGATATCATAATTACATGTATAAAAGTAAAATGGATGCCACATTCCAAATATGTATCGACTATTAAGATGCGGGCCATTCAATTTATTGCTACCATGTTGTATTATATGTAGGAGTGATAAAATATTTATGTTATCATAATCTCTGAAGCCAAATGTGACCACCCTCAGCTGTAATCGTGCATGATTCAACAGAGAAGCACAGGTGATGTGGTGGACATTGATTTCAGATTCTGTGGTATTTTGGCTGATCAGAGACAGATGTGATCTTCGGGCACTGATCTGTGATCTTGATCTGCCACCAGGGGGCATCGTGCACTCTCATCAAACATGTATTGTTACATTACATATATAATATTTAAAGTACATTATCCCTCCATTTTTTTGCAAAACAATGACATAACTCATGGTAGTTATATGTTTTTATGTTTATGTTGTTTAAAATAAAACTAAAATAGGAAGCACAGGATTTCTTTGTAGTGTTTGTCCCTGACCTTGGAGTAATTATATAATTACTCCAAGTTCTTAACTTAAAGGGGGAGTTCCTAATAATCTAACCTTTTTTTTTTTTAACATGTAATGAAATATATGGTAATAAGATATCATATCACACACTTCCTACATTAATCTGGCCAACTGTTTATTTACAAAGTGGATCTTTGTTGTGGCAGCAGGCTGTCCTGGAAAGAATGGTCGGGTTCGGGAGGGTAATAAAACTTCGGAGATTATACGTCACGGGTGTAACTCCTTATCCCGGGAAACTGGGTCTCACAATGGTGGGTGAAGCTGGCCCCTCAACATGTACTCAAAATAAGCTGCCCTCAATGTCAGGGGAGTTGTGTGTTACAAATATTTGCGACAAAAGTAATTGACAAGGGATCAATGTTTTCAGTTCCCCAAAAATTGTGGCAACAAAAGTTTGAAATACACAAAATACGCAGATTTTTAAAAAAAACAACAAGGGTTATCTATGAAGAGACCATTTTGTTCTTGAGTCAGAATATGGTAACAGTTGGGCCTGAAACAATGACTACCAGAGGTTCCCTAGGCTAAAATGAACTGTAATTCTTATTAGACCACATCACAAACCTAGTGATGATTAGATTAGCTGAACAGAGGTCATTTCACAATCCACAAAATAGAGGAAAGAAGTTCTAGACAAGTCTCCACTACTGATGCCATGATCAAGTGGCAGTGTCTGAAACACTAGGCTGAGACTAAGACTAAGCATACTAGGTCAGGGTGCTGAAATGAGAGGTGAATGTAGATACCTCAGTGATTCAATGTGTTGTCCCCAGGAAAACATTTACCAAAATATTGTCAAATTTAAAGAAAATGGTCCTTAATTTTAAAACCTCTTTTAACTATTATTTTATATGAACATGTTTGTGATATGCAAGTCTTTTCAAGATTTTAAACTTTGAGTATATACTTTGTGGTCCATACAAATGACTGAAAAATAAGATAAGTTAAATCACATGGCCAAGGTTCGTGTTTTGTTTTCATAATTGTTAATTGGCACAGTGTGGTATGTTGTGTCATAACATACTATCTGCTATCAAAACATATACTATTTTGATTTGTTGAAGATCATCCCCACTGTCAGACTCTTCTCAATCACAGTTTGCAGGCTACGAGTCTTGTTTGTTGTGGGGGGGGCAAATTGCCATCCCTGAACTTTACCCTTCTCAATAAAGCTACCTGAAGGTGGCTCAGACCCACTTCTTTCATCCTCAGATGATCCACATAAACTTTGGACCTCTATTATGTCAGAAACACTTGTTGAACAAACACTATCTGTAAAATCTCCCTCCGACTCCATAATGCTGGGCTAGGGGTTTTCCCAAAATGTTACACTCTCTACGTCACCACCCCACGTGACAGGGGGTAATAAAATTCCGGACTGACTTCGGAGATATGTCATGATCCAAACTTTGCAGTGAAATTTGATCATCACAACGTTTCCAAGATACACTTGAAATTTGTGAGATAACTATTGGCAACCAAATGAATGATTTTATGACAAAAAAACACATGGTTTTGGGTACAACCCAATTATTAGGAACTCCCCCTTTAAGGTATCGAACACGAAGTTAAGGACTTAATCAAACTAGTGCGTGGTACATATTGATTATCTTTATATTGCAATGGTGTATTAAATTGTCTGGTGTCATATTTCAGAGTGATCAATCTATAGATATACCATTGCCCATTGTAGTCAGTCACACCTTTGAAATATTAATTTATATTACCTGTATTGTTAGTTTTATTGTGATATGCATATTCTCAGTAAATGACATAAACATACATAATATATATTAATATTTTACACATCATGACAATAAAAGGCACACCAATACATGTTTTGCCCAAAGTTGTACACTTTTTACTTATACATTGCTTTGAAATATCTGAGATTCATACTTGCTAATATTCAAAATGTAATTGTGACCGGGATAGTAAGGTGTGTATTAGCCTCTGTGGGATATCCACATAACTTATGATGTGACATTTTGCTCATATATGTTTATGACGCATGTATTTCCAATAAATATATCCCAGTTATATGTCGCATAAGAAACTTCATGTATTTCCAATATATACATATTGAAACTCTCCTGATGGGTTTTATATCTATTATATATTTGCAATGTCAGAAATATTATCCTAAAGATATTATTGAGTTACATATAATATGCCATCTTGCTGCGAATGCACATACCTGATATGTAATATGATTATTGATGATTAATTATTGATATTAATATGCCAAAACAAAAATGGAATTTATATTTCTATTGTGAATAATAGTGATGGTCTTGATAACATTCTGAGTATCAATTTAAGAATTATTGAAAATATTAATATTTGTATAAAGATGACAATACATTAAACATCTATTGGTTCAGTCCATTAGCATTGTGAAATTGAGTGAGACATATTTCAGAACAAAAAATGGCACTCAGGGAAGAAAGAATATAACTTTACAATTCGTGTACTTTTGAAATTCTCCTGATGCGTTTTATAGATGGAATATGATCATATAATGGGGGCACTGTAAATCATGCGCCATTGTTTGACAAATGGCTATTGAATCGACTGCAGATGGAGATTGGATTGCCTGTAAAGGGAGCAATAAATAAAAATGTAAAGTTGTTGTGTATGATGGCTTGACATGGCATGACATGGTATGACAGAGCCCCAAAGTGGTGTTTGGGGGTTGTGGCCCTGGGGAGTTAGAAATCATCTATGATATAGAGGAACCGATGAGAATAAAGCAAAATGACATAGAGCAGGGGAGCCCGGGTGGTGACAGGGCACTATTGGTTTGTGTGTGATATAGGTGGCCCTAGGGACCATGTCACAAGCTCGTGTAATGATAGCGGACAGGACCCGTAGCCATTGTGCAGCCATTATACAATCAGCAAGGCTAATACCTGACCATGTTAGGATCATCCCACCGGATCATCCTAGGGGAGGATAAACAATACAGTGGCATGATCATATGATATGTCCTGTGTGGGGCCTCCTATTGGAGGGGTCTGCAAGGGGCACACAACATCAAAGCAGGCCAGGGACGCATATAATAGGATTGCTGGTAGGTGGGATGGATCAGACTCCTCCATAAAACATCAAGGCTTTCAAAAGGCTAACATGGTAGACATGCCTGACATGAACTACTTGTCTTATACTGGCATAGTACACAGGGCTAAGATGCACTTCTTGTCTAATACCAGTAAGATACACATGGCCAACATACACTCCTTGTCTAATACTGGTATGATACACATGGCCAACATACACTCCTTGTCCAATACTAGTAAGATACACATGGCCAACATACACTCCTTGTCTAATACTGGTATGACACACATGGCCAACATACACTCCTTGTCTAATACTGGTATGATACGCATGGCCAACATACACTCCTTGTCTCATACTAGTAAGATACACATGGCCAACATACACTCCTTGTCTAATACTGGTATGATACACATGGCCAACATACACTCCTTGTCTAATAATGGTATGATACGCATGGCCAACATACACTCCTTGTCTAATACTAGTAAGATACACATGGCCAACATACACTCCTTGTCTAATACTGGTATGACACACATGGCCAACATACACTCCTTGTCTAACACTGGTAAAGTAGATAGAGCTAACATGTAGATAGAGCTAACATGTGTCTAATACTGGTAAGATACCCATACACCAATATGTACTTCCTTGTCCAGCACTGATATGGTATATATGGCTAACATGCACTCCTTGTCTAAAACTGGAATGGAGCACATCATGTACTGCTTGTCTTATACTGTAATGGTACACATGACTATGATGCATTGATTATTCAACACGTGCACTCCTTGACCAATACTATAAATATTATATTTCAACAGCCCCTATGCTACTAGATTAACCATATATTTTAAGTTTGTATTTAAATATTGCCAAATCAATCTAATTAAGTGTCCCAATATCTATTGTATAATAGTCATAGTAACTAGGGATATACTTGAGTACTATTTGACTGGAGTTCATTATTTCATTGCATCTTTATTTAAAATTCCAATATTTTGTTAAATAGTCGTATTTGTGTATCAAAAGAAGAGAAAATGCGACAATTTGAAGAATAATGTTACAATTTTGATTTGTAAATAATTTTGTGAAACATTTAAGAATGGTAATATGTGTTAATGCATAAATACCTGATGAAAACAAAATGTATCGTGAAAATTGAGAGAATAAATCATGTATTCATTCTGAAATAATTTCCATTTTAAATGAATAGTAGAGTTGCTAAAATTTAAGCTGAACTAATTTGTACATACATACTTTATTGTTCTCTTGGTTAAAGCTCAAATAATAGTTATTTATTTCAGAGATATTATGTATTATATATATATATATATATATATACTACCATTCTGAACGTTGGCATTAAATCAATTTGAACATTTTACTTTCATTCAAAATTGGACATTATTCATTTTTTGTAATTGTCAAATAATATTCCTCCTAACAGACATACAAAATTACTTTTCTATCACATTACTTTTTTCGATAAGCAGATGAAAATATAAGAATGAAAATGAAAAAAAATGCCAATATTGGTGTCATAGTAGGCTCCAAAGTCTTCTGTGCCAGACAGCCCTGTCTACGTTGAATTTGCATATGTTAGAGAACACGTAATATAAATCTAAATATTTGTATATTAACCTTCCCCGGGGCCTCCTTCTCAATTCCTCTTTCCTCATCCTAGTTGAGACCCATTCATTAAAGGCTTGTCAGTGGTCATAGGTATCGAATTTGACAAAGACTCCTTGGGCAAATATTGATCGCTTAAATTAATTAAACACATTTGCAGACAAGGTTTATATATAAATTATGATATTATAGCTGGACTGAATTGGATTGTATTTTTCCTAATATTTTTTTTTATATTTTTAGCTGCAGCGCAGAAGTTGATATACAAGAGAGTCTTAAAAACTATTAATATTAATTATATCATTTGCAATTTTTGTTTTCTCATGTCTCATGTGCGGTGCCAGTGACAGGGAAGGGCATGTTGCGCGATGTCATTCTTGTTGTTGTTTTGTTGGGCATGACGTGTGCTGATGACAGGGTGGCAGTTTGTTTTCAATGTGATGTGCATTGTATGATGCCATTCTGAGGGAGACTCTGATTTAATTATCCTTCTACCTGCCAGTCAGGCGCTGTGTCATCTGATCCCGGAGTTACACAAGGGCACCTGCCCACTGACGCTACCTGTCTTGTTCTGACAGAGACACACATCCTACATAACCAATATCATCATTATCTCATGTTGAATATTATGATACCATAATGGATGTGTATGAGGCGATATTGTCATATTCACATCCATTATATATATATATATATATATATATATATATATATATATATATATATATATATATATATATATATATATATATATATATATATATATATATATATATATATATATATATTTCTTCACTGTTTCTATGCATGAGGTAGCCGAGCTTTATTTCCTGTTCATTACAAGACTAAGAGGCTGCCTGGAGAATGGGAGAAGGCATAGATGAGGACCTGACAGGCATGTAAGCCTTAAAGACTTAGCATGTGACAAAGCCTACATGATCCTGTCACTACTCTATCTCCATATGTGAGCTGACAGTATGCAGACAGGATGTATCCCTTCCTATTTTTGTGCCACATATAATAGGAAAAAAGAAACTTTCCAGGAATGTGAAAGGTCAAGAAGATTATGTTCAAGATAAGCAAGGAAATAAGCTTTATACCAGGAAATGTGAAAGTGTCTTGTCATAGGCAACTCAGTTCAGTAATCCCATTATATGATAACCTGTCATCATATCAGGTAAACTCAACTCTGGTTATTTGACAAGTGGCACATGACATTTCAATTATTGGGTAACACCATGATATAAGCCGATATATTTATGTGGAAAATATATTGAATTAAATAAACATGTAATCAATACACCTTTTCCTCATACTTGTTTTGATATATACGTAGATATACCAAGTGAAATTTGAGTTTCCTCCTGACAAGTTGTATTGTTTAAGAAGATTAATTCCAGTTCTTAAATCCACTTAAAAGTCAGTTTCTTCCTGAAGCCATTGTCAAAAGAAGTAGTTTCTTCTAGAATGACTCTTTAAGACAATGGCTTTATGTGACCCTTTGACCTTTGTTGATAGTCTTGGCTGTGTGAATAGTTAATAGGCTGTCACCCAAGTATGGAAGACTTGACAAGTATCTTCTCGTCAATACATTCTAAACACATATTAGGCATTCTGTTTGCACTCTCTGTCTGCCGCTACTTGAAAGACAACAGAATTAATGTTTCCTGAAAAAGCCACTGAGCAGAAAAAGCTGCTTGCATAAACAGTGTAACATAAAAGGCTCACAATGTGTTTTATCATATGGCATGATATTAATAAAAAAAAGTGGGTGGTGAGGTATAAAAGGGAAAGAGTGGTGCAATATGGAGGCATGGAAGGCGGCATTGTGGACTTAAGCTTAACTTGCCACCATTCTATTCCCCAATATCGCTCAATGTAGACTTAGCTTGGTCTGCCAAGAGAACCATCATTTACCTACCACCAATCTGTATATATATATATATATATATATATATATATATATATATATATATATATATATATATATATATATATATATATATATATATATATATATATATATATATATATATATATATATATATATATATATATATATATATATATATATATATATATATACATGTTTCTGGATAACGGCGGCATGTATGTTGCTTTAATGCTGCAGAGTTTGGTGATGACAGATAGGTGAGAGTGCAGTGGTGAATATTTCATGCAGTGATGTGCATTGTATGTGTGTGCACATCCTGTAGTTGTCTTGGCCTGTCTCTCTCCACACATCAACCCAGGGACATTTACATTAATGTTTAATTTGACAGATACACTGAGGCACCCCCTCTCCCTACATGCACATATATGGACTCTCACTCTGAATGCAGAGAATGCACCTGTTCAGCGAATGCATGAAGAATGGAATTATGATGGTCACAAAGTTTCTGCAGAATTGCGAAAGAAGAGAAGCATGATAATGGTTCAAACAGATATGTAATCATTCTTCATAAACGTACATAAATGAATAAATAAAATATCACCACACAATTAAATCTACAAACTGAGTCATTCCTATCTGCAAGCAATATGAGGTCTTCTGTTGTAGGCAGTCCCCAATATGATCAGAAAACCCCCCACAACGATTGTATGGATTGCGATATTAAGAAATATGAGTGATATTTGGCCAATTATATTCTTATTGAAATCTTATGTGCATTTTTGTAAACCTACATATGAAACATTTAATATTATTCCTCACTGAAACCTCACGACACATTGACAAAGCAATTGAAATGTATTAAATAAAACCAATAACACATAAACAATATAAGATGTTTCATATCTATTTTTTCAAAATTTCAGCATTAATTTACAAACAACAAAATCTTCCATGGCTTTTATTATATCTAAATATGTTTTATAAATGTCATATTTTGATAATGTGTTACATCATTACATTAAAATGGTAAAGGAATATACCAGTATCATATGTTCAACCTTAGATTTACACAATGATCTTACTGTGATAATGATGAGATTATGTTTCTACCATGTCTTGACAATTAGCAGGTATTGTGTTTCTCAATATAAGTGATGGGCGGTGACGTCACCCTAATGATAACTAGCTTACATGGGAAAATGTTGACAATAATGAGAATAATAATAGACCACAGGGGAGTGTCAGGTTTATATGAAGCATTCAATTAGACTTTATGGTGAAACACAATATGCAGTGTTATATTTCGATTAGTAACAGCATGAATTGTATTCTTTGCATTATTCTTGGTCCAGCTGAGGATATAAGGGGAAGTATCCTGTACATAGAGAATATTAAACAAGGTGCATGACAATGTGAGTCCGATGATATATGAAATATCAAAGGCTTTCATTGATATTAAAACTGGTCAAAATAGACTAATTGGAAGAGTATTTGTCTTGAGATCAAGAGATTCCCAGTTAGAATCCTGATCAGTAACTGTCTAGCAATATGAGCAGATATTGTTTGGAATCAGCGCTATATAAATGTAACATTTACATTTAAAACATATGATCAAAGTAATATTTAAATATATTGTAAGTGGCTGATAGTTGAAGCTTCCTGATATTCATGAACCTTAAGGTACTCCAAAAGTAATACATCTGCACCCAAAGGGTAAGAGGTAGGTTTGCCTACCTAATTAGATTTGGATCGTCCTCTGGAGATATCCAGATGAAAGCCTTTCCCAAATGGGACGATTGAATTAAATGCGCACCCCACACACATACATATATAATACATTAGCAACAAAGACAACTGCTATGATTTATATTAGAATACAGAAGGTTAAGTTTGTTAATGTATAGTATTTGTATGCAGAGTAGATATGTATGCTTGATTTCCTAAAGCTTTTACACTGAGCAGCTCAGGGCAGGAAGCAACGGGAAAGCACAGTGGTGGAGCCACAGGAATTATATGTAGGCCCGGGCTACACCCTATGTGCATTGTCTTATTAATACTTGATGATGGCCAAACTGGCCTGCTTGCTACTATAAAGGATAGCAATCGAAATTAAATCAGCAATCCTATGTGATGAAACCAGTTTTGACGGGAAGCCTTAGCAGCGGGCTCCGGAGTATGAGGGAGGTTGGCTTATGTCTGCTGGGACCTGTCTCTATATGATAACACAAACCATATTCAGGCTTCCCTGCAGGCTTGACAGCACCTTTTATCTTCTTTTTACATTTGAGACCCTTTGCTTTTTTGTTTTAGTCCTAATAAAAAAAAGCTATTTGTGTTGTTTTGAAAATGCATGTAGTTCTTGTGCCACCATTAAGATCATAATCAGCTCGAAAGAAGTCAGCGGTTAGTCGCTCGCGTGACAGAGGCTGCTTGGAAGTCATATAATGATATACCTCAGCAGGAATCAAAGGCAGACAATCCAAGGATTACCTGCTTACCATAAAGGTAAAACAGCAAAGAAATCAGGACTTTAGTCTATTTCTAGGAACCAGAATTGCATTTAGTATAATATACAGCACAAAGAGCTAAACTGTCTTTTGACATAGAATAATCACATATATATTGCCTTTATTGATCTTAAATTTAGAAATAATGGCTTTTTCTCGGAAAAGTGAAATGTTTGGTTTGGGAGTGGTGTCAGCAGCAGGTAGGCAATGCTGGTGATGATTATATATAATGAGGAAGATAGCTGGTCTCATTATCACCAATTATGGACGTGTTGTTTCCTGAATACAACAAATGAGGAATCTTCACAAGATCAACATAGCAGCATCAAGCGTTAATGAAAACTGATGAACACTCATCATATACTGGACGTAAACAACATGCATCATGGTCACTCCTCTACAGTTAGAAATGAGACCAGATTACTATACCCAATATATGGAAACGATATCGCCTTCAAGTTAATAGTTAATGTCTGACTTATCGGCAATAGATTATCTTTTTGCAAGATAGGCATTTTTTGGTAATATCAAGAAGCTCGAGTCTTTTGTTGGTAGAAAAAAAAAAGATGTGACAAAGGTTAAGTTGTGGTGTGAGGTGCTCTGTGATGTCAAAGTGCACTTCATAAGGGTGTGATCCCTATACAGGTCTCCAACAAGGCGATCTTGTTTGTTTGGATATATGGGAGAGGTGGGGAGTCAAGGAGGCCATATTAGCCATTGGTGTTGTTCAGGAAGGCGGGGCGCTGCAGGAGGATGTAGCCAGGAAATTGGCCTGTCTTGGCCACAACATTTGTCTCAGGTCTCAGCCATGCTGCTGTCAAAAGCCGCTGACCTCTTGATATATGCCTATATATGGACCGACCACTAGCCTGTCTTGTATTATGTACCTATATTTAGACCGAGTAGTGGCCTTGCAAGGGAAGGTCCTTGATGCCACTGTTTTGATATGTGCCTATACATGCAGCGACCGGTGGTCTGGCAATGGATGACCTTGATGTCACATAGCTCAATGTATACGGACCATGCATGCTGGTCGAACTGCTCTTGATACTTGAGTCACATATTCGGGTTGAAAGATAATACATATATCAGAGTATATATCTGGTTAAATGTAGAGACACAGAATAGCTCAAGATTGTGGAGCACTCAGTTATCAGACTTAGTTTTATGATATTGATTGTAGAGCGGTAAAATCAACAATGAAACATACGCTACAACAAACGATGTGATATGAAATGATATGAGTACCCAGTGTTAGTGTCGTGTTTGACCTTTGCTGTATGTGACCATCAGATGGAGACTGCTGCCACAGTCATATCCAGCTACAAATCTAATGTATCTCCGGCACCACCATTCAAAACCATATGTTCCTGAATATGCTGCCTGAATTATTTCAAAATAAAAATGTCATATTGGCATGTCATATTGGCAGTTTTCTTATTTATGTAAAAAACAGAATAAATGATTCACCATCTGGGTAAGTATCATGTGAGTTGCTGTTAATGAAGCTCTATGGGATATTATATATATATATATATATATATATATATATATATATATATATATATATATATATATATATATATATGTATATATATATATATATATATATATATATATATATATATATATATATATATATATATATATATATATATATATATGTATATATATATATATATATATATATATATATATATATATATATATATATATATATATATATATATATATATATATATATATATATATATATAATACATACATACATACAAACATAAAGGTTATTGTGAATAGCGGTGTATAAATTGGAATGGTAGTTATTGGTAGTTATTTTTTCACAACTGATTAGAAGGAGGTGAGTATATTTCAGGAGACATTTAGGAAAGCGGAGGGCAAGGTGGTTGTCTCTGTTCTATGGGTGACTCTATAAAGCAGTGATCGCAGCAAAAGGCTTGTCTGCAATCACAGAGAAGGCTGTCAGCAACAAGGTACAAAGCTCCTCGCTATATAGACTACATTAATCGCTTGTCATCACCGGCAGATTGCTGTGTGCTGACCCTGTGTGACTATAACACCAACCTATTACACCAGGCCTTGCACCATATAGAGCTGTAGATTGCTTATTAAAGCCACCCTTCCAGCCTTGGGAACTCTATAACGCCTCTGAGGTAATGTATGTTTTAACACATCTAGCATTGTTTCCCTCCCAGCCTTTCTTGGGAAACGTTTTATACCACATCCATTTATGTTACCCCTCCTGACCTGCCTGGGGAAATGTTCTATCTAGGTATGAAATGTTCACATCTAGGTATGAAACGTTGTACAGTACCACATCTAGCTTTCTTATCTCTCTTTGCCTATATATATATATATATATATATATATATATATATATATATATATATATATATATATATATATATATATATATATATATATATATTATATATATATATATATATATATATATATATATATATATATATATATATATATATATATATATATATATATATATATATATATATATATATATATATATATATATATATATATATATATATATATATATATATATATATATATATATATATATATATATATCTATATATAAGCCGTTTTGACCTTCACTAGGATAGCTGCCCATATTTAGTCCTTCGTGGCAAACTTTTTCACTTATCATATTCAATTGTTCTGATTCTTGTGTTACACATATATACACATTGTTTTAATATAGAAGAAACCATATAATGTCAAGGAGAGTTGATCAGTGCATTCCCAGGGTTTTCCAGGTCAGAAAGTGCCTATTATAGTTGTCCTGTACGGATTCGGTCAAACTATTATTGTCTGTGGAAGACGCAAATACATCTGCCAAGTGCTGCTGCTAAAATCCTTGGCTTTTTAATACAAATTAAGCAGACCTCAAGTATCACATGTGCATCTAGAATAGACCTTTATGTTAAATCTTCTCCTCTGTCTTAAAAGCTACTAATTTGTATATATATATATATATATATATATATATATATATATATATAGATAGATAGATAATAGATATATCATGTGAATTGTTCTACTGTTCTACTTGGACAACGGGATCAAGGCAGTAGAGAAAAAAAAGCCCTTCCATTACGTCAATGACAAGTGCAATGTCATTTATATGACCTTTGTATTTGTAGGTCATTGTTCCACCCTCGAGGTCATTTCACCAGTGTTCAGTGTTCTTCCTGTCACTGGAGGACATTTTGTCTGATGGACAGCCAGGTTGGTCCATAACCTTCGAAGGGGGATGGCATGTTATTTGTTCTTATTTAGTTATTGAGAGAGAGAGGAGAGCACACTGCTATGTATATTTGCTGGTAGAGCCTTGCAGTGGAGATGGAGGAGTTATGTATCAGCTGCCATCCTTCCTGTGTGTAGTCCACCTTCCTGGTGGGACAGGCAGGTGCTTCACATACTCGCACTAATGTCACTGCTACATATGGGCTTATCTGGCAGTGCAGGGTTAATATCACTGATCTCAAGTGTCAATCCCTTCAAGAAGAATGGTGGTTTGAAGCGTCCTCCGCTCTGAATAATTGTCGAATATTATTTTTACATGACACCTAAGACGGGAGAGCTTTCTATATATAACCACAATTCCCTGAATAATGGATGACTTCATTGTTCAAGTATTAACGGTCTATTGATGATTCCAAATTCACCCCTCTAAATCTGTGAGTACTACCCCGTTGTACCTGGACATAGTGAGGCAGGTGCCTCCTTATTGGTTTAGGTATAGGGAGGTTGAATGTGTGCACTGCTATGTCACTGTCAATGTGGTTTGTGACTTTGTGCTTGTGCAGAAGGCTCAAGTCATATGCCTGTTCCTGCTGTATGGCGCACAATCATGCATACTGATTCTTGTCATCTGATGCCAACTCACACAAATAAAAGAACAACTGCCTTTGATGAAAACCAAGACTGTGCCCAGATTTGATTTATATGGAGCACACGTCAGGGATAAAGACGTTAGTTGATCTGTAGCAGGCAGATGGAGTTGGCCTCAAGATGCTGTCTGCATTGCAGATTACGCTCACAGACTATGGTCATATTTGCAGTTGAGCTTACTAAGGTACGCTCCTTGTCAACAGTAATAAGAGGCTCACCTAGTTTACAGCTCTACCACAGCCTCATCAAATGCCAATCCTCTTCATTGAGCAAATATCAAACCTACACTCATTTGTGACTTTTTCCTCTGCACTTCATATACTTGTACTTTGTTATTAGCATTACATCAGTCGTCATTACATCTGACTGTGTTTTTATCCTATTGAAACTTATACTATATAAATGTCATGAGTCCTACTTTCACAGTGTGCATATGCCTATACATACTGTGACAATAGGTATGAGCCTAGATGTACACATTTATATGGAAACAGAAGAATAACATGATCCCAAATAAGGTGAAGCCCGATTCTGAGAATCAGATATGTGTGAGGAATCGTGTTCTCATGGGTGGCAAAATACTATCGTGACAAGAATCATATCAAATAGACTCAAGCAGATGAAACAATACTTGTAAGAAGGCCATTTATTAAACAATGATGTTTATAAAAGGTTTGGTTGGGGATCTGGGTGAATCTCATTCAAATATCTTGATAATGCCATATGCAATAATATTAGATTTATTGTATTTGTAAGAATCTACTGTGATTTCGGTGAGGTTTGCCATGAGAGTGAGATGATATACGTGTGATCTAACATTTTACAAGACATTGACATTTTGTCAGCGGATAAATGCTGCTATTATCCCAGGCATTGATGTCATAGCTGATCAGGGGGAGAACCATCTCCCTGAAGGTAAGATGGAGCTCATTTAGGATTATTTGCTTGTTGTGTGCTGAGGGTTGCAGCTCCCATTATGAAGGCACCACAGGTAGGTAATGTGACAGTCGGTTGCTACCTCCAGAGGGAACTCCACTTTGTATGTATTTGTCTTGCTCATTGTTTTTTTTTTGGCCCTGGAGTCTGCCTGTGTCACATTCCCATTGGCAATGTTTAAGCTGAGTCGTACATGTTCACATTTGTTTCCCCCTAGATATTATGATAGGTTGACATGTGAGACAGCGTTTACATGTCATTATGAACTCAGGTGACATTCATCGGGGACCAGTATTTGAACCAAATTCAACCAGAATAATGACGACCGTGATCAGGAGTAATAACTGGCGGGATATTTGCGGAGAAGAATATGGGAGAATTCATTGTGACACGAATTACAGCTAATTATGGAAGGGGAAAATATTGCTTCAGTGAAATTTAAAGCAGCCATTATTCTGATGACAAATATTATTTAAAAGTACATCAACACTTTCTATTATTACCAAACTTTTCAATACATATTTTACAACACACATGTAATCAGATCCATTGTATTTTTTAAGTTCTTGTCATTTTGAATAACTAATTATAAGGGCAGATTGTTGACAAAGGACAATGCACGACATCTTTTCCTATTCTCCAAAATTGAATTATATTAATTTCCTGACTTACATCAAACTGGGGCATGTTTTCATTACATTCGTATGTTTTTGATGAAGACATGATTAGCTAGAGAAGCAGTTGATTATCACCTGTCTATATAAGGTATCAGGTATATGTCATTTACCTGCCATCACCTACTTAGCACCTGTAATTGTACCTACAACCTTAACAATGCAGTAACAGGCCCGCAATGACAGCTAATTACCTCTGTGACATGCTATTTGTAGTCTGATCTTGAACATATGAAGGGAGAGCATAATCCGCGACACATACATATCATGATATATGTAAGATGCCTTATTGGAGAATGCTGCATGACACGGGCACAGAGAACTTACAGTTACCTCTCCTTGGTTCTGGAATCAGTAGAGGGAAATATCAATTTTCGTTTTACATTTCCCACTAATCTTCTATTGTCTATAATACAACATGAGATCATTAGTTCTGTATAAGTCTTCATAGTAGCAATACTAATGCGTAGCAGAGACAGGTAGGTGTGAATGAGACCCTATTGCAGGTGTGACAGACTTGTGCCCAGTCACACTTGTTGCTACTTGACTATGAGACTCGTGCGCCTTTACAAATTATATAAGCTCTCTTGAGAAAGGAAATAAAAGACATTTTTTATCATGAGAAGCTAAGAAGGTGTGGAGCGGTACGATGTATTTCGGTTAAGAGTGACCTAAACTGGCCAAGCAGTGCCTCATCTATCAGACAGGCGTGGTGTGCAGCGGTCAGTTGTCTGACCAGATAGGGTTTAGGTAATGTCCAGGTATGACCAGTAAGATCACAGAGGTCTGACACCTGACAGGTGAGAGTGATGTGCTGTGGATATAAGGCCGGTAGTTAAGCGGGGTGATGAGTGGGGGGTTAAAGACGGTGATGAGGGGGTACACAGGCGCTTGCTTCACCATTACCATACCTGTGGCCACACCTGTAGTAATCTTGGGGTACCTATATGCCATGCTTTCAAGAAGCTACAGATAAATATGGTTCTCTTAAGCAAGAGTGGTCTTTGTGTGATTTAGACATCTTTCAGAGGGCTATTTTTATAGTAAGTAAACTATAATTATAATTTTGCACACCACTCTGGTTTTCAAAAGTTCATATCTTGGTAACTAAATGAAATGCAATATGCATGACCTTCAGAACTAAGATTAATGGGTCTGACTCTTAGTATAATATGTATTTGACCCTCGGGATGATACAACACGAAGACAGCAAAATAAGATGATAACGTCCCTATCTACTTTCTGTCTAAAAATGCTTTATGTATGTGTATGAAAGCTTTAACGTGGTGAATGCAAGTAGGGTTGTTGGTGTGTCTCTCCTGCGGCTCCGCGAAGCCTCAACACCCACATGGTTAAGCATGTGCTGACAAATGACGCACGTATGTGCTGAGCAGCTGGTATGATGGGGTATGGACCATCTCATCTGTATTACCTCTGACAAGTTACTGCTTCTCTCCCCACCATGCACATATAAACAGCCTACTCGTGACACCCCATGATCTGTGACTCTCGTGCAGGGCAAAATAATATGTATTTTCAACTTTGCCTGAATAGCTCGTGACGTTGTCAAATTTGCAGTTGTGAATTTTTACACACGTTATTTTAGAACCTGAAATAGCCATTATAATTACACGCACATGAAAATATAAACCAAGCCACAAATTAAGAAATAATTATCTGCTAAAACAATTATGAAGCAGCTGCTGTATACAGGTATTATAATAGCTAGATTCCTGGGTAAATATCGTGAGTAATGGGCACATAGGGGTAATCACTGAATGCCTTTGTGAAGAAAACATTTACAGCATGTTGTTATGGTGGATTCAAAGCCTCTTCTTGCCTATTATCAACATTCTAAAAGACCCATTTCTTTGAATGGATGGAACTTATTTTTATTTAATATTGACATTGTGCAGCCACAAATCAGGTTAATCTTGCAGCTTTTATTCCATGTGGTTAGCTAACTTCTCCTGTGTTGTCCCCCACATTATGTTATTTACATTAATCCTAAGAGAATTAATATGATTACACACAGGTCAGATCCTTGATAAGTCAAGAGTGCCAAATTTCACTACTTTATAATCCAAATAATCTCTGCTTAAAGTAGACATTTTGGCTATTTACCACCGTTCTTTTATATCACGTCCCCGCGGTGCAGTAAATCCACTTTATATTAGACTGTGTTTAAACTCCACTTAATGTGGTGTCAAAACCTTGATTAAGATCAGCAACCTGTTCTGATATACTTGTGGAGGGCCACTTGATCCAGCGCTCCGGCATTGTGTTGTGGCCGTGTTAAGAATAATATAATGATAACAGAACACAAACTCCTCCGCTGCCTTGGGTTATTTACATTGCATATGACACTCAGTAAAAAGCGATTTTGATAATAAATCTTGCCAAGGATTATTTGATAACGTACGCAGTGTACTTTGGGGTTGATTCTGATTTCAGCACAAATGACAAGTGGGCAATCCTGGTGGTCTTTGTGGACTACCACAAATTTCTATTATTAGCCCAGCATTGGTGGCTCTGTTTGGATTATTGACGATAAATTTATAGCATTCTGATACCAGTTTATATTTCTCTTAGAGCGCTAACTTGTGCTGCACATATGTAGACCTGAGGTTGACCACACAACTGCCATAAACACGTATGTGTGGATATGTATGCGTGGTCAGCAAATATACCGTCCCATAGGCAGTGCTGCCATCTATGTTATTACTTACCTTACACTGATTTTATCATGGAAGGAGATATTATAATTAAATCTTTAGGTAGAATCCCCGGTCCTGGGATACTGCACTGGAGTGTAAATCCCAGATATGTTATCAGTTATAAGGAACAAGCATGAAACTTTTAGGATTTATTTGAAACATTTTTCCTATTAATCTGCAATATGTTGGCCAACATCATGACTCATGCATTAGTTTTGTCATGAGGAGATTAATACCATCTCCATATGAATAAGACATTGCTGCTCACATCAACACTAGTATATAATGGAATATACATGATGGGTGCGGCCGACAGGGGGCACTCTGGCTCCAGCCATCCTGCATCTCTGGACTGCCTGTAAATATTTAACGGTGTTCTTTGCTCAGATGTCCCCAGTAAGACTGCAGTGGCGATACCTGATCGTGGCCAGGTGCGGCGCAGAATGCTAAATCTGGGGCTTCTCATTGAAATAGTACGCGTTCTATTGTTGGAAATCTGCGTATTAACATTAGCATTGGCCTGCAACACAACACAGGATTGGCCACAGTGACCCCTATACTTGTGTGGCAGAAGGAAACTTGATTGACAAAGTATTAAATAACAATAAAATTGTTCAGAGTAGGATGTGTTGTGGGTGAAAATAAAGATGGCTTAATATTGACATCACGCTGACCATGTGCCTGGATTGGATATGAAATGGGAAAGATGACCATTTCACAAACATGGTCACCTGAGATGGGATCTAACACAGCGGTCCGCGGTATTGAGTCACACCGCTATGCTGCCTTAGCTCACGTTGAAGTGTCAGGTGAAATATGTGCACCTCGGATGTGGGAATTGTAGTTCAAAGAAAACCGTATTAGGTTAGATATCAAATTGAATTATAACAGTTAAAACTACCGGTCATAGTTCAGTATCACAGCAGTTTAGATGTGGATATTGGAACAAACATGTACTCTGATAGAGTAAAATAAAGTTCCTTGCAAAGTGCTTTTCAAATAGATCAGCATGTGCCCAGTGATTTTAATTGCAGGATGATGGACCATGTCTAGATGTAAAGTCCCTACACGTGGCTCTCCCTGGTGGTCAGGTCGTTTATGTTCTATTCAATAACCACCTCACATATATGATGTTAGCCACCACACCCATCCACCCCACATCTCGTGTCTCATCTCACGGTGTCACGTGACAGTATATCTCGTGCTCATTGGCTGACTGCATCTCAACTTCGTCTGTTTTGCGTGAATTTGTTTACTCAAAGTGTAATGTTTGACAAATATACCACCGAGTCTCAGCAAAGCAGCCAGATTTTATTTCGTGGACCTGACTTATTTCTTCAGAAGAGGCTTATTTTCTGGCAAAGTAAATAGATGGAAACTAGTTTGTATTCACAAGTAGTTTCTTTGTGTCATGGTTAAATACATTCAAATTCAAGTTGTGAATTTAACCAAATGAAATTATGACTAAAGCAATAGATGATAGGTTTGCCCTTGACCAATAATCATATAACCCCTTGCCTACTCTTGGCCAGAGAAGATGGAAAAGCACTTCTTAATATGTACCAGTTTGTTTTGAAAAAGAAATACAGATATCATTTATTCAAAGGCTATACCTTTCTGAATACATCTTTGAATGATAGGACTCTCGATGAATAGAATGCAATCGTTTAATGACTGTCTTCCAATGTTATTTTCAGGAAATTCTGTAAAAACCCCTGTGGCAGTCAATTAAAGACAGACTTCATTGGGTAATTGTGTTTGATGCCAGGTTGGGTCAGCATGGGGTGTGTATTGGAAGGGTAGGTTTGAATGGGGTGGAGGACTTGGAGTGAGTGTAAAGAGAATGTAAATCGGTGTCCAACCTCTTCATCTTTCATCTCAACCCCCCAATTATAACGCCATCTGCTGGCAGGTTTCATTCCTTATATTTGCCCTCAGACAATACAAGCAAAGTTGATCCAAATAACCTGATTAATGTGCAGTAAGTTAATTCAAGTAAAATGGGAAATCCTATTTAATGGTGTCTGCATGACTTCTCCCTCTAGAGCTTCCTTGATGTCTAAAAATATTTCCGGACAATTATGTGATATTAATGTGAAAAAAACAGAATATCTTGAAGGTATTATTTTTATGTGTTTCGATTTTGGATAAATATAATACATATATGTTCTCCGATTTGTCCAAGCTATTATCATAACTCTTTTTGTCTGTTTAGTTAATACATGGAAGAGTCATTTGTACACTTCTGTGGTCCTTTTATAATTGTCAACTTTCCAACCCTCAAAGACTTTTACTGATATGGAAAACCAGCGCCCGATCTCTCCCACATGCCAGTCAGCTTTTGGACTACTTTATAATACAGGAAGATGTTTCCTATTGGCCATGCCAGTGTCCAAGACAGTTTGATTGATTTATGGCCTGCTCACATAGCTTTGGTATCTGCGATATATTTCAGTATTTCAGGCTTGTACATGGTGCACTAAGGCAGAGACCGATTTGGGCCATGTGATGTCTGCAGAACCCATTTCTTTGACCTTCCCCCCACCAGCGCAAGATGAGGGGCAACGACAGCGTTATCTGTCCTCAGCAGGCTCGCTGTGTCGACTAATTTAGACCAGGGTTTGGGATGAGAGGGGCCTCGGCATAACCGGCACAGCGTCCCCGCTGATGAGACCACACTGAACGTCTGCTGCTCCAAGGATCAAAGGCCGAAAGGCCTGACACCAGCATAACTCAACTGAGGGGGGTAATACTGGACCGATCACCACCCCTTGTGGTATACCCCTCATTGTTACTCACATATGATACAGTGTTTGATGTGGCACGTTGCAAATTAACACGGCCTATTATTCATATAAACCTGATATGCAGATGTGATATAGATGAGAACAGTATCTGACCGTTATATCATTGTTTGACAATGAAGCTTTTCGGGAATAACAAGCACATACTGAAATACGGGGGAGGGGACCGCAATCGCCTGCACCCATTTGTCACGACTGTCAATAAGCTAATGGGAAACGCCTTTGACATAGATAACGTAATGAACGGAAAAAGCTTTATCTTTAAACGGATATCTACATGTGAAATGCTTGATTATATTTTTATTTTAAACATGCGATAATGCCTGTTCTAAACATTGCACAGAAAGGTGGAGAGAGGAGATGTTTGCGCTCACATACCTAACATATACCCGTCAAGGCTTCTACACAGAGTGGGGATAGGGTTTCCCCAACAAAACATGTTATGATAGATAAAGTACTGATCCTACACGCCGACGATATTCCCCTCTGTCGATATGGAGCTCTCTGTAACATCACAGCTAATCTCGGCACCAACACTGCTAAGTGAAACTACAAGATGATTAGTGAGCCCTAAATCCATCCGGTAATCTGCTGTATTAATAGATAGATTAAATACTGACCACTGCTCTTAGTGTATATATATAACCATGCTGTCGTCCTGGTCAGTTGGGACATTGGGTATTTTCGTGGAGAAATATGGTGATAATAGTAATAATAATAATAATAATAATAATAATAATAATAATAATAATAATAATAATAATAATAATAATAATAATAATAATAATAATAATAATAATAATAATAATAATAATAATAATAATAATAATAATAATAATAATAATAATAATAATAATAATAATAATAATAATAATAATAATAATAATAATAATAATAATAATAATAATAATAATAATAATAATAATAATAATAATAATAATAATAATAATAATAATAATAATAATAATAATAATAATAATAATAATAATAATAATAATAATAATAATAATAACAATGATAATAATAATAATAATAATAATAATAATAATAACAATGATAATAATAACAATAATAATAACAACAATAATATAATAATAACACATTACTTTTTATATAGAGTGGGTTTTTTTCCTCCTGAATTTGATCTTATTTTTCAATCTGATCATCAGCAACAAAAACACATACCATGAAAACATCGAGAGATAACAATTACACACCAAAAACATTTATCCACGACAAAAATGTATGAAATATTTCCTCCATGTCATATCATCTTAAAAAATATATGGAGGATCAAAGCAAATCACTGATTCATTTGATGAATAATCAAAGGGAATTTAAAAATACCATACCACTGCTACATAAAATGGTACACGCAAAGATAACAGTCGGATTGCAGTCAAGCAAGGGTTTTACTGATAGAAAAGTCATAACCACTACCCCCTGCAGATTTTGGTTGCATTTGTTTCATGTGTAAAGGTATTTTATGTGAGTGGGTTTTATGAAATCTATCCCCTTGTTCTTGCATAAATCAGTGAGTTTACATTAATTCATGCATCATTTATGGTCTTGATCTTGTCATATATCCGTGCCAGGTTCTGGTGCATCGCATTTGCTGCCTCAATACCCAGCCACCTGATCACTATCTGACAAATAAAGCCTGAAATCTCGTTCTGGCGTCATTATCGTCATATCTCGCGAGATCAATGGTGTCTACATTATCTTCTGCCTACCATATGTAATTATAGATGAGAATAGGCGGATCAGATATGCTTTATTGCATTCAAGTATGATTTATTCCAAATATAATGAATAATTATATTCACGGGTATACTTATCATATGCAATGTTTGCTGTTTTATTCCCCCAGGTGTGAGTGTCATCCTTGTACACAATCAAACATTTGGAACAAAACCCCTGATTATTGCCATGCACGCCCCCTTTCGGCTCTTTATTTAGTCTCGGCAGCATTTCATGACAAATACACAGCAAGGAAATGCAAATCACTAAAAGCCGATTTGTGTATTGGTATAAGGTGTCTCAACCGATGCCTCTTCCGACAATATTTAACTTGTGTCTTTTTACACCCACCAAACAGTATACCGTGAAAAATATAGGGCATTCAATAGATTAGCAAGAACTTTTTTTTTTAAATCTCAGCGTCTCTGGACGCCGATGTTTGGCAGAATAAATTCCAGATCTCCCACAGAGAAAGAATTCAAATTGGACGACCTGTCTCTTTGTTGAGGGCTCAAATTGACCCTCATATGTGCATTTAAATAAATATGCTTTACTAACTCGAAATATACCTATTTCATTGCATTTTGTTCCACTGAGAATGTACATTTGGTAGGTATTTAAGTGTTGTGTTGTATTCTTTAGCTGCGAAATGTTGAACAAGAGAAAGAATCATAAACCAGAGATCAAAGCGGGTTGATATCGTGCCGACTCCGCGCAGGAATGCCCGGCCCTCTGTGCTGAAACTAGGAATACAATTGTTGTCGCAGGTCCAAGTGTCAGGTTTACATGTTTACGCCCCTTATGCACAAAATGGCTTTGAGGTTGTGTGTGACAATTGAATGCAATTATCCAAAAACTCTTGTCATAAATCTTTTAAAGATATAAACTGCCTTATGTATATAGCAAATGTCTTCATCTTGAGTAAATGGTGTACATAAAAGTACAATCACAACTGTAACGACCTTTTTACTCCGACAAAGGCGTCAAGTGCCCTTCAGATGACCTCAGACGAGGGTCAGCAAATATCAAATAAACGTAACTGTAGATGTTACATTTATGACTTCATAATAAGTACATCAAGTAGATCTTTTCAGTTCATAAACACGGATCTATACTCCAGTGACCTTCAATCAACCCCACCAAACCCGTCTTCTTTGTGCTCTTGTCCCCAGTGGGTTTTATTTCAAATCTAGGTCTATAAAACTTAATTATATGTTCCGAAATACCCCTGGTTAAATATATTTGCTAATAAAGATAGAGAGAATTGGCAATAATGTCAATATATTTTGATACTTGTGGAGTATAAATATATTTTCTTTTGTATCCTTGTCTCCCCAATTGTCAAT
Organism: Amphiduros pacificus; assembly: GCA_949316495.1. Classification (NCBI taxonomy): domain Eukaryota; kingdom Metazoa; phylum Annelida; class Polychaeta; order Phyllodocida; family Hesionidae; genus Amphiduros; species Amphiduros pacificus. The sequence goes on from OX439002.1 coordinate 32,862,918, forward strand.
CTGTCAATCTTGATTTTAGCTCAGTGGAAACGACAGTCAAAATACAGTGAAGATTGACTCGTGGGATTCCTCTAGCAGTTCCCGCCATCTCAAGTGTCCCCTTGATGAGCAGACGACACTCAGCCACAGCAGACGACATTTCTTGGAGCATGCTCACTGCGTATTGGGACAAGTCTGAGATGCATCTACATTTTGTAAGTGGACGCTGCCACGGCGAGACACAAGCGGGAGTCCAATATTCACAGATGGGATGTAGAAAATGTCGTCTGCTTGTTTTGGGGCGGGTTTCAGAGCATCATGACACGACGAGTTGGCGAAATGCCCAAGTGTAGGACACTTGAGTATGGAGAGAACGGTGTGAGACAAGAGGGAGAGACTTTGGAGTGTCATCTATGGCCGCGGCTGATGGGAGCTCAGGGAAAACTCACAACAAATTCAATCAAAATCGCCACACAGACTCGTGATGTTGAATTAATGTTGCATGTTTTGTCAATAGTATGGGTGATTTTTTGGCAAAAAATACTCGGGTGTTTGTGTCGACGATACGTTTTACTTTTTTTAAAGGGGTTTGTTTAAAATAACTGATGGTGATGGACCTCGTTCATAATATTGTGACTTTTACAATAACGATAGACATATATTTTGACCATTTGAACTGTAACTATCTTAACAACTTTAACTGATAATCATAAGTTTAAGGTTTTGATGGAAAATGACCATGTTCAGGTTTCGTTAAATATCTTTATTGCATTTAGAAAAAAAAAACGACAACAACAGATGTTTGTATGATTAAAACTATGTATTATGATCAATATTATACTCTAAGTTTATCCTGCCATTGCTTTATATATGTTAATAACTCTTAGCAAAGCTTACAACCCGTGTGGGTTGGCAGCAGAATGTGTGGTACAATATGATTCATATTTATTTTATTTATACTAGCGTATCTTACATTGTATAATGATGCTTAAATACAAAATACATACGTACATACACATAACTTACCAGAATAAAAAGTAATCCTTTTAGCTTAAATCACGTTTCTTGAAAATACTATTTGTAAATACGTCACGATGACTGACCGACGATACTTGGAAAGGTTTCGGGTGTCAGCATTTACGCCATTTCCTTTAATTAATATTATTATTAATGATGTAAACTTAATTGGATGGAACAGAAAACAATATTAAATGCATCGCATGTTCCAGCACGGCCTCCCAACAAGGTGCTAATTCAAATTAATCAAACACTAAGGCCCCAAGTTTGATTATGGAGTGATTCATCCATTTTAGTGAACTTTTCAATATTTAATTGTATTGTGCGCTGTAGAATAGCCAACAGCCTTAGGTAAATGCTTTTATTTGACATTCTAATTGAATGACCACTTATTTATTGTGGACTTGAATTAAGATGTGCAATCAAGAGGGACTGTCTGTCCTAGAGTAGGTCGCTAAGTTGGGGCGAAAATAAAGGCTGTTGCAACAATACCATAATCACTCTACATATTGGATAGTGAGGTAAACATGTGTAGATTAATGATAACATAACTTGTATAAGAGATACAAACAGAGCTAGAAACCAGAAGAGGGAGCTGCAAATCAGTGCTATGTACTTTGTCTGACATTGTGGCATTTACACAGAATATGACAAAACATAGGAAGAGAGTATGATGATATAATTGAATTATTTGACCTCGGTCATTCAAATGAGAGGCAAAGCAGTGGCACGAGGTCTGACCGGAAACAAAAGGTGCATTGTGGGATTGTTGGAGGTTGATTGACAAAATACTGATGTCCAATGAAGCATACAGAGAGGGGTGGACTCTGTGGCCGTACTGACCACACACCATGACCACTGGTCATCCCCATACAATACCTGTATTAGTCATCTAATGGGGCACACCGGTCTGTCAATGGCCAGGTGAAGCCAGGTGACCGGCCCTGCTTTGTGCGTCTGAACACAGCTCTGCTAAAACAAAACAGCAATCATAAATTATTAGACAGATAAAATCATTTTGTGCATATACTTTGTGTGTAAAATCATTCCCTGGAGAAAGGTCAAGTTCAAAATTTGCACATGATTTATCATGATGTAGCAGAGTTAAAGTAAGGTATTCTTTGAAATATGATACTAAAATGCCATATCTGTTTATTGACGTATTCGCTTGAATTTTTGTGTTTTCCACTCTGGTGCCTTGCCCCCAGGTTAATGTCATTTTCTCATTACCTTTGTGTCATCTCTATTTGAAGTTTTAACAAAACCAACATTGAGGGCTACTGATAGGATGTAGGTATGCGACCATAGCACACCATGCACCTGGACATTGGTCACCTGGGGCCATCGCATCACTCCGGCCACCACTGGTCAATCTTGTGTCCACTTCAGGCCATGCCTCACTTATCACAGAGGTCCGAGCTGTCCATTATTGATACGATTGTCCATGTTGATTATAGTGATTAAGCTATGAGGGATAGAAGATTGGTTGGAGTAGGGGTGGTCAGTGTATGGTCAGTGGCTACAGGGCAGGTAAAAAGTCCACCAGACATGGCCCGTGGCTGGGTATGCGATACTGGGCCCGGGGTCCAGGTGACCGGACGATGAAGACATCATGGCACCACTACAAATTGCCCAGTTGGTTTGATGAGACTTTGCGGTCTCCGGTCCGTGTGCTTGCATCCCATTAAGGTGTGTTTAAAAGCCTACATCTGCATTCACAATGAACTACTATACAACAAATGCGATAAACAAGCTAATGACCTCCACAGCATACACCGAATAGCTTGTATTCAAATCAATTGGAAATCATTTTGACCCAAGATATATGATATCGGCTTTATCATGATGTAGCAGAAGGTTTTCAATACTTTTGTCGTGACTTAGTACACGGAATGATAAAAAGTTTAAAAGTTTCTGTGTTCTTTGCGGATGTTAAGCCTGGGAAATACTTAAGTATGTTCTTCATCTCCAACGTGTGCAAATGTGAATCATGATAAAACTCCACTTGATTGACATTGACAACAAATACATTTGTGCAGCCTGTACACGTGATCAGCTTGCGTTCACAGGATCTACCTGTCAAGGATGTGTTCACATTTCACCATCACATGATCAAGTTGTGCATTTGATGTCATGTCGTGTTCAACGGACACCTGGCTCCACCTACCTTCAATCTGAACATGAAAGGTCACGCGGCATGACAGGATCAGAGGTCAATACACAGGTCAAAGGGGAAATCAAGTTCGCACCCTCTGCCAGGTCATTTTTGAGGTAGCTATTGCCAAACGTTTACATGCATGTGCAAACCCAGTCACAAACTGAACAGATTTATCTGTTAGTTTCTATTTTACCCGGTATAACGCCATTGGATACAACAGTGTCCAATTTATAGTTACCTGTATGGCATACCGGAGAACAATAAAAAGGGCCTTTACATCATAATGAATAAATAAATGGATTCTTTACGGTACACATTATAATAAACTCTCAAGATACATCACAACTTATGAGGAATAAAATTGGTCGCGTGTAAGTTTTGCAAACATTTCCAGATATCAACGCCCATAACACATCACACTAAATTCTTGATTAAATTAGCCTTGACAAAAAAAACAAAAACATTCACGCAGCCGACAGGATTCGAACCTGTGCGGGGAGACCCCATTGGATTTCGAGTCCAACGCCTTAACCACTCGGCCACGACTGCACGATACATTACCATATATGGATCAGAAATCATTATAAAACTTGAAAATTGTCAACGAATTGTCAAAAAACAAATTTAAAGATTTCAAAAGTCAGTTGAATGTTCAAAATACTGGTGGCAATCATGAGGTGTGAAATCTATTGAAATGATACACATGTTCAAGATTGCGTGCGACAGACGTGAATAACGGGTCAGCTGGTACACTTAATCCATCTTCATGAAGAAGAAGGCAACTGACTCGGTATAATAGAACAAAATGGGTTTGTAACATGATAAATAGGTATGAATATATCGAGAAGCAATTCATAAGGGTACCTTTTTGCTACTTTTTGTACTGTCTTGTTTGCTTGGGTGAAAATGCAAATATATGATCATCTTGAGTCGACGTATGATTGATAAACACTATTACAACAGCACAATACACAAGTTGAATGGTTTGGCACTGAAGCATCCACATGTCTTACTTGCCTTTGTAAATGTTTTATATAGGTTTTAGCGTTTCATGGTTACGGCTCCTATTCACACATTTCCTCACATCCCAAGATTCTCGAAATAACATGAATATTCAATACGTATTGTGTATTAATTCAGTTTTAACATCTTCAATGGTTGAGACACTTAATTCCAGACTGAACACAAATCTATGCATCTTGTATAGTATTGCACCCCATTCCATTTGGGCAATTTATGCAAATAGATCATCATTTCAGCAATGGTACCTCGCTCTTTTTAGCCATGTCATTTGCTGCAGTTGGGATGGTGGGAGTAAAACACAGCCCAGTTACCACAGAACTCTGTCCTTGAACAGATTACAAAATCCATTGATTCCTCGTCTTTGATAACTTGCCTTTTGACTTTTGACATCAATGGAATGATAATATTGATCCTTATTCCATCAATGATGCTTTGAACGACAATGACGTTATATCCATTGATTATGTACCAATTAGCACCAGCGTTTGAGCGCTCTGAGCACTTTTGCTGTCTTTCTGCACAAGTTATGGCATGTCGAGTCTTGCACGTTGATTGGATAGGACGACCTTGGCCCAGAATATTCGATGGGCGAGGTTTGTCATGATTGCACAATTGTCATGCCATAGAGGAGATTTGACACTTTTTGTGTTGTCATAATTTCACAATGCTCTCTATAAATCAGCACGAAAACATGCCACAATACTAAACTCCTAAATTCTATTTGCCATTCATATTAGCTTCAACATGGAACTATTCTCTCATATTCGTTTTCACTGGGCGACTTATTCTTCTTATTCCTAAAATATGAAAAATATCATTCCCAAGAGCTGTTTTCTAAAATGTAAATGTTGAGTTTCATTTAGGATGGATGGGTTGAGCATCCCCACAAAACTCATTAAGAATTAATCCAAGTCGAGAGCGAAGGAGTTAATCTAAACCAAGGAGAATGTCTCATGGTGGACTTACCCCCATCCAACATCTCCACCCCATCCAACATCCCCACCCCCATCCAACATCCCCATCCCTATCCAACATCTCCACCCCATCCAACATCCCCATCCCTATCCAACATCCCCCCTCCATCCATCATTCCCACCCTTATTCAATATCTCCATCCCCATCCAACATCCCCACCCCATCCAACAGTTCCACCCCTATCCAACATCCCCATCCCTATCCAACATCCCCATCCCATCCAACATCCCCACCACATCCAACATCTCCACCCCATCCAACATCCCCACCCCATCCAACATCTCTAATCCCCATCCAACATCCCCATCCCTATCCAACATCCCCACCCCATCCAACATTCCCACCCTTATTCAATATCTCCATCCCCATCCAACATCCCCACCCCACCCAACAGCTCCACCCCTATCCAACATCCCCATCCTTATCCAACATCCCCATCCCTATTCAACATCTCCACCCCATCCAACATCTCCACCCCCATCCAACATCCCCATCCCTATCCAACATCCCCACCCCATCCAACATCTCCACCCCCATCCAACATCCCCATCCCTATCCAACATCCCCACCCCATCCAACATCCCCACCCCATCCAACATCCCCATCCCTATCCAACATCCCCACCCCATCCAACATCTCCACCCCCAAAAATCAGGTTTATGAGAAATAGACGCTGCCATTCATTTAATAGAAAATAACACGTCTTATCATACTGAAGGTCATTACAGGAGAGATAATTTCTTGCTCAGGATGCGGACATCTTGGAAATTTAGAATAATGCAAAATGGTGATAATATGGTGTAACTCTGCAAATATTCATATATATGATATTGATAATAAGAAACGTGAGGCTTCAAACTGCACAAATATCAGGAAGCATGTGCTGCCACCTAGTCTGCCAAGCTTGTTGTCTTACATGTGCCGCCATCTATCATGTAAAAGGAAAACATGAGATCTGTCAAAAAGTTTTGAAATTCAATTTCCTTCAAAGATGCAAGCACACTCATTGTGACAAAAAATAGGTTGCTGTTTACTAATGAATAATGAATAACACATGTTTATTGTGATTGTTAAGATAAATCACAGATAATTTATTTCAAGAAATAGTTGCTTTATAAGTGTTGATTTGTGTGTTTATGGAGATGTGAGCTCGTCATCTTCGTTTTGTTAGCTTTCAAGGTGACCCACAGCAACTTCTGCCCCAAGTATTTACAAATCGTGCTGCTCCTCGCAAATATGGTATGTGCTGAACTATAAAATAAATAAAGGCACTTGAGTTGTAATTGAAATTAGAGATTGTTTATGGAAAAAATGGGTAAAAATGCCTCAATTTATGGCTGAATATTTTACAACATCAAATAATACTATTTACTTTTGTTAGGAACGTCAAAAAATGAATTGACCAGTTTTTGGCATGGCTTCACTGTGTTTAATAAACCACAGTACAGCCTGATTATCGAACACCAGATTGTTATAATATATGTAGTGATGATAATGATTATGATATAATCATGTGCCAACTCCTTCTGTAACATGTATATAATGCCTGATGCCAGCAATAACACATAGCTTTTATATGACACAATCAATGATACTTTGTGAAACATTACACACTTTGTTTAGTCTGTCTGTGGCGTTCACTAGAGTGTTCTATTAGATATGAATCATATTGGAATCCCTGATTGTTATGCTGGGGTGGAGATACCCATTATGAGCTGGCCTCCAGCCAATATCACAACACAAATGAAATAATTATACACATTATTGTAACCAACTGTCTCAACTGATCTGAAAGATGAAAAGATTTTGTTAATATCTTGTGAATATTGTTTTATGGAACTGCACTGATTCTAATATTGATAAGCAGGATGAATATATACATGAAACATGAATCTAAAAAAAATATTTATGTCCACAGAACTGTGGCAAACCTAACATTGGTCCACGTTATTGCTATCAATAAGATGTAAAATAAATACGTTGTTGGTTATTTGGCTGGTAATACCTACATCTCCCGGGGATGTGTGTTTTGTGGTGTCATTGTGACAGCCTCCGCAGCAGCCACACATCATGGGGGGCCAGACTAATTATGTTAGTGTGTCATGCTTACCTGTGAAAATGTCCTCAGGTGAAGAGTTATCTTCCATAGCCTCAAACCATACGACACTCTCATTGCAAAACCAACACTTTTCTACATTCTACACACCTTTTTACAGTGGCTTTGCCCGCATGGGGTTACATGTGTATTTGACAACCTCTTGGTAGTACACACGTATTGTCCTCTGTAGATTTCCTTTGCTATTATTTACCTTGCCTATTGGTTTCTCTACTCTATCATTAGGAAGTAGTTCTTCTATCCGGGAGGTAATTATAATGGTGACCAGGTGTTGGCCACCTTTATGGGCCTAACTTATTTTAGACCTGATTGGCAAAAGATGCTACTTATAAAAAGTAAGCGAGGCTATACAAATTGGTGTTGGCTTGGGGGCAGGAGGCGGGATTGCCAAAGACAATTCTTGTTCCCCTGTGTGAGAGAATATGCACTCTGGAGAGAAAGTGCCACGCCCACTTTTGTCTAAGTTTTCAATACATTATGTGCATCATCACGCAATCCATAATAAAGACATAACACCCAGCTGAAAGAAACGCTGTCTTTGTGAAGGCCAAGCCCCATGTGGAGTTCAAAGATCCCTCATCTTCATGTCAGACAGATTTCATGTCATTTTACCTGATTAAACTGGCAGAAAGAAACTCTAAAATGTAATTGCCCTTGACACAACTGATATGAAATTGAATGTGGGCTTTGAAGAGTGTCTTCTTGCCTTTATGCCACAATATTGTGTATGAAAGGGCAGAGAAGGATAGCTTTTTTATTACTTAAACCAAGAAGCTCTGAGAGTTTTTCACCATTCACATTACACGATTCTCAGTGTGTGCGGTGAAGAGACAAGTGTGGTGTATATGTAGTGTGCGGTGTATATTGATGATCAGAGTATTTGTTGTGCTGTCTTATGATTACTGTATGGATGAGTGTGATGATGAATGAGGTACTCCAAGCATTGTGGATCTTACACAGCCAGTCTGAATGGCCCCATGCCACTTAATGTCTCCTTGCCCTCACACTGACAATAGTGGCCTCAATGGCTCTCTGCTTCCACACGGAGAATTCTGTGTTGAGAGCGCCCTCTTGTGAAAAAGGCTCCCTCTTTTTTTAAGAATGTTATATTATTAATCATCGTGGCTTTCTCAGTACGCAGTAACTTTGTCATCACGTCTGTAATCATTTATATAGTATTATGACACAAAGCAGTTCCCATACCTCTGTTGGTATCATAACAATATGGTCTGGAGTCTACAGTGGTGTGAATACACAGATACTAGTCTTGTGATAGGCAGATGCATTTCAAGAAATATCATACATAAACACAACATATATATATATATTGTATTATTAAAAAACTGACATTCCAACCAGAGCTTGCATACCCTGTTTAAAAAACTATATGCTTTTATTTAATTCCCTTGGTAATTTTTTTTCTAAGAGTGGCTGCTTGAGAACCAGCTGAAAAAGTTGAAGAAAATCAACCAATTGGTCACGCATGACTTGTCCAAATGTCATGCTGGACATAAATGTCATGCTGGACATTGTGTGACCACTGATGCCACCATTGAAGCCACCCACATAGTATGTGTGATCAACTGCCGCGCACAAGATATGCGTGACCGAATAATGTCACACACAATATATTTGTGACCGAATAGATTTTTGGCTCCAAACTTTTACCGAGAAAACAACAGTTTACTTCTGCAACATGATAAATAAATTCCATGTGTATTAAAGTTCAGAGGGCATTTGTTTGAACCCGGGGCTTAACTTTGGGGGTGGGCAGGAGACTTGTCCATGTTCTGGGGTGAGTGAGTGAGTGAGTGAGTGGAGAGTGAAGGGTGTTTGGTTACCTGTGTACGCTTCACAGGGACATGTCCCGATTCCTGCCACTGTGATCGCATTACACTGCCCGGGGTGTAGAGATGCTCTGTGCCATCTTATCTCATCTACTACCCCCTCTGACCCGCCTACCTGTAAAATGTCTTCATTCTGGGTTATTTATGAAGCAGCATGACATCTTTATGCTGCAGATATGCTGCTTCTCTGGGCGTCACAGTCGGCGTGCACTTCCTGTTGCTCATGCGCGACGATTACATACCTATATTTGGGGGTTTTCATGTTTTCTGCATACTACATGACTTAAAGGTATTTGTAATATACCTTATATCCTATTGTACATACACTAATCATATATATATATTGTTATGTATTTGTTCTTTGTCTCTCTGCCCAAATAAATATGAGCACATAAGTTGATATATCTTCTATAAAGATAAAAGCTTGATTTTAATCTTCGTATCAATGTATTTTGTTTATTTGAATTGGAAGCCCTATAAACATAAAAAGTACAAACTACATTGGCGTCACCTGCATGGATGGAATGCATAGTCCTGTATGTTCTCTGCTTCTGTAATAGTAAGTTTTGACTTCAATATTTGTGTAATATAACCTGGCAAGATTCCCTGATCATGAAGGGTCTCCTCTTCTCAGCACCCCACAGGTGATGCATTCACCCGCTAATAATACTCTAATAGGACCCTTAGTCAGATCAATGAGCACATAGCCTCTCCCATCGATCGCCTCTGATCGATACCTGGTGATCGATGCTACTGATCGATGGTGACAATTTAACATGTCTTCAGCATCACGCTATGGCGAAGTCTGGCAGATACTGTTGAGTGAAACACGCGATGCAAATTGGACTTCTTTGTAAGGTACTCTGGTTGTCACTACCAACTTGACATGGAGAAAATATTTGAAATAAAGATAATAATTGTGTTCTCTCTAGCATCTTCATAAATACATCAGTGTTCAATAGTTTCAGTCCACTTTAGCAAATGTGTGGCATAGTCTATAGATAAACCAGGTCTGGGCTCAGTCGAGGATAGATCTCATGGGCATTGAACGCTCAGGACCTCTGGGAGTCTAGAAAATTGGAGTGATCTGTCTTCTTGTCATGATTGTAATTGTTGGATGTTTGTTTGTTTCAGACCAGTTGGCAGACAATACCTGTTCAGTATTCTATATAAAGCGTGGAGTTTCTCTTTAATCACCGAGTAAGATGGGGTCTTTGTTTGTCGTGCCCATTGCTGTTTGATCAGGCAATGTTAAAAGTTCATCATCCTCGAGATCTACAGCATCCGTTTTGTGTGAGGTCAATATTAGTATAAACCATAAGAAGTTGTGGTGCTACAATCTGACAGAATGATTGACATCAAGAGACAGCCATTATCTCCAAGACAAGCGGATTGGGCTAATTATATTAAACCGTACAGTTGAAACCGACTTCTCAAAATTCCAGATTTATTTGATGAGTCCAACAAATAAGATATTACAAGTAAGCGATGGAATGCCAAGAATGATAAGAAAGTTAATTACACACAAATCCACTTATTAAAAGCGATATGAATTAGAAAATATCTGGCAGTGAACAAGTGCGCCATGGTCTGAAGAGACCTGACCAAGTGGCTACCATATTAGCCATGCGGAGCGGCTAGTGGAGACCCAACTATTGATAGTGATTGGCTGTTGGGTCAACATGGCCATGTGGATGTGTGGATCTGTTAGGGCCCGGGTGTGCTTGCTCAGACAACACGCCGACCTGACTGAAGCCACCTCAGCCAATCATACCGTCAATGCGTCGTTTTGTGCGGAGCTGTCATGCGGAATAAATGGAGGACAAACATGGCAATGTGAACATAAGCGTTCCTAAAATGGGCCCCGGTATCTTTGGAAGCAGTCAGCATTGTCTAGTAATTCCTTCTATGTTCTTAGCTGACACAACATCTTTGTCATTAAACATATCGATCACAAATTTACATGTTTAAACACAGAAACATGGGCAACTTTATAGCCCATTTTACATTAGGTCATCAGTAATTATACGCGAGATATTTTATATAATAGGTAGATCTTTATAACACCTGAATGTAAGAAAGGTCTGAGGCAAATGAGGACAAATATGGACCAGAAAACTACATATGCAGAATTAAAGCATGAAAGCAGTCTTTACCAGCTACGTACCCAATCGCCGAGATTGATTTTCACAGTTTGGAGTTGGAGGAGACCGTGTAGAGTTATGACACACAGGTCATAGAGAGCAGAAACAACTCTTCTGGAAGGGCCGGGCGTGCAGACGCAGTCAACACTGCTATTTTATTTAATGTAATGTTTTATGCAAACCCAAAAGGAAATTGTTTAATTCTCTAAGCAAACAGTTTGGAGGGGAGCGATAAAGCCATTGTCTCCGATCACTTCTTTGTTTCTGCCGAGAATGTTTTTTTTTCTAATGAAGGATTTCGCCGTTAATATTTCTGGGTATTCATATTATTTACAATATAAGGTTTCAATGAGCAAGCAATATGCAGATTGATGTAGATTTGTGAAGTTTTTGCCAGACATTTATTTGTTTTTCAGATGGAACAACGATACAGGCAGTGAAATGTTCAGAATTCTGATTTGAAATATACAGGTTCTGAAATGTTTCTAAAAATAACAGGAACTGAAATGTCACAGATAATGGAACTGACGTGACCAAATATAATCCATTTAGTGAAGAGAAGAGGCGCTGAATCAACTGAAACATTGAAAATAAAGTTTATTGTTACCATCTTTGAAAATACTAATAATAAAATTCATATCAGGTTTAAAAACAAACAGATCAGTCTCACTCCAGCATGTTCTGTATTCAGACAAATGTTTAACAATCGTCACAACATTAGTTTCAAATTTGAGTAGCGAGTGCGAAAGGTAAGAGACGGTTAGAACTTAACTTCTGTCCTCCATCACGAACCCATGTCATGTCCACACGTGCCATCATTTTCTCACCACTCTTTCTGAAAGAAATATATGAAAAAAAGGTTAAAATGACTAGTGTGGGTCTTTATATGTTTGTTTGACCTGGTTGAGTTTAAGCGAGACTACAAGGCAAGATTGTCTCTGAATACCGCCCATTTACGCTGTGTTCCGGTGCGATGGTTTGCCCTGATCGATCCGTTGTTTTAACGTGCCGTTACCCAAAAGACGTGGACGCGGCGACACGTGATGGCATAAAAGGTTTGACGTTGGCGTTGGCGTGCGGCTACGGTAGCGTGTTGTCTCAGGTGAGAGTTGTCCGTGACTCACGCATCCTTTGCTACTCAAGAAGGGCCTGCTAGCCCCTCCAAACTCTCTCTCTCTCTCTCTCCCTCCCTCTCTTTCTCTGAGTTACTGCAGAAGGGCCTAGCCACTCCATCCTCTCTCTGAGTTACTGCAGAAGGGCCTGCTAACCACTTCATCCTCTCTCTGATTGACTACAGAAGGGCCTGCTAGCCACTTCATCCTCTCTCTGATTGACTACAGAAGGGCCTGGCCACTCCATCCCCTCTCTGCATGACTACAGAAGGGCCTGCTAGCCACTTCATCCTCTCTCTGATTGACTACAGAAGGGCCTAGCCACTCCATCCTCTCTCTGCATGACTACAAAAGGGCCTGCTAGCCACTTCATCCTCTCTCTGAATGACTACAGAAGGGCCTGGCTAGACACTCCATACTCTCTCTCTCACTGATTTAATACAGAAGGGCCTGCAACTCCCCCTCTCTCGTTGGGTTACTGCAGAAGGGCCTATTGCCCCTCCATACTCTCTCTCTCTCTGATTAACTACAGAAGGGCCTGTTAGCCCCTCCATACTCTCTCTCTCTCTCTCTCACTCTCTTTCTGAGTTACTACAGAAGGGTCTGCTAGAGATCATTATGTTAAATTAAGGGGTTGGTTTTAGGGGTTGTTGTTCTATGTAGCATGTCAGCAAACATGTTTGGTAATTTGTTAAATGTAAATGTGGAAGAGTTTGGATGAATATTCTTTTAAACCTGGACTATAGGACTATCTGTGCAAGGATCATTTTGCATCCGGGCGATCACATTACTGATGTGGAGCTGCCTGCGTGACAGAGACAGCCTCAAAGACACTGCCCAGCCTGTAGCATCTGTGGACACATCAAAAACTGCACCACAACAAAAGCCAGGATTCCACACAGGCATGCAGTATTAAATATTCAGCATTTGTATTTTGTTTGTGCTGTGGCGCATGTTAACGAGCGACTGCCATGTGGACTAGGCCCGAGTAAGGTGTGAATGTTGGTTGGTGGCGGCGTTTGCCAAGGTCATCCCGTGTAACCTGAACTGTTCAGCCTGCCACCTTCACACGGCTGCTACCTCTTCCTGACCTTCCTGTGACCTTGACTTCACACTTAATTCTACCTTTGTATACTATACACTGCTTGTGTTCCACTTTGGTAGAATAGTGTATTATCCGACTTGTAGACCTGTAAATCTTCACTTGCACTATCCACCATATATAAAAATAAATGTCGCGTGTTTTCCAATGTGGCTATAATGACCATATAAAAGGTCCATAGAGGCTGGGTGGTCAGGATGAAAAGTGTCTCCTGCCCATAAAATATAACGTCACCCACATGAAATATTCAACAAGAAGTGGGACCTGGCCATTTTTCACTCCTCTCCCCAGAGTCGTTCCATCTGCCAATTAGTGTGGCCGGTGGTCACGTGATGACGTATACGTCACAAACAAGCAACTACTTCCTGTGAGAAAGGAAGGACCTCCAAGTCTTTTCCTCTCTCTTCCCCTTTCTTTACTAACAAGACGTTCACGGCCTCCTTAACAATAGGAAGTGTTCTTCTCAAAAGGAAACTAACTTCCGGTGGCCATCTTGAAAAGCTCCAATGTTGGTTACGACGTGTCAACAGAGTGCCTTTCGCACATTAATTCCAAAAACCTATAAGACTATGTTGTTTTTCTGCGTATGCCATTCTAGATGTAAGTGAACAGACTTGTCTGGTATCAGCGCTATACAAATTTTATTATTATTATTATTATTGTCACTATGTTTCTAATTGTATGTGCTAGTGAAGATATGTGTGTGGTTATGTAAATGAGCTGTGGCATTGACATTTATAACATGCAATAGACACAAGATTTAATCTGAGATTAAATCCCTCCTTCCGTTATAGGACAATCAACAAGGTCATGTGACCTGCAAGAAGATACCACAAGGTGACACCATGGTATAACCGTGACTAATTATAAGAAATTCCTCAAAACACTCACTAATCAAAGTGGCAGTTGAGAATGTGTACATAATTAATGACATCCTGATAGCATTCGGTCCGGGTTTTCCTGTCAGAATCTCCCAGTGGGACACAATTTTTGTTCGGGTGGCAAATTTGCAACATGTGGTTTGAGGTGTTTTGGGTAATTAAGCTTTAATGATTAGCCCAAGTCTATGAATGTTTTGCTCTGTGGTATTTCTCTAATTAACTTTCCATTGAAAAGTTGTGACAGGTGTTTCGATCGACTTCTGCCATAATCTATATAGTAATTCATGGAGTCGTGGTCTATTCTTTTACCACTTGACAAGTTCGTATTTTTGTCGGTGGTGTCTTGTGTCTGGTTGTCCCACGCAAAATTTTCCATTCCCAGACGATACGTACACAAAATAAATTCCATGACAGACAGATTGAGATAAGGTTTAGCCTATTACCGAAAACGTATTTGTTTCATTCCGTTCAGGTATAAATATGTTTAAAAGTAATTCCAAACAGACAGTTTTTCTCACGATTTCAACTCAACCTCTCAAAATCACCAAAGTCAACTACAACAGCATCATAATAGCATAATCCCTGATAATGTCTTTTGTCATTATTATCAAAGGAAGATATAATTATTGTCATTATCTTAATCACAATGGTGTATTGGTATACCAGGTGCTATGCATTCAAACTCTGTCAACTTGGTTCCCGAACAAATCCTTAATTATTTACCTTGACACTTAGGATATTGACACAAAGGTTCCGATAAGTTCCGATGGGACATTTTCACACAAGACAACGTATGTATCAGGCACATCCAACAAAACCCAAATTTTTTATGCAAAAAACAAAAATGACTATAAATGCATCTAGCTCTACATTTGCCACACATAGATGGCTATTGTCTCCCAAAGTGTGAAATGTAATTTTCCAGTCGTGTAACACGGTACAATGTTATATAAGACAATTCTTTGCTACACGTTGTTTATGGGAGATTTCTGTGAATGGATGCGATGGTGTGGAAAGTGGCAAAGTTTGCTTCGATGAATGTTTAAGAATGACTTTATCCCAGGAGGATTGACTCCATTCATCACATGACCGACGTATACGCTTATAAGACAAAAACACTCCCCTTGTAAAAGGAGTATATGAAGTGTTACAAGTTTATATAAGCTATCAGTGTCGAGATTGGTCAAGAGCTATCTAACCATAGAATAAATGCATTGCCCATGCCATATGCTATGCAGGCAATTTGTTATTGTAATCTCTCCCATAAAGCGCTTATTGGCAATAATATAAGGGAGCGCTAACCCGCTTTATGAAAAGGGACGAGCATTGTGAAGCACGCGTGGAAAAGTTATCAAGCATGTTGAAACATAAGTGAATAAAAGATTGATTAAAAATGCACTTACCACAAATACAGTAATGCTTGGATTTGTTCCTATACAAGACATAAGATCAAGTGGTTAAGATCCTATCAGCCGGGATTATAGTACCACTTGAACATAATGTCTTAATGGAAAGCCTGTATTTTCCGGGTGTGATTTTTATTCTACCTAATCTAGCAAGAAAAAAATCATTAATAAAGCAAAGGGCCTTAATTGCAAGTGCCTGGAAGTTACAAACATCTGGATCATGAGTTCATTTTGGTCCAAATTCACTTTGATAAATTTAGACTCTTTTAAACTCTTTTAAAAATGTGCTAAAACTCCAGCATGATAATGTTGAGTAAACTTGGTTATTTTCATTTTGTAACATCAAACCCTATCAAAGTATAAGCCACCCTAACACAGTTTTTATCAGTGTATAGAGTTCTTAGAACATTCAAAGTTAAAAAAAAACTCCAAAGAGGCATTGATTATAAGGACTGTTGTCATATTTCAGGAATGTTAGGTTAGTTTGGCGGCATCTGATACCCCCCCCCCCCCCCCATGTTGCAGTAGAAGTGATTGAGGGATGCTGTTTGTGATGGCTATGATCGCTTCGTTAATGAGTAGATAGTACCACTCTCACCTGGGAGGGCCTCGGACCACCTAGAAGCCGGATCCTACACGTGGGGGGTACACACACAGCTAGATCCCTATCTATTCCTGGCCCTAATGGATCAACCAGGCTCCATAACCATAATGTAAATCTATAGTGATCAAGCATATATCCATATCATTGATGTATAGTAAATGAAGATCTCTCCTGAACAAATACTGAAGATAATACTTTTTACATTTTATGTGATGTTTTCAAGAGACATGTTCAAAGAGGAGTTAAATTTGTGACATGAATTGGTATAATTTTAATCGAAAGGATGAAGGTGAATGTTGATGCCAGTAAATGGAGCTGTACCCTTTTCTAACCAGATGGGTAACACTAGCTGTCTGTCTGCTGATGGGCCCCCTACCCCCAGCAAACGGTACGGCTGCAACATGCATCACGCAGATTATCTCCTCTCCCCCTAATCCATTTAGATTAGTTGGATTATCGACTGATGCGTTTAACAACCGAGAGAAATATTATGTGCGTGTATGTGTGTGTGTGTGTGTATATATCCTCGCATCCAGAATTTTTACATAAAAACGTGTATGCATGGATCAAATATGTATTTCTGCATTGTAAATTAATTATCTTTGTCCTCGCATAGGAGGCCAGCAGGACACAAGTGTAATCAACATATGGCTGTTGAATGACATGATGTGACATGTATTTATTTGTTCATGTTATCTCTTACTGTGGGAATACTCATCTGGTTATCAACCCTCATACTTATCTACACTCACTTATTATCTCACAACAGGATGCCCTGATCACGGCTCTAGATTAGTCCGTATGTTGCAGTGCTTTGCTTGCAGAACACACATTTAATCAGGTCCCACTGACCGTTTGTAATGATACAGTGCACACAATGTCCATTCCTGACCACGCGCAACGGTCAACAGCCAAGTCTCTGTGGCGCAATCGGTTAGCGCGTTCGACTGTTAATCGAAAGGTTGGTGGTTCAAGCCCACCCAGGGACGATGACATTTTTTTCAATTTGTTATTTCTTCTATTTTTCTGGTGTACATACTTTTTGGTGTGTAGATTTTTGGTGTGCAGATTATTGTACAGATTATTATGATATCTCATTTATTGCAAATAAAAAACAGGGAATAATGTGATTTAAGGTATGTGGTTGCATTCCTTCATTATTCTTGAATGATAGTAAACAAGGAGATCTCGGGCACGAGAGACTTGTGACCCATCCCTGATAATTAACTGTTACCACATTACGTAATAAGTATAAACTGTGGGGTATATATCAACGATCTCTATCCCTGCTGGGGATTTAATGTAAACTTCTCATATGATCTGTTTGTGTTGTCATATGCAAATGTAAGCACACAGTGCCCCCTGGTGGTTCGGTCCATTATAAAGTGTTGATGGGTCCGCGAACAGCAGGCCCTCGAGTCCAAGTGTGCTATATCAGGGTGGGATAGTGGCACTGATCCTAAGAGTGAATATACAATTATGTAATTCTTTTACACATGAACACCAACATATTCAAAGCGTGCATGTAATATTTTCAAGACATAGGTAAAGATTCTATTTTTCACATATAACATATGCATGTTAGACAATAAAAGATGTATAAATGGACCATATCCGCCAGATGGCAGGCCTTGTCCACCCAACTCAACAGAGACCTTCATTCTCCATGCATCTTGTACATCCCATCCAAGTTTGCATCTGTGAGAAAGTGCCCCTCGCAGACACGCTCCACCTTCAGCTGATAAATGACCTTTCTTACGCTAACATGCTCTCAGACTGCTTGGAGCGTGCCACCCTGCATCCATAGTACTGGCAGACCAGATAATCTCGGGGTAGATAATCGTATACCCTCGCGCTCACGTCTGCTATAACGTGTGAAGTGCCACATATCTGATAACGGAGGCAGGTCTGGGCTGTGTCACACATACAAGTGACGAACCAAATCTAAATCTAATCACATTTTATTAGGAACTTCCCATCCTTGTATTGTTTTTTCACAGGAAATGTACACTTGAAATACACACTTGCAATTGATGTGTCAAGAAATAGTCTATTTTACTGATTACGTATACCGAAGTACAGTTTGTCAGTAGTTCTCAATTCTAATTAAGCACCACATCATGTAATACTCGGAAACGGAAAAAATACTGTTGTGTTTTTTTTTTCAAGCAATGTAAAAGACACAAAATCCATTTATACTTAAGACTTTTTATATGTAGGACGTGTATATAGGTCCTTAGAGTGGTGACTTTGTCCAGACCACCCTATGTTATCTGACATATTTGTCACCAACAGTCACCACCAATTACCCCAACACACTCTATTACTTCTGTAAACCAACCCACCTTCATGCACCCATGACTCAAAATGCTGAACATATACTGTAGACTTTAATGAAAATTGCCCATGAGCAGTGTGGTAATTATGTAGGGATTGACAAGGACATAGCATGTGCCTTCATGACTTATAAATGAAAGTTTTGTGGTTATTTAATATTGTTTAATTGTTTTGACACACGACTGACCTCATTTGGCCCCTGACTTTAAAATTGAGGTTGGTTAGCTGATATGGCGTGAATAATCTGTGCTCATAATTATGACAAACTGTCTGTGATTAGTCTCCAAGTGAAGGCTTAATGTGACAGGAAGAGTGTGCCCGATTGGAACAGGAGACATCTAGTCTGTACCGCACATGATGTCAACTTTACACCCTGTTCAGATGAAGTCATTATCATCATTATAAAAATGTCAGCCAATCAGAATAAAGAATAAATGCTTGAAAAGACATATGTTGGATATATGGGTTATGTAGTAAATTAGATATATTTAAGGCCTGAGTAAATTTGCTTTTCATAAGACTGACATGACTTCCCTAATTTACCTCACATGACTTCTGAAACTTTATATCAAAATAGGACACATCAAGGTGCATGCTTACATGCCAAGCAAAAGTATGGCTTAGAAAAATCTACAATGCTAATGACAGATAAACAGTCAAATTGATCAATTTCTATAATAATTTCCTTAATGATGCAAAAACTGTCAGCGGTACATTGTGTGCTTCACGATAAAGTTAGTGTCCTCGCAAAACCCGACCTTGACGATTTTGGCCCATTGACAGCATATCGTAATCTTTGTCAGCACGTGTTTCTCTATGGTGACAGATCTGCAGAGCATTTTTGTCCAAAAAAATCTGACCCAAGTTACATTCTGGTTCAGGGTGACAGCTGAAGAGCAGTTAAACTCAAGACAGTGTCAACTAAAGATGAAAACACTTTGACAGATATTTTTTTGTAAATTCTGCACATTTTTTCTTTCCTTTCATGACATAATTGTTGTGAGACAAGAAACAGGTGGGTGTGAAGTGTTGTCAGACATATATGCACTACTGTATACTGTGCTGGGGGGAAAGGTGCATGGATGTGAACTTCTGTGGTACTCACGTTCCTTGTCACTCAACAACCTCGCCACTTTATGCTGTAAATTATTTATGTTGGGCAACACCATGCGAGTAAATGTTTTCTAATTGCTTGAGACTGAGCAGAATTAACCCACACAAGCGGAAACCCAATCAGTATACGTCAGCTTCATTGTAGGGTGGGCGATAAAGCAGCTGACTTGTGACCATCAGAGGCAATGACCACCTTTGATTGATCACGGGGAAAATATGATTACCCTCAAGATGAGCCAACTCAACACTAATTAGATTAAGCCCTTTTGTGTCAATTTGTGGCTGATCAGCCAGTGTGAGGTGTGGTCGGGGATATAGAAGACCTTGGTGATTGCCTGAGGTAGGTGAAACCCATATTGCAGCAGTCTGGGCCGCTTTGATCTTCCTGCACCACGAGGTGTCACATCATTTTACCTGCAATTAGTGATTCTTTGATCTTCCTGCAAGACAAAAAGATGGGCAGTGATTGGGGGACAATGGCGCGGTATCCAAGGGAGACTTCCAAGCTGGAATTGGGGGTGTTTTCAGCAGAACGAATCCTTCCTGACTGAATGAGACCCGGCTAATCTCAGGACTCAACTAATAGTCCATAATGACAGACTTCACCATGGTGAAAAGATTCAATATGAGGGTGTCACCTGAATCTCTGATTGCGCCCTCCAGGGGGCCCTCGTGTCTTTTGTCATATGAAGGATGTACTGACTACAGGAGGCGGCACTGGTTACGTGGCGCTCAGGTTTACCCCAGGGGGTTAAAAGACTTCTATTGGGGGCATTTGAATAATGGTGAAGGTTCTGGATGAAGCAAGCAATCCAAATAAAGAAAGTTATGTAATACTCAGGTGAGACAGGTGCAACACACTTTCCTGTATTACACTGACTCATATCCACAGCCTGGAACAGGATACAGACACAAATTACAAATAACCCAAAACTCACTCAGAAACATAAGTGGAACAAACTGACGTTTTATTTCAAGATTTTTCAAGGGAGAACTTCATGCATATACACGTAACAGAGTCGGTCTATAAATAAGTATTGACTGACAATATTTTTACAAAAAATACCAAAAAAGATGTGAATTTCAAAATGTTCAAGTTGCACATACATACAAATGCTTATTGAAAGATAGTTTTGTGGGAAAGAAAAATGCGATCAGTTTGATTCAGCAGTAAACATAAAGAAATAAATCACGAAACAAATATTTCATGGATGTCACTTTGTCACGCGGCAGAAATCATTTCCTCGCTTAACACGTGTTTCAATGTTGACATGCATCACGTGACTAATGTCGAGTTGCGCATGCGCACTGATTGGAGTTTTGATAAAGGTTCATTTTATCGCTCTTAAGAACAGCTGGCGAGTTAGCCATGATCGTATAGTGGTTAGTACCTCTCGTTGTGGCCGAGAAAACCCAGGTTCGAATCCTGGTCATGGCAGAAATGTTCATATGCAATTTCTGATATGGCAGTGGCCAGCTTACCTTTTTGGTAATTTTTATATTAGTATATATATTTTTTTTTTAAATTAACAAATATATAAGTAAAAATAGAAAATAATGTTTCATAAAATATTTTTTCTCTTAATTTTCGTCTCAATCATAATTTTCATAAAATGTTAAAAAGGATATAGTTGTGCTTTTCAATGTACATAGAAGTAATCATATATAGCTAATTTACACTATCAGCAAGGGGGTATAGCTCAGTGGCAGAGCATTCGACTGCAGATCGAGAGGTCACCGGTTCAACTCCGGTTGCCCCCTAAAAAATTTTTCATGCCGAAAATTTTATGAATGTACAGATATTTATCATTCTGTCAATATCCCACAAAGCAATAATTTTTTTTGCTTCACACGGATGCAAGCAGTGTAGAGGATTGTGGGATTTCTTGTGGAATGTAGGCCGGCTCATGTCTGTGCCACAGGAGAACACAGACTGCTTATTTACAGATATGGATCCGTCTATTTTTCTTCTCCTCATTTTCAACCTTGCATTGTTCCTTGCAGCTGTGGCTTGTGGAAGACAGAATTTCTTCTCTAGGAAAAAAACGAGTTCAGCAAGCACAACAGAGAAAGAAATCATACAACTGGTCTCTTTGATCAAATAACTTCCATCCGAATTATTGAACCTCGTCAAATTATTTAAGTTAATACCCAACTATCATTCAATCCAATTCCGAATTGTGGATTGATGATTTTTTTGAAAACATAACAAGCAATCTGATAATTTTCACTTTCCACCAAGGCTCGGCAGTCGCCCTGTTGATTCTATGTCACGTGACTCCCTGGAACTAAGTTTGTGCAAATCCCAGACCACCCAAAAGACATGCGATGGTAAAATTAACATGAAATTTTAATATTTCCCATATGAAACCATGAAATGAAGGGAATTAATTGGCCAATAGTATTGACTTGATTCCTCTTTCACATGCTAAGAACTTATAAACCTTTGAACCTGTAATGAGAAAAGTGTGGGTTTTAAGATTTTTTAAAGTAATGAGGTTGTTAAAGCGAGAGAAAACAAAAATTCCAAGATGCGAATCATCCATTACAGGGGTAGGCGTTCCCGCCGCAAAGTTACGAGGAAATGCTTTTGTTGCCATATATACGTGGAATTAATTGTGAAGATGAAAACATTTTCCTGCTGCTTCTTTTAAAAAATGAAAACAGCCATGGAACAGATGTGCAGAGTGTTCTCATGCTCAGCTAAATGCAATTTAATTCAGCTAAAAGCTTGTCCGCGATGCACTGGTTGTTCAGAGTACGCTGTTTCCTTGTCTTGGCGGGGATCAGCAAGACAGAGAACCGATTACAACGTCAACACAAAGTATCAGTGTATCTGCTGACGTGATTCATGGCTTTGTTGCAGTTCTGATGAGGCTTCACCTCTATTAGGTAGCACTCACCCCAGTCCCGGTCTTATAATAGACACGTGGAATTCACCTTTATGACTCAAATAAGCAGATTGGCATCTTCCTCTGCGATATGCAACACCATTGTTCTGCCCATGTCCATGTCACTTCATTTTTTTAGTTCTTTAATTTCAGATGGGCTTTAAACAGGGGATATTGCTGACAAGGAGATGCTAAGGGCACCTCGTAATCTACCAGGGGTTGCTCCGCGGGATAATTGAACAGCCCGCTTCCTCCTCCTTGCCGTGGTAAAGGCCCTCCCTGTCTAACTCCCAGCATGCCCAATGACAGTGGGCTGCAAGAAGCCACGCCGTCATTTGACGGCAGAGAAAAAGTCCTTGTAATGTGGTTAATGAAGGTAGATCTGTTAGATCATAGCTTTGTCGCTGTCTCTTTGATCTCTTTCACTGATCGCACTGCTGTGACCGACCTTCATTAATAGGCCAAGGAGAAAAGTTTGCTTCCTGTCATAGCTTCAGCCGTTTTTGGTTAGTCATTGCCTGTAAAGGACCGTGTTTTTGACTATCTTGGGGATGCAACTGGATGATATAACATTCACAAGTTGAGAGAATGGATGTTTTATTTTTTTAAACCAAGAACAGTATAATAGAACAAAGACCTACCATATTGCACATCATGCACATACACTGGACAGGAACAAGAATATGTTTCGTATGAATCTTACTATTGAAATTTACCGTTTCCAATCCAAACAATCATGGAACCAATTTGAAAAGTGAACACGTATCTTTCCAAATTCATTACCCCAAACACACCGCTTGTCCACTGAGTAACTCACCCGTCGGAGACAAAGCAGTTTAAGCATTAATGATATGACAGAAGAGGAAGTAAGATCATTCTATCGTAGGCGGAGCACAGACATGCCATCTATGTCAGGTGGAGGGGGCACTTCAATATGATTTTTTAATTTGTGTCAGTTATTTTCAACACACTTGAGTGACCCGGTTGGATAAGAACTTTTGATTAATTGGATATTTTGAGTATGACCTCCTGCTGTTCGGGAATAATCCATCCATACGTGGACACGCAGCGTATTACTCATCAGAATGTGTTTCACCTCAGGAGCTCACTTGCATCTCCAATACCTTCTGACATCAGGTGTATGAAAACGCGCTGCTCCTAGCGAGTTCTAAGGAAACCCCGCAGGTGGTCACGTGGAACAAGGTCCACAGCCACTGGTAGACGCCATCTTAATTGCTTGATCTCTGCCGCGGTGCTGTCATTTAGTTTAATTAGGTCATGAGTAATTTGACCATCGACATGTTCATTACGAGAATCAATCTAAATCGGAGGACGAGACTGAGAGCTTTGTATCGCGAGACTTTGAGGGAGCAGAGCGATAAA
This sequence comes from Amphiduros pacificus, assembly GCA_949316495.1. Lineage (NCBI taxonomy): Eukaryota > Metazoa > Annelida > Polychaeta > Phyllodocida > Hesionidae > Amphiduros > Amphiduros pacificus. The sequence continues at coordinate 32,887,006 of OX439002.1, forward strand.
GGGAACCGGTGAACCCCCAGAGGTCACCACCAGGCCTCAGTCACCACCCACACGGGATAACATTCTAGAAAAGGGCATTTTATTTAACATTCTAGACAGATAAATAATGGAGAAATATAAGATCTGCATGTCATTTAGATGTCTGATTTACAAAGCAATTTGTTATTAAACATCAGCACGGTGATCAGCAGGGATACATTAGAAGGCCTCGTTATAGCGTCTTTGATTAGCCCTCGGCTCTGTAGGACCCACAGGCATATCTCAACGTCACGTGATCACTATCTGTCACATTATAATCACATTTGTAAATGATCAGTTCCATATTTGCCTTGTGTGTCCAATTATAACAAATCTCATTGGATAGCTACAAAACTACACAATATATATTTGTATCAGAGATATGCATAAGAAATAGCAAACATCTGACACATAGCGAGCTGATAAATATATCTAGCCATTACATCAAATAGTCATTTACATACATTAGAAACATGAAAACTCTCCAGCTGAGCAGTGGGTGTAACTGGTCTGAGTTGCATACATTCTTTTGTGACGTATGCAGATAACTGCATTCTCCATGTAGATTTAAAAGTCTACCATTTTTAATGTTAACTCGATAAGCTAAATAGGAGCATGTTGATCTTGATATCAGCGCAGTTTGGGGTATACATGATTAAAAGAATACACAGACAAACAGGCAATCGGTGATGCAAAAACTGATACAACCTAACTCCATAAATGCCCACAAGCAGACGACATTTATTTTACAAATTGGTACATGGAAAATATGTTCAAATAACATAATGAAGGTAAGATACAAATTGTAGCTTTCATGATTAAAGCTATCAGAACAAATGTTTAGTTTCAGTAAAAAAGTAAGATCGTGGCGTGTTTCAAAATCATCAAAGTAGCAATAAGGGGTCAAGAATAATTACAATGGTGGCCTAGTTTTGTTCACATGATGGATGCCCTTACTGCTGGAAATTGAACATATTTGTGAAAGGTCATCACAAAGGCCTATAAGGTCAAGAGAAGGTATTTGCTGCTGACATGTTCTGGCCATGAAGCCCTCACCAGAAGTGGCTCCTGTGTTTACTGCGGAATGCAACAATCACTTTCAATCAGAACAAATTGCAATAATGCGCGCGCATAATGACGGCAAAATGTTGCATATTAAAATGCTTCATTGAACCAGAACATTGTCCTTTACTGCTCAAAAATATTTATTCTGATGTCATGCGTATATTGTTTAGATTTAACAAGCCCACACGTTTATTACAATGTGACTCATAGCGAGACGAAGAATACATTAGACAAATATGACTGCAATCTTGACTTGGTGGCTGCTATTAATATAATGCCACTCGACTCTGCCAAGAAAAGCCACACAAACATGATCACAATATTGTTCCCTGCAGGAATAGAACATGTCGGCGCTGAATGAGCGTCTCGCGTAACTGTTGCTTAGTCACCTGGTGCCCAGGAGGAGTTAATTTGTTGCTAAGGTGGTAGGGATTTGCACCTGGGCGCCGCAGCATTGTTCTCACCTGGAGAGAATCATGCCTGAGATTCCATAATTAGAACACAGACTCACACTGTTGATGTGGGATCACATTAGGAGAAAATGACAATATCTACACGTATAATTCTCCTGTATGTGTCTTTATGAAGAATTTTCTAACCGACACATCAAACGATATATTTGTTGAGCTTGCAGAGACAACTTATTGCAATTTATCAAAGCATCTCCTATCATTCTCAAGCCATGGATACATACACTGCAAGGCACGTATACCAACACTACACCAGCGCCACTTACCATTGTTTAGCAAGGATTAACCTATACACTCCCACAGGGCCTCTCATCATATTTTCTACCACAGCATCGCTCTCTATCACATTCAGCCAGGGAGATAGGTCCACACTACCACAACATCACTCTTTATCACATTCAGCCAGGGAGATAAGTCAACACTACCACAGCATCACTCTCCATCACATTCAGCCAGGGAGATAGGTCCACACTTCCACAACATCACTCTCCATCACATTCAGCCAGGGAGATAGGTCCACACTACCACAACATCACTCTTTATCACATTCAGCCAGGGAGATAGGTCCACACTACCACAGCATCACTCTCCATCGCATTCAGCCAGGGAGATAGGTCCACACTTCCACAACATCACTCTCTATCACATTCAGCCAGGGAGATAGGTCCACACTACCACAACATCACTCTCTATCACATTCAGCCAGGGAGATAGGTCCACACTACCACAACATCACTCTTTATCACATTCAGCCAGGGAGATAGGTCCGCACTACCACAGCATCACTCTCTATCACATTCAGCCAGGGAGATAGGTCCACACTTCCACAACATCACTCTCCATCACATTCAGCCAGGGAGATAGGTCCACACTACCACAGCATCACTCTCTATCACATTCAGCCAGGGAGATAGGTCCACACTACCACAGCATCACTCTCTATCACATTCAGCCAGGGAGATAGGTCCACACTACCACAGCATCACTCTCTATCACATTCAGCCAGGGAGATAGGTCCACACTACCACAACATCACTCTCCATCACATTCAGCCAGGGAGATAGGTCCACACTTCCACAACATCACTCTCCATCACATTCAGCCAGGGAGATAGGTCCACACTACCACAACATCACTCTCTATCACATTCAGCCAGGGAGATAGGTCCGCACTACCACAACATCACTCTCTATCACATTCGGCCAGGGAGATAGGTCCACACTACCACAACATCACTCTCTATCACATTCAGCCAGGGAGATAGGTCCACACTACCACAGCATCACTCTCTATCACATTCAGCCAGGGAGATAGGTCCACACTACCACAACATCACTCTCTATCACATTCAGCCAGGGAGATAGGTCCACACTACCACAGCATCACTCTCTATCACGTTCAGCCAGGGAGATAGGTCCACACTACCGCAGCATCACTCTCTATCACATTCAGCCAGGGAGATAGGTCCACACTTCCACAGCATCACTCTCTATCACATTCAGCCAGGGAGATAGGTCCACACTACCACAGCATCACTCTCTATCACATTCAGCCAGGGAGATAGGTCCACACTACCACAGCATCACTCTCTATCACATTCAGCCAGGGAGATAGGTCCACACTACCACAACATCACTCTCTATCACATTCGGCCAGGGAGATAGGTCCACACTACCACAACATCACTCTCTATCACATTCAGCCAGGGAGATAGGTCCACACTTCCACAACATCACTCTCTATCACATTCAGCCAGGGAGATAGGTCCACACTACCACAACATCACTCTCTATCACATTCAGCCAGGGAGATAGGTCCACACTACCACAGCATCACTCTCTATCACGTTCAGCCAGGGAGATAGGTCCACACTACCGCAGCATCACTCTCTATCACATTCAGCCAGGGAGATAGGTCCACACTTCCACAGCATCACTCTCTATCACATTCAGCCAGGGAGATAGGTCCACACTACCACTGCATCACTCTCTATCACATTCAGCCAGGGAGATAGGTCCACACTTCCACAGCATCACTCTCTATTACATTCAACTCCGGCAAGTAAGTCCACACTACCAAAGCATCACTCTCTATTACATTCAGCCTAGGAAACACTTTTGGACACTTGACTTGTGAAATATATGTGACACCTGCTGATTGGACATAATTATAATTTGGTCTCAAAATAAAACAGTTTGTACTGTCGTAAATTAAATCCCAATCAACACCGTGATATGCCTCTGTTGATGTGCCTCGATCCCACCATGCATTGCGCTAGCGGCTGGTTAAATCCCGGGATTCCCCTCACCTGCTCAAGCAACCCAACTCTCTAATTACCCATCATACCTTTGCCTTGCCACTTCCTGTCTCCATGCTTCCAGGATTGGGTTTCCATGACAACCATTCACTCATCATCATATCTTTGGTAATGTAAATCCACCTTACCCGGGATTTCAATCCCTACCTCCTACTATTTCCATTTTAGGAGGAAATATTTGAGGAGGTTGGCATGGTAATATGATATATGCCTGCATAGAGTAAATGGGAGAACCGGTTGAGGTTCATCTTGCAGGCAGGCTGTCCTATTACCTGTGGCGAGAACACATATTACCTTCATCTCCACACACAGTTGGCTGGGTAGGGTTACACCCGAAGCACAGAATCTTCCCACAGTCACATATTGCTCTCTTTAATATTGGCAAGAGAAAATAAAAGATTGAAAACCTGCTCCTGATCAGAGTTACATTAACATATCATATGACATGGGATTGGCAGACATTCATCTTCTGCAGTTATAACTTAGTAAATGAGTGAATGTTCACATGATGAACATTCAGTTCAACAAGAATGGTATGTAAGAAGTGAAAGTGACAAAGTGACCTTGGCGCATGCGCAGAGACATCTATATCACACTGTCCCAAACCATCAGCCACAACAGCACAAAGTCATAAGAAATAGCATCAAGCGTTGTTAATGCTCTCTGTGGGTGCTTTCCATCGACCAAAGTGGGGTCTGGCTGGCAGATAAATATTCCAAAGTGAGAAATTGGGGGATATGACCAGGGTTGGTTAATCTTGGAGAGTGGGGACAGTCGTTCGGCACCATTACCGCCCGCTCCAGACCTGCTCTGACCAACCAAAAAGGGACTACTTTTGCCTCCCCAGTCGCACATTTGCCTGCGAATGCACTTCCCATTTCCCCCTGTTATCGCTCACTTTCAAATCTGCCCGCATCTCCATTCTGCATACTAATACAGCCCCTCCCCTTGTAATCGCATGGAAAGCCACCCTTCTCACACTCAAAGTAATTAATATATTTACTTTTCCATTTATTCTGAGATCCAGAGGGCCACTATGGGTCAAGTGAATCAATATATTAAAGCAACAATTTAGCCGTTTTTGTTGGTGAGCAAGTCTGAGTAAAGCAATGTGTCACCATGGGCTCCTCGCAGCTCCCGGGGGAGCACAACAAATAGGGGCATTTGCAAGCGAGGTAATCTTCTCGATTATGACTTTTATATCAAGAGGCAATCCCAAAATCAAACACAGTTTCCAACAACATGAAGCACTCTAGCTTCCATATCAAATTTGTTGCCCATTATGGTGAAATGGCTGATTTCCAACACCTCTGACGCTTATTTAATTATTAATTCCTCATTTCTGGCAATATGTGGCAGAGAATCCCCACTAATGCTGACGCTTTTAAGGGCAGGGAAATATTGAATGTAGAGAATCGTGTTTTCTGTCAATTCAAGAGGGAAACGGAACGGGAAAGCCTGGCTACAGCGCCCCCTCCATGTGGCGTTATGAGATGTTATGGTGAGGAAGAAGGGCAATGAGGCCATGATGAAAGCCAGACTGGAACATTTGTCATCACCAGGGCAGCAATGGTGCCACAATCAGAAAGGAATCAATCTGACCATGTAACATATATATCGGGGTGATAGGGATAAGCTGTAATAAATAGGAATCAGACAGGATGGTTATGTCTGCCGCCTTCTCACTAGCCTCCTCTCTTGACTGTCCACTATGCTCCACGCCCAGAACACTTTTAACAATGTATATTAAAAAGAGTAAATAAAAATAAATAAATGAATAAAATAAGATAAAGCTGCTGTCTAAAGCGATGTATTTTGTACACTTCCAAAATAGTAGAGTTTTTATGAAAGCATCAACAAAATCTTTTTCAACAAAATATTAAATTCAAATATATGAATGAGCACGATTTCTAACACTTGTATGTTTTATAATTCTAAATTACTTCTTTTTTAAGTCTTGTTCCCAGATGTATGTATTGATTTTGAGAGGATTTCTCTATCTATTTCTAGAAATTAAAATTTGGCTCCAACACAACCCTGCCATAAACACACAAACTGATGACGTTTTATACGTAGAGTGTGCTAATATTAGGACATCTAGTGCTATGTGCTGTGTTATCTGTATATCGATCTTTTATTATTAAGTTAAACAAAAAGATCGAGAGAGCACAATATATAAACAAAAATCTTTTTTTACGTGTGTAAAGTATCGCAATATCTACCAGACAGATCATTTGGTGATATTTATTCCGTGAACAACACACACACAAATGCCCTTCAATGAGGCAAAGCAGTGCGAAAGCCACAAAAAGCATAACGTACACAATTTACATTACAGATCGCTCACAATGAGCAAAGTAATTAGTCTGGTAGAGATAATAAGAAGTATTTTATCAGTCTTCTTTGGTATGTTTATATCTGAACAAAGCTGGACAGACTTCTCACCACCAGAGCTCATAAATGCCACAAATCTTGTAACCACTTTGTTTTCCCGTGCATTTTGTGAGAGGAGGTCAATAAAGGCACGTGAGTTTGTACGTGGCCTGGGGATGTGAGGAATGGAATGTGAGTAATACAGGGCCTGAGATGCAACAGAGGCGGGCGGGAGGGATGATCCTCGCCGTCATCTATCTTGCATTGTGACACAGCAGAAGCCACGTGTTGGTCGGTCACGGTGACTAAGAGGCAGCAAATCCCAATGGTCTGCCGGAGGAATGAGGCAGTGGACTGGAAAACTGGCAAGGTTCCCAGGGCTACAGATGAGGTCTAGCAGGGCATCGTGCATGCATGGGGGTGTGGGGTGAACCCATCTCGGAACAGGCCCATAATAGCAAGGAAGGGTGTTATCAATCACATGCGGCAATTGTGGAAGTGAAGACTGCCTTCCATGAGAACCGTTTGACTGATGACTACTGCAGAATGCTGCAACATGGAAAGGACAAATTTAATGGCATTCGGAAAGGGTTGTTGGAAACAAGGCTTCTCATTTTCTCATATTGAAAAAGGAAATCAGTTTATTTAACATTGTGGGAAGTTAGGTCTTTAGTAACATGTGATATGCTATTTAAGCCACAATTATTTGGTTAAAATGTTCAATGTGTCTCCAAGGAAACGTGAATTCGCTTGTGAAGAGTGGTAAGTGTCTCTGTGAAGGGGCAAGTGTTTTATCGTCGGAAAAGTAAGTGTTCGCGTTGGGTAATTGACAAAGATGAGTGTTGTGTGATCATTTTATCAAGTAGGAAACAAAATCTGTGGTTAAGGAGTACTGCCGTGCTGCTACATCGTTGGACCACATTTTTGTCCTCTAAAAATGACTGATAACGTCAGCATTCAATGACAAAGAAATTTTATTTACGAAGGAAAGGTACATAAAAAATAACACATAAGTCAGTAAGTTAGGAGGCATATCATATTTTCATTTGAAAATGTTAACAGTTGCTGCGGTAAAGTTGAAGGGAAATTTGATGCTATATAAGACGACAATAAGGAGGACTCTCATGCAACTTAATATGTTAGAACGCAATATAATCGCGTGTTGTTGGACTTATATAATGAGATATCATCTTTCTTGGATATTTTTCAAATAGTCTCCAGCATTGTGATCTCATTGACAAAGCATTGTCTTTGATATCACATTTGATCCTCAAAACTTTTTTCACACAATGCATTGCATGCTGCGCCAAGGCCCACCTGACTTGGCTTTGTATGGCGCGCCGTTTTGTTCGCAAGTCTGTTGTGATGTCGTCCTCTGCCAGTACAAAGCTAATCTGAATGTTATGTGACAGACATCAAAGAGCGGGACTGAATATGGCCATCACTCTCACCACAAACTCCATCTACAACCACCACAAATGTCACGTCCATCTTTCTCAATATGAAAATGGCCTGTGATATTTTTCAGTAAACTCTCTTCCAGTAAGTGAACTTATGGCGCCCCATAGCCGTACTCCTCGGGACTCGCGCCGATCAGTTAAGGAAGCACAGAAATCGGGGAACAAGAAGTGATGGTTATAGACGGCGACGTTTTATGCTTTATGTTACTCCAGGAGGGAAGAAGAGTTATGATTTCCATTCGATAACTAATCATACCGGACTTGGGAGTAGTAGGCTTAGGGATATCGGATAGAAATCTGCGGGATTGCACAAGGCAGCCTTCTTTCCCTCCCACCAGGCCCTTAGACTTATCCCCGGTGCAAGATTGAGGTCTATGCCAAGGCCCCATCATGGGTAACAGTCTCTCTTCCTCTGTGGGATGGCTATATCTTTCTGCTCCAGTGACACCAGAAAGTATCATTCAAATACGGCCCTCAGCTCATAAAACATCTGAAAGCGCCATATACACTGGTATATGACAAAGCTACCCAATATGAAAACTTCATTGGATCAACAATCTTGACTGATGGGCAATGGCTTTAATTTTTTTATTTCAATATCGAAACTTCTATGAGTGTAAGATGTTTGCAGAGATGTTCCCTTGTTAAAGTGTATGTTTGGCCTTGGGAAAAACATTTGTTTTATATAATTTGGGAAATATTGATAGCACGGTTATTGTGATAGCAAGACGTCTATTAGCACAATCAATCGAGGGGATCAGATGACCTTGTTAGAGTAAAACGGTGTCAAAAGGACAATAGCGAGATGAATGGGGAATAAAGCATAGAAGGGGAGCAGCAACATAAATGCGAAATAAAATATGTAAGAGAGCAGCATAATTGGGGAATTAAATATATAAGGAAGCAGCATAAATGGGGAATAAAGTATATAAAGAAGCAGCATAAATTGGGAATAAAGTAGCATAAATGGGAAATAAAGTATATAAAGAAGCAGCATAAATGGGGAATAAAGTAGCATAAATGGGAAATAAAGTATATAAGGAAGCAGCATAAATGGGGAATAAAGTAGCATAAATGGGAAATAAAGTATATAAGGAAGCAGCATAAATGGGGAATTAAGGGAGCAGCATAAATGGGAATAAAGTATAAAGAGAGCAACATAATTGGGGAATAAAGTACATACGGGGAGCAGCAATTTAACACAAATATAGGGAATACAGGGATGGCGAGTAGGATACCAACTTTACATGGGAAAAGAAGTTGTATTTGGAAATAACATGTTGGGATACATTTATACACTTCAGGCAGAAAACAATCTGAAAGGGAATTGAGGGCTTGTACCCTATAGTAGACACTTATAATGTATAAGGTAGGTGGCCATGAAGTCTGCGGGTCTGGAGTAATATGCAAACAAAATACATCCCTGAAGAGGTCTCATGTCTGAATGCCACTGTATTATTACTTAACAGTGAGCATTTCACATATAAATAAAAGATCAAATTCAGCGCAAATATACACTCGTGTATATTATTAGGAAGCTGTACAAACCAAAAATGCAGCAGAGAATGAGCAATGAAGAGAGAAATGTGTAAGAGACTGATCTTTAAGCAGAGGCTGTTTTACATCACCTACGGGAAGCCATGCTTATTGTGTAAGCTTGAGAGCGCAGCTAAATGGGTGGAAGAAAGCTTTACAAAGCCTATGTGATGTGACGGCACCGCTCAACATGCTAATAAGCTGCGAGAGCATGTGAAATAATTATCCTGCCTAAGCTGCAGCTAAACCCTGCCTGATTGACAACAGGCCTCACTATATCTAATTGTATCTCCCGTAAACGGCCAAAAGCAACATTATTATTTCATAACGGGGAAATGAATATGGTTTATTTATTACCAGATAAAACGTAGTCAGAGGGTTTGGCTTGGCAGTGTTGCAGAGGTATTAGTAGGTTCTGGTTTGTAATTATCTTCTGGAGGTCCCATGGGCAATCTTCTGAACGTCTCACGATCTCAACAAACCCATGTGACATTACTAAGCAAATGGAAATATTTATCCTTTACATTAGGAAAACACAGCACCGTAATTGATGACACTTGAAAGACTTGTCTTTTCGATATTTTCAGAAAAGAAGAGAGCGTCAAGTCTCACGTGATTTGATGAGGAAGCCGTCAAATCTCGCGTGATTTGATAAGCGAGTGTGGGTCGTTCAGACGGGTATTGAGAAAAGTCAGACTCTAATAAGTTAGCGGCTACACACAGGATGTTGCCTTCTATAAATTCCATTTATGATCAGACTCCATGCTTCATTAGTCTCACACAATACTCAGCGTGAGCCATGTCTTGAGCAGCTCTTAAATCTCACAGCAGCCAATCTTGGGAGCTGGGGCTGCCACAGGGAGTTTTCTTCACACCATTTTTCAGCATTGTCTATTTCATCTCTCTCTACCCAGATTGTACGTGGGTTATGATTTCATTAGGTTAATTGAAAGATTTATCAGTGAGTGAATGTAGATACCAGAAAATAGACCGAACAGCGCCATGACACTGCACTAAAACAGAGCAGCTCATCTCGCAGTATTGACCTGATTTCCCGAGCCAGGGATTTCTCATCAAGGCCCTCTGCTCAGTCTGACTATTGATTTCATTGGCATTTGCCTATTTGTGGCTGTCAAGGGTTCATTCCTGGCCATAAGACTGGGTGTGTTTCTCAGAGACTGATACCCATTGCCAGCCTACCGTGTATAGCCACTCAGACAGAGTTAATGATTTCTGCCCTGGCTACCAATGTTTCTCAGAATTTCCACGAATGCAGCTTATCCCTGGGTGAAGTATCTAACACTCATCCAGAAATGTCACTGATTTAACCGTATTTCTTTCACACATATAAAAACCCTTGTAATTGCCAATTTCTTTAAACCAATCCTCTTTTTACGTTCAATGTGTGTATTTACTACTTTTATATACATCTCTATTTGCCATACAATAATGGTAATACCCGCACCACAACATATTCAAATGTCACATTTCTAGAACAAATGCGCTTCTGTAGACAAGAATATTCCAGCCACATTGCAGGCTTCTTTTGTGTACTATTTAACGTTTAGTTTCACTATTCTTTACTATGGCTTTCCAGTCAGTCAGGTTATGAAAACTCCCATATATAAAGCAGCTTGTATTATATTATAGAACCACACCCTGTATTCTATCAAAGCATGCCACTTATTGATTTATCTATGTTTTATTGGATTAAGGGTGTAATAGAAAACTATAGCATGATGTAGAAGAAATGAGTAATAAAGCATACCCTAACGTACTTACACATTTACATCTTTCAGGTCAATATTCTAATTCTAAAGTGTAATATAATCTTCGTTGAATATAACATCCAGTTATGAATACAAGATGATAATATAAATGAGGTGGAATATGCAAATGGGATGAACAAGGATGCCTGTCAGAATCAATGGTTCAATATGGCCGGCTTACATAACATGATCCAAGGTTAGATCCCTGATGTAACCCTGACGTAACATGAGGAAAAGCTAACACATTGAGTGACTCACCTATGTCTTTAAGTCTGAAGGAATCATATCATAATGGGTAACTCGACTATATTTCCAATTTTGAAGGAATTATATCACAATGAATAACTCAGCTACCTTTTCACTTTTGTGGGATGTATATCAAACTTTAAGCTTTTCAACGAAGGCATCACATAATATTAATGTGTTCAGTGTACCACATCATAATCCATAATTTAGGATCCTTTGCCACACCTTCCCAACTCTATATCCCAGAGAGTATTGTCACTTTACTTAATAAAAAGTGCAACCTTTATACTTTAATATCCCGCATACCACGAGACCATAAAAACCATCTATATGGCCGATTTTCACTGCATTATCACTCTGATGTAGGCTAATGACCCTTCTCCACACCTTATGGTATCCTTCCTTCTCCACATACTTAGTTACCAATGCCCCTGTCTCATGGCAATGCCTCTTGCTCCACCAATCTGTGCCTTGAGAGTATACCGGGGATATTTACACCGGTTCCTCTCCACCACAGAGCAGTTTAATCACCAGAGGACGATTACTTCATATGATGTAATTACATTTTATGTCTGGCTTCTTTCTTTTGTCAAACTGGATCATATATAATGTTTTGTATTTCTAAATTTCTTCTTTCCAGTTCATTTTGTCAAAAGAAAGTATATTGCCTTTATTTGCTTTACATCACAATATGATATGCGAATTCACAGAGACACAAAGGTAATTACAGGTATGGAGGGATCCTATGATGTGCCCTATGTATATATGGACTCTCTAGATGACATTATTGGTGAACAGGAGATATGATGGACGGGCACATTCCCGCCACATTCCCGGCCTAAGTGAAACAAGAGCAAAGTAGTTCCCAAGTTGACATCGTCTGCAGCAGGATACGGGACAGAATGGCGGTGTAATTCGGTGGAATGCGGACTCATTTCCCTTGCAACCAAGATGGCTGCTGCGTGGTGTATGATTTATTTGTCTAGATCTGGCAGGAGTTTGGGACCTTGTGGCCGCCCTTTCTGTCACTACCTTTCTCCCGGATGTGCTGAAATATGGCCACCAGGCGCCGCATATACACGATTCCATAACCTCCAGCGTCCGATTTGGGAATTGGCTCATTTGCTCTCTGATCCTTTACGGAATAAAAAAAATAGTCAGTTGCACCAGTATGAAAATATTGGTGTGTAAACTCCCATCTCGCCGACATTAGATGTGACCTGATCAGATTGGGCAGGCAGGAAAGGTCATTATACCTTCACAGTGATGACTGAATTACTCCGCCAACTTCCAGATGTCTGCACACCCTCCAAGCAGCACTTATATGAAGTTATCACACTGCAAACACTCACATAAAACGATAACAATGTACATTTTAGTATTGGGTGAGATTGTTCATATAGTGTTTATTTAATTAAAGCCTTCATCAGAAATATATGTTCTCTTGAAATAATGTTTATTTGATATAGCTAATAAACTGTACATTACCTTTACTGATATAATAAAATGGGCAACCGTTTTGTATTTGGAAAAGGATATAAAGATAAATGGGGCGTTTACGCACTGAAGAATAGGGAAAATTGTGTTTACTAAGGATATAAGCGCCATGGAGGGCGTTGTTCACGGGGGAAAAACATGGGCTGCAGGGAGCAGTACTAGTGGTAATGCAGGCTGAATGGGGTTGCAGTGAATCTATGACTGAGAACAATGCGGGAAACGCTGGATCAGACAGCCTCGTTCTGACCAAACACTGCATTTGTTCACATGTCGCCCATATTGGGACATACTTTGAGAATTTAGCCCAAGAATGAGCCAAATCGATTTATTCTTCCTTCAAAATTTCCCCAGCGAGGTCCCCGTCTGTTTGTGGTATTGATCAGGCCTATATGAGCGATTATGGTCCCGTCTAATATCTGGATGTGAATCCAGTGTGTGAATCCAGTCTCTTTACAAGTCCACCCCTTCACATGGACAGGACTCACACTTCTAGCATCATTTGCATGAAGAGAATTGTTTGATATTGGGAATCGTCCATGCCGAGAGCCTGGTTGAAAATTAAACTATGATTAACTACTTTTGTTTTTTAATAGAAAGGATAGATATATTTATATACCTTTTCAGCGCTAATGAGTGCAAAATAGTATCTTGTCCATCCTAAATACATATGCAAGTCGATTCCAGATTTTAGAATGTGCCCAGTTTTGCAGACCTTCCTATGGAAGACCAGTCTTTGACAAATTACACCTCTGTCTGCAGTATAAATCTGTGAATGCAATGGGGATATCTCTAACAAATACTTATCTTACTTGGTGATATATTGCTAACCCAATCGTAACTGGCTGAGTGGAGATATAGCAGGCGTTTGTGAAAAAATTACTTTTTAATGTCGGAAAAAAGTCTCCATTAACTAAAGATAATATAATTTGCCTTAGATATCTATATGCAGCCCTTGTGAAAGCACAAATTGGCAATTTACAATACATTCTTGATAAAGCAAACATGATACTTGAATATCCACTGTCCCCAATGAACACCCATGGCTTGTTAAATCCCTTTTCACATTTATCTTACTACATACTTTTACACATTACTTACATTTATATTTTCTTGGTTTTAATCATTCCTGCATATCTATATGTGACAGAAGCTGTCTCAGCACCCATGACCTTCCTGTGTACAAAGTATCCATTTCATAACATTGAAATGAGGATGCAAAGCTCATGTGAACAAACACGATGATCATATCTCATTTATTTAGGATACTACCCTTGAAAAGACAGCATTCCTGGATCTTGTTTTACACACATTTCATTTTATATGCGTATTGTGCATGGCTGTATTCCATGGAAACATACAATGGGCGCAAACTTCTTGGGCAGGTTATATCGCTTTGGGACATATCTCATGGCATAAACTCACAATAACTCATACCTTCAATTGTTTACCTCAATAGTGAACATCAACTGCAAATATCTACCAATCAAATTGCATTGTGTACAGACGTGCTCTGCTGGCCTTGTGTATTCACTGCGGGACTGCTAAATGGTGCTGTACTTGATAACGAGCCACAATGTCTGCCTTTTCACCTTGCAAGGTGACCACTCTCAAAAATACAAGATAAATTACCATGTCTTCTTCAAAATGTGACGTGTGTGGCAAGACTGTAGGGCCCTCTCCGGGAGCCGAAACTTGTCACTCCCACAGACAGCCGTGCTGCTCTGGGTTATGTTTTACTGACACAGGGAAACAATTTTGATCATAATATTATTTGATGCGGCTCTCTTGTTGTAAAGAGCAAATAGGATATTTCATATGAAAGTATCTGAAAGAATCTTTATCACAAAAAATGCTATGTATAAGATATCTCTTTTCACAAACTGCATGATAAAATCAGACTGTACTCTGTATAACAAATCAGGAAATAATATTATTTTCATCATATTAATATGTTTCACGGTATATTTTTTCTTACTGGAAATAGCTATATATGTTGCCACTGTGCGCGCGAAATAGCAGAAAGTGGTGCAAGTATGTAGTAGCAGGAGTAAATACAAAGTAATGGCCCTGGTTAGTGGTTAGTGAGTGTCGGAGGTCCTGAGATGGTGGACCTACCCGAGAGCTGCCAGCTCTAAGTCACAGAAACATAAAGTGGGGGCAGTAAGAGTCAGACAAGGATGCGGTGATGACTGATGCCTCCCCGGCAGGTACATTTAGTCTCTGTCATTTTGGGGTAGGAGGGGTGCACACATAGACAGGCCTACCTGGTACACCCGGGGCTGGTCAGAAGCAAGCTGGCTGGCTTTCATCACATGTTATAATAATCAGCAAGATACATTACAAATATCATGCAATATGACATAAATCTGTAAGAACATATTATATCACCTTTTTTCATATAACGTATTACTGCTATTACACGGTGGCCATAATGTATTTTTAAGGTGAATATCACTTAATATCTTATATGCTATATCATATCTTAGACGCACAGCATAAACTGGCATAACATATATCCACAACTACAATGGTAACAAAAAACTCAGGACAATGGTACAATACTGGCGTAGCTCCATTATCGTGTAACTCACTAGTAAATATGAATCTGTTTCTGCATAAATGTACTTCATGTAAAATCTTATACTTGTGTTTATAAACAGAGATGAAATGTATGACAGGGGTCAGGTGGGCACCTTGAGGTAAACCCTGTGTCCACCTGGCGGTGATTTCACTACGTGCCCCACAAACTAGGTAAGGATGGGCTCATCCTCAGTTAAACATGTGGCACTTATTCTCTTATCACTGAGATTTCCACAGATATTGCTTGCTAATGTAAACTGTCTGCACAGGTAGATGGTGATGGGGCGAGTGGTGGCTGGCTGGGATACAGGTTGGAGGTATGTAGTGGTTGCCCAGTGAGTTTCACCCCAGCACTACCACATGTTTTTCAGACTTGGTATCTTTAATCTGCCCGTTCCATACTGGGGATCGACAAAGATAAAATGTTAGAGGTACAATGTAACTAACAATTTACTCCTGACTGCTGATTTCCAACTCGGGTCATTTTAAATGTATTTGTCCCCGGGTTGTGTAAATAAAATCTGTTTCAATCAATGATTATGTTGGTCCTTTGATATCAAACTTAATATCAATGAACAAAATGTTATTACTCTATATACATTTTTTTTGGGGGGGTACTCGGAATGGGGGGAATTGTTTTTCTTGGTGGAGAGAATTAGCAGAATGGCCATATGCTATAGTTTAACAAAATAGATAATATTGAAGCGATATTTATGATTAATGCCTTATCTTCTGCTTTGTGCATCTGTCAGTATGAGATTCCAACAACAATGGCCTATCACCATGGTAACGCAGGTGTAGGAGATGTCCATTGTCCATGCTATATTCCTCAGGTGTGTCTGATGCTTGGTTGCCATGCTGTGCCCAGCTGCCCCGGTGTCCCGGAGGAATAGCAATGTCTTCATCCAACACACCATTGTCGTGAACATCATAACAAGCTAAATGGATTACCTGCCCTGCTGAATGTCGTCTGCTCACCTAAGCTTCCTCCATCATTGACCTCTCACACGGTGCGCATGCCTGTCGTGTGTACTTCCTGTCCGTTTGCACAACAAACCAATGGTTATATTTCAGTATTATTGAGAAGAGACTTTAGCCCAAAGAAGAGTAAGAATGAAAAAAATATATGTATATATATATATAAGTATAAATAATATACTCTAAAAAAGCAGACAAATGGGCAAAACGCAACCTTAAAGAGAGAGCATGAGGCATAACCCTGGATTAATAATTATATAATCATGTTCTTCAAATTTATATAAAAAATATTTTGAGAATGACCAAATATGCTACTTCTTTTACTTCAGTAATTATAGTGATTTATATATCTATATACAAATAACATTGCAAATAATATCTACCTCTATGCTGTGCCATATGGGAGAGATGAAAACAAAGGTTCAGACAACAGACCTAGAAGAGCAGTGGCCGCCCGACCCCGCCCTCTCACACTAACGATGAGACACCTTCACAAGTTGTGCGGAACGATAATCGACAGAGGAAATGTAATGTCATTAAACTGGTCTGTTACAATCAGGTCTCATTTCCAGCACTGCTCGTGGCACGAATTGAAACGCGGGATGCTTACTTTGTTCTGGCATTGATTCTTACTCCATTAACCCATTAATGCCATGGTTAGTTGTAGGTGATGTCCTTGTTATTCTATTTCAAGTTCCAAAATATTTATTGTCTTTTTAAAAACAGGCAAATGGGATTCAAAGTTAAATAATTTGGCGTGTATAATTTTCAGGAGAGTTTGATGTATATGAACTTAATAACACACAAAGGGAAACCAAAACAAATGCATGGCCAAAGGGTTGGGGGTCCAGTTCATTGTGTCTGCCTGCTGACTGCTGACAAGCATACCTTTCTGGTAGAGTTTCCTGGATACCAGCCTGCGTCGCCCGGTAAGCAGCATTCCTGGCCGGCCATCAGCCTGCGTCCCTGGTCACCACTCTCCGTGGATTGAGCTGTACACGTGGACAAGTCGCCTGTCTTGATGTGAGCTTCACACGATAAGGCAATCCTCGAGTGCTTCATGCTCATATAGGATATTAAACTATGTTTAGCAGGAAATTATGATGTTCAACGACTGTCTGCGGATGAGCGATAATGCGGGTTTTTAGGGAGTTCGGAGTGGTGCATTGTGGGATTGTCAATGTGAGGTGTGAGACAAGGGGCGCCATTCAGGGCCTGATTAACCGGATGACAAGTTGCTGATGACTAAATGATCATGGTCATTTACATAATGATCAGAATTTTTTTGTTGAATTCATGAGACAGGTTACAATTTGACAATTTGTGGGCCCGGCCCATATTCTATTATATTTGTAGCAACAGAATACATCAGATTACATGGTGATCCGAAGATTAATGCCTCACTTAGAAAACACACTTTGGTCAATATATGCTTTAAGCGATTTCCCCGGAAACATCAGGTTGTGTACATAGTATTTACTTCCCGCCAGAATTGTACAGACCCATTGTGAAAGTCTGGTATATATATAGTATTATCCCATTATCTCCTTAGCTGAAGGCCATTTTTGCAGGAAGAATTTGGAATCAATAAAAACAGTGATAGTTTGTCTCTTGGTGACCAGTTCAAAACAGTGTTTAGAGGCATTTATATGTGATTATGCCATTATTGCTCAAGTGCAGTGTATGCCAAATTCTCCTTAATGATATTTCAAGCGAGAATTTCCAGTCATATAAAAGCCCGTATGTCTCCTGCAGACTTCACCGAGAGAGATAACTTTATGATTTATGTATTTATGATTAATGGGTATAAAATACCGAAAACAGAACATTCACATTAATATTAGAAGGGGACAATCCATGCATAACTTTATTATTCCCTAACAGAAAGTCAAGCTTGTTGGACCACGTCATTGCCCTGGTAAAGGGAGTTATCTATAGATGTTTGAGCTATTCATGATTGATCCATCATTTCACTACATTAAACATTGAACTGTATATTTGCAGCTATATAACAAAAATATAAAGAATACGTAATTCACATGGTATCAGACTCACATGGAATTTGGACTCATCTGGTACAACACTCACATGGCACAAGACTCACATGGCACAAGACTCACATGGCACAAAACTCACATTGGATTAAGTGTGAAATTATCAACATGGGGTTGAACCAATAACAATATGTCGTTAGCGATCAAACTAAAAACCTTAAATGATTGCAGAAACTTAAACATGGATAGTGCATTGTGTGTGTTATGCAACAGATTGATGTTACTCGATAAATAATGGAAACTATCATCATAGCTATGTCCAAGGGGGATGACCTGGACCAAAAATGCACATAAATGACAAGACATTGAATATCCTTCAACTTCAAATGCATCACTTGGTAAAACATATGACTGATTAACCCTGTCACTGCCATATGATGGGGACATGCCCTTCACGTCCCACTTTCTCCTCTCTGGGGTGTGAAGCAGGCACTCGCCGACCCCTTTATCAGCATAGATATAAATATTATAGTGGTATGCGGTGAGAGACGAGGGCCTTTTTTAAACCTCAAAACAGTTATGGGTGTGTCAGTCAGCAAGGTGTGTACAACATATAAGCAATGGCATAGCCCCCATTAGCTGGTAGTGTGACCTCCATTTCTACAGTTACAGCGCTTCGCTCTGTCTGTCTGCTACATGAGCAGTTGTGGTACAGTCCATGCTGAGTTAGCACATGTAGTGCTGGTGGGCGAGATATCATCCCTGTACCTTCCTATCCCAGCTCACCACATATATCCCAGACCTGGTCCCAACACATAACCCCGCATTACACCCCGCTATATAAATGTATGAACAGGCTAAAGCAGCACATTATGGCGATGCTGTAATCTCATTTAGTGAAGCAGCTGGTTGGCTGTTAAGATCGGGCATCTTCACATCATCTCGATCTGGCCTGGTTTGTATCTGACCTCCAGCATCCCAGGGTTTTTTTTCTCCACGACATTGGGTCAACTCTATTTATTAGCCATACCCTGCTCTGTTATCTCACGATCATCGTGTAATACCAAATGCCATTATAAGTCATAAGGTTCAAATCTCATTTAACATTGACTTCTCGTATACAAGTGAGATTTAATAAGAATCAAGATGGGACAATAAGCAGGAGAGTTTCTGCCTTGATATTGAGCTTATATAGACCTACAGCCCGGCACACCCACGTGTGTATCTCCACTCAATCTCTCCTAGGGCCAAGGTTTGTATCTTCTAGAATCAAAAGGTCATCACTCAGACTTCACCAATATTCTACCTATGTTTATAAACAGACAGGCCTGAATAGAAAACAAACCACGGATTCACACCATTCCACCGACATAACTCCTCATTTCTGGTCGAAGGCCGAACAAGAAAATACCACAGGTCCAAACCTAAGCCAAACTGACCACAAGAGGGCCAAATTTCAAGTTAGCAAAAGTGACCACCAGAGGGCCACATGATTTACAAGGTCGAGGAGTGCATCTGTGGTATGGACTATTTTGTGGTGTATGTATATAATAGCGGTTGTTGTATACCAAGTAGTTCTACAGGTGCAGGGCCTTGTGCACCAAGAGGGAGAACGGGGTGCGAACAAATTGTTGTTCGGCTGTTGCACCTATTTCGGGGTTAGGGTGAGTGATGTAGCGGTGGAGGACGGCACTTTGTCTGCTGGGGGTCGGCCTGTGATCTCCTCTATGGGCGGGGATGGCGTTCCAGCACGCAGCGTAGGACCACAGGAAGTGGACAGTCGGTATAAAGGTATACAGGTCCTCTGCTCAGCAATACACTACCAGTTACAAATACAGAGCTTATTGCATCTGTCTTTGCTTATCTTCAGTATCCATTGAGGTATAAATTTACCGCAGGAGTTACATATTTCAATGTCTTTTCTCCAACCAATAGCTTTCCAGCGAAGTGGCTCTGCATGTGTTTTGTAAGTTGTAGCAAGTTAGTAATGGCGTGTAACAGCGTAAACTAGGTCTGAAGTGGGCCTTGTAACGATGCCGTCGACAAGCTCTGTCATTGGTTTGCCTCCTCATCCGGGATACTTGGTTGCAGACACGGAAGGTTCTCGGACAACTTGTCACTTGGTCACGTTATCACCTCCTTAGCACTTTATAAACCAACCCGCTATACCTATATTGATATATGGAGAATATGAACAGGTGACTGATATCCAGACCCCCAAAGTTGCTGCTGCAGACATTATAGGTAGAATATTACTTGCGTTACTTGCTTGATGCCAGGTTTCACCAATATGTCAAAAGCTAATGTAAACTATAACATAGAATTCCATAATAAATCATTTGAGTCTTTCTTAACAATGTTAAGCTGGAAACAAAGTTATAGAAGCTACAATATATGGGTTGGATCATTGACCTGGACCTGACCTTGATTCTTAAAGTTTATTTCCTCAAACCTGGGGGATATTGGAGACATCGATATTGCATATAGACGACGGGAAAGAATAAACCTGACTCGGACAGATACCATTGTGTACTTGGACCTGTACTGTCGTCAGCACAAACTACATGAAGTAAGGTGAGATTGGTGTGTTTTCTCACATTAATTCTGAGTTTATAAGGGCGGAATTCTGCACACATGAAGGAAATATGGCCAGTAAAGTGAGGTATTAGCCCCGAGGGCGCGTATAATGGACTCAAGTACCTTGCTAGCTTCTTGATCCCTCACTGGATGATCCCCACCCGTTCCAGAGAGGGTTCCCGGAATGTGTGCATTACCCAACTCTCCCACATGTGAGTCCTAGTGGTGCAGGGGGCGCTGCCGGGCACCATGGTACAGCAGACTCCCAATATACCACTCACACACGTCACAATACAGCCACACAGGTCAGAGGTGGTGTCTTCACACACCTCACAGAATGAGATGCCAGGGAGGTGTTACATTGCCCTGATGGGTGGTAGATGGTCACATGTAGCCCTGCTCTTCATCTTCACCATTTGAGACAGATAGTGATGAACACAACCCTGTCAGGTCAAAGGGGCTTACGCTTTACTAGAGCATGTTTATGAGCGTTTAAACACATCACACAGTATGTCATTTTCACATAGTTACACATCAAAGCCATATAACGTGTAAAATGCATTGCATTCATAACCTGATGGCATGTCACTCACCATTGATTGGATCATCAATCTGACCAGGATAATTACAAGACATACAAATGTATTGACAAGAGAAGAAGCACAAGAGGGTCGTTTATTCTGAGCCTGCCAGCTTTGCCAGCCTGCATGCCTGCCAGCCAGTCTGTCTCTATTGCCTGGTTGCCTGCTTGCCTGCAAGGCTGTGTATCTTCACACTCCCATCACAGATTCTTAACCATAACCTTGCCACCTCCCTAATTCGGTAGGTGAATGTCCCTTGAAAGGGTTCACCGCTATTAAAGAAAACATCTTCTTAGCGCCATTATATGCTGATATGGCCAATTCTTGAAGCCTGCAATGTACACAAAATTGCTTGATTTACTCACTTCATTTCCTGCACTAAGGAGGCCCTTAAGAAGCCCAAATATGCATTCAGGAAGGTGTCTTGGATGATCGTCACAAAGACGGAAGGATGGCACCGGAGAGCTCATTTTGGGTGGAAAAGATTCTCGGCGACAGAACAGGAAGTAGTGCGAATCATCGAGGCTTCAATCAATGATTGGATCATGAAGCAGCTGTGAAATATCAACGCTTATTGGTCAACTGGGAACACCACAAATGTCATCACTATTATACATTTGAGGACATTCTGAACTATTCAGGAACAAATTGTATATGAAAACACAGGAGAATAAGAAGTAAAGAAATTCAACGGACACAGTATAAACGTGTATTATCACTGGTTATTAGTTATTCTATGCTTGACCTTTGCTTATTGGCAGGTATGTGGCTGCTACTCGGCATTGTGTGGGTGTTCCAGGTAGAGGCTGGGAAAACCAGCTCTATGAGCGTTATGAGGTGCGCAGGAGCAGCAGAGGTGGAGTTCTGATCTGGTAAACACAACAGTGTGGTGACTGCAGGTTGAACGCCATAAAGGTCATAGTGCAGTATAAAAGGTTATGTAGATGGCTAATGGGTCCTGGATAATATATCATCTCCCCTTAATATTCTAAATTGTTGGGTAGTATTGACGCATACGACCTGTTTTTCATCCTTATGAATCTCCCACCATGTCAGACACATTTAAAGTCTGCAATACTATTGAATGTTGGTCTCTTATTTATTGCCACAAATTATTTTGTGGTACCATTAAGATAACATCATCCCATTTTACCATATATCAGTAAATGATATATATATTTCTGTTTATGATGATCAATCAGGATGCTATCAGTGAGGTGAGACAGGGATGACAGTGCCTACCTCAGGTATGAGGGCATTGACTGAGGTGGAGTGGCGGGGTTCTAATGACCATTAGCATATCATATAGGAGAGATATGATCATGACTCTGCTGACCTCCTCCTGATATGTCTAGCTTACAGGTGTGAGACATGCTGACCTACTAAACTCACTCATTTGTCAACACCTCCTGACTCGACCACCCCACTCTGTGGTATCTGGGTAGCATGGTAGTTTGCAAGAGGAGGATGGGTGAGTGAGACTTAATCCACACATCCACTCACTGACCACAACAGGAGCACAATATGCCACCCTGGCTGGTGACCAGTATCAGACCAATCACCCCCTCCCCATGACCCTATGCCCCCAATCATCACCCTTCTCCAATGTTAGCCTGGACCCAGCATCTGTATGTATATGTAGGTTTTGTTATTGCTATACAATATTTACCCACACCAGAGGAGGCTCCACCAAGCATGTGGCACTCTTCTAGCTAGCTGGCTGCATTCCCCAATCTTCTTTCCCCATCTTCATTTGCTACATCAGTTTGCTTGCATTCCTGTAAAACAACCCCAGGAAAACATGAGTATCTGTGTTCAGCCTCCAATATCTCCCCGAGTTCAAGGGGTGTCCACAAGAAGGACAGGTTTACAAATCTGTCTGGGGTCAGATAGCAGAGTCTGTCAAAGGACTTTTGTGAATTTTCTACGTAGTACAAGGGCAGTGATTAGTTAACTAACTACTGTTTTTCCTTTTACCTTAATTTGTTAGTGAATGATCATATGGTGTGAAAACGCAACCCACAGAAAACACTTACAAAGAGATACATACCAGTGCAATTGTTGGAAGGTAATTTACCACATACCATGAATGGACCCCTACTTCCATTTCTATAAACTTGTTCTTCTCTCTATTTCCCTTAATGCTGTTATGTCATTCTTTTCACAGTTTTAGGGTAGACTTTCTAAGGGATCTAAGCAAGAATGTACACCCAATATAGCTCTCACTTTTAATTCACAGTTTGCGATTTTGCAATGTTCCTACATCAAAAGGACACCTGACTTTTACCTCAAGTTCTTTTTTAAACATTAATTTGGTGAGAATAGATTGCACAATAGATGCTTAGGGATTGTATTATGTGTTCCTCGCTACACCCCTCTGTCCTCCTCCTGGGAACAAAGTGATGTGTTATATAATCACTCATAGTGTGTACAAAGGTGAGCAATTCCAAACATGGTCAGTCCCTAACACGGTGCCTTGTAATGTAACACCACAGTTACAACCTGTGTACACTGTGCAGTGTGTGAAGCTATGTTTGGTGAGAACTGAGCCCTTGGGGTTGGGAATGGCATTAGGGTGTAGTAGAGACAGTATTAGGCCACTAATCTTTGGTCAATATTGATTAAAGGTAATCACCTTGTGTAATATATGTGATGACTTGTGGACAAAAGCACACTTCATTTTAAGAAAGGAATGGTTCATTCAATTAGCTTGAGTGTTGTCACTAGTAGTGTATAAATCCGTCAGACACAAGATGTTCAGGTTGGAGACAAGCACAAACACACCGATGTAACTTATAAAGTGAATAATTATAAACTCTAAAGCCCTGGTAACGTTATTGTAATAATGCACGGAAATTGGTTACAGCCGCCTTATGTGTATTTGGTAATTTGGTACATTTGCTTATTGCTGATGGTAAGTAATGGTGGTTATATATTGTGGTATGGAATGGTAGTGACATATTGTGGTAAATAATGTTGATTATACTGGATGGTATATATTAATGGTGGTTAACAAATATGGTAAGTAATGGTGGTTATATATTGTGGTATGGAATGGTAGTTGCATATTAATGGTGGTTAATAATTACGGCTAGTAATTGTGGTTCTTTATCATTATTTAGAGTAAATAATGATTGTTATATATTATGGTATTGTTTTTTGATGAAAATCGATGATTGGAAGACTGGTCATTATTTATCAGATCCTTGATTTCGCATTTACTATTTTATCAATGATAGATATCAAGCAATCAAACACATGACTGTATCAATTAAACGCACAAAATATTTTTTATGAACAATATGTCATTGCATGGCACATCCTATGAGGTATTGGTATCATAGATAGAAACCTATTTATGGTAGTTTGAATTACAGGAAGTACTACCCATTAAATTACACATTGCCTTCTGAGATGTAGTGATACTGTAATCATTTAAAGACAGTAATTTTGTGCCATATATATTGCCTGTACATAGACTGATTCACAAAAATAACTCATAAAGGTCACAGCTTTTATGATGATCATTATGGTGTTGTTTGTAAGCATAAAAAAGCTGCGCCAAGTGGCAAATGACATGATGATACCCTGTGGTGATATAATGTGATATGCTACCACACTTTGGTGTCATATTCCCACGTAGCATGGCATCCGGGTACAGCCCTATTTTTATAAATAGTCGGGATTACAGCATAATCTATGAACACCAACTTTGATATGAGAGTGAAACATATACATTGTATAAATGGCTATAAGAATTATATATGGGAGTATATAAAACATGAATAATGCTGCTAACAAGGCGCTTGATACTGATCAATTGTGGTAATATCTAAACAGACACAAAATACCTCATCACAGCAAGATGTATTCATATTGCCGTGTTGTGGTAGTTATGATCTTTAAAAAGTTTCAAGAAAGCCTTGTGGGGGATTGCACTGAGCATAATCACAGTAATCATGACCAGGAAACCACCTTGTGGAACAGGTAGACTGCCATGCCTGCCCAGCCCAGGTAATCACCTAAGTCAAACAGACATATAACAAATCGCTTGCTGTACAGCTAGCTGCAAGATGATGTCTGCTGCACATCATGTCAATACAAGATTATTTATAGCATTAAAATGCTTTGAATCAAATACCTATCGTCCTCGAAGTGGACATTCTCATTTAGTAGCACACAACATGCCGAGACGAGAATACATCAAGTGATTGTAATACAGCAATCGGCGATACCATTCAATCATAACTGGCAGGTACTGGTTTGTACCATCCAATCATAGCTGGCAGGTACTGTTATGTACCATTCTGTGATAATAAGTGATCATCTTTTTGTACCATTTAGTGATAATAGGTCAGCACTCGGATATACCATTTGATGATGATAGGCCAACACTCATATATACCATTTAGTGATAATAGTAATATTAGTTCAGCACTAATTTGTACCATTTAGTGATAATAGGTCAGCACTTGGATGTTCCCTGTAGCTGACTGCCGGTGGTTTATGCTGGATGATATTATGGTGTGGGTTTGTGTACCCACGTGTGTGCCGAGTCTATCATCATTACCTGTGTCAATACACTCTACAGGGCGGTAATCACAAGGCAAACAGGCCAGCAAATCGTCCTACAATCGCCTAGACTGTCCCACAGACCTGACCAGGCGGCCCCAATGCCCTCCACACACTGGCCGGGGATCATGGCAAATCCCCAGATTACAGGCACACTTCTCCAGGCCATAATGTTCCTTTGAGGAGGCTTCCACTGAGGTTTTGCAAACTGGCTTTGACAGTCAAGACGATTATGGTTTTTATTGTACAAAGCAGATTTGTAGTTGAAGTGGTGTTGATCAGTTTGGCGGTGAAAAAGTTGAGGTAGCGGTGTTTGTATTGGTAAGGTTTGGAGAGCAGACAAGCCCCTCCATTCACCTCTTAATAAACAAGCCAGTCAAGCCTTTATATGCAAACTCTATCATGATATACAGTTCTCTATGGGGTTGTGTGGAGCATGCTATTATGAGAGGGGACTTCAATGGCCAGCGGGGATGAAAGTATGTAGGAAATGTAAGATGGTCACACTCCGTGGGTTGACACCGAAGGCCAGGCTAAAATAACATTACACTGTACTGTCAAGGGGACGATCTAATAGTGTCTCTGTAAAATGAAATACGATGTCATGTCTATGAATGTTCAACTATAAAACAGCTTTTACAGGTAAATTGAAGAGGGTTGAATAGAGAGTTTGATGGGGTATTGTGTGTGGTTTGTGTAGAGGGGGATGTCAGTCATCGAGGTGCATTGTGGGAGCACTCCATACTCACACAATGAAACAGTCTTTCTCGCTATTATCAAGGGTGCTTAACAACTCAGATTGTTTGGACAAAACTTAACATATTAATATCTGCCTTTCTGGCTTCAAGTGCGATGGTGGATGTTGTGAATGTATTTAGCAATGGTGGATACAGAGGCTGGTATCTGAGGAACAGATGGTGTGCCCGTGTGGCTCAATCTAATAGACACAGGTTAGAATAGAAAACTGGTGGCCTGAAACTGTTGCCTCGTGAGCAGTGATTGGTGGTGAAGACGGTGGATTACTTCTGCCTGGTTGCTGGCCGTCTGCTCTCATGAAACGCTTCTGTCATGATGGGCAACCGACAAATAATTTGTAAAGCCAGACGACAAGCTTGGTTAACTGCATGCCACAAAGATAATGCACGAGTCAGAAGGCACTGCAGACAGATTCTACACAAGAAAGAACTGTAAAAAATTATCCAAGTTTAGGCCAAGTGGCCTAGTTTATAGGTGTATTATATTGCAAAAAATTGCTATGGCAGTTTGCCATGGTATCTTGGGTACCCATTGTATTATGACACCACGACCTTGCACGTGACCTTCATAAATCAACACATCATATTGAATTTTGATATTTACTGATATTCTGCCCTTGTCTAATCGGCAAAATAGTTCTAATGCCAGTGGGTTTGGTGTCTTTGTGTATTGTTTTGATTTTAACATGATTATCCCAATATTTTGTTTGAGATTAGTCATGGCCTCATTTCCCATCTTTTTTAGCTAATATTTCTGTCCCAGGATGCTTTGCGGCACCCGGATATCAACAAAGCTGTTTAGCTTATTTTATGGTCTCTCAAACTGTAGGCCAAGGGCCATTCTGGCTTCTGTTGGTTCTTACAAAAACAAACATAGCTTTTGATGGGGTCCTACCGCTACCGATCCCACCTGACTGGTTGACCTGCATACACCTGGGGCAAAGCTCACGCTTTCTTCCCAAACTTTATTTTGATTATGTTCTAATATTTGATTTCTGGAATTTTGGAAATGGGGATGTAAGCATTTGGCCAAGCTAACAACACATACAAATATAGGGTTGAGATTGTAATAAGATAGCTGTACGCGGAGATCCTTTAAAGCATACCACAATAAAGCATAGGTAGGTTATTTCAACATATCTGAAATGCGGTGGCAAGTTTAAAGAGCTTGTTCGGCTTCAATGTCAAGTTAAGGAACATTCAATAAAGAATGTAGGTTTGTTTGATTGTAGATTTAATCAAAATACAAATTGATATATAATAGCTAGGTGTCAAAACACGTCCTCTTTTCATTACCAGTCATAACATGTTGATATACAACATGGATGTTAATAAGTTTATACTTTTATATACGGCACCATGAACTGTTCATAAGCTCCACTAATCCATCACATGTGTAGTAAACGTCAGTTGATATTGCTCTGTGTTCATTCTCGATAAAGTCATAGTGCACGCTTGACTACCACCTACAAACAAACTTGCCACCTTCAACAATGCAATATAGCAGATCATATTCACTGGTCTTCTCTTGATAAACTCCATAAAATAAGACATCTCACAAACGTGATGAATGTGTTCATACCCGATGAGCTGTGACACGGTGGCCTATGTTTTGTGCGGAAGGATTTGAGTGAATGGAGGTACATAATTATGCTATAAATGCATTGTTATCGCGCTCAGGTCCATAAAGGTTTTGAACCTCCAAGGAATTTTCTTGCATCCTAAATGAATACATGAAATATATGGACTGCCACAATACCATAACACAATTTTAAAATGGTTCCAGTAGGTACTTGGGTGTTATTTGTTATGTTAATGATAGCTGAGCAGGGGTAGAAATGTAAATTAATAGGTAAACAGGTACTGGCATGAAAAAGAAATACCTGGGAAAGAACCCAATTTAATTCGTCTATTTTAAATGCAATACTTATTTGGGAAAACTACCTGGATATAGAGCTTGACCTTTTCCCTTCTCATCTTGC
Source organism: Amphiduros pacificus (assembly GCA_949316495.1). NCBI lineage: Eukaryota > Metazoa > Annelida > Polychaeta > Phyllodocida > Hesionidae > Amphiduros > Amphiduros pacificus. The sequence continues at coordinate 32,915,776 of OX439002.1, forward strand.
TGATCAAATGAAGCACAGACCTTCTATCTTGGATTTCTGGTATAACCACCTGCATTGCTTGTTAATTAAAGGATGTTCTGACAAAATGTCGAGTACACATTGATTTAAATAAGATAGACCTGAAAATAAGCGGAAGTTTATATAAATACTTAATGCTACTTTGTTTCAATATTCCATCCATCACTCCGTCACTTTTCACACTGCTGACATACATTTTGGTGCCACATATTTTCCCTGTTAATGAATTCGTGCTCACATTTTCACACACTTATTTTCACCTGAGCAACATGCCAGGCAGAAAGCTACAGTTCCTCTGAGACCATTCATAGCAGCTACAACACACTCGAAGCAGCAACTTCAATGAATTATTCAAATCTAATCATTGCTGTAGTGTGGCTATTTTCCAGGTCTTGCAGGTCCTATTGTGTCCTTGGGCCCTTTGTTTGCGTGCTCCATGCTGACGTCACGACGTCAAGTGTCACGTGATGATATCATATTGGCTCTTCAAGAAAGTTCCATTATTCTCCAAGAAAATATCTGGAAAGCCCTGAATCATGTGAATGACTTTGAATATTGTCATTATTGATCCGTGAATACAAGGGAAATTAATTAAAGACATGGTGGGATGGTACAGGTAGATGGTCATGACCCCTGGTGGCAGATGATCCCAGCACACGCACCCGTAGATAGGGCTCAAACTCAGTGCGATCTCCCAGGCGATATCACCATCAGAAATCAAGAGGCATTGTGTTTTTTAAGTTAATCTCCCCATAGCGTGCATATACTGACTTATTGTGTATAAGAATGCCATCCCATTTGGCCATCATAAATCAATAGTGAACATATATATGGCCAGCCCCCGTGCCCCCACCTGTTCCGTGGCCACATTTTACAGCACACATGACATTGTGGTCGAGGACATGTTATCAAAATTAAGCCAGAAAGTGGCCCAATGGGGATTGGCTGAGAGGCAACTGTTGCTGGGGCTACATCTAATTCCAGACCCAATTAGTTAATGCATGCTTATAAAAGTTTAATTAGGAGTATAGATTGTGGATCAAATGAATCATACTGCATTCTATCAGTCAGGTAGGATTCAATTATACAGCTAGGTGTGAAGATTGCCAGTGTAAACTGACTGTATTCTATATGTATTCAATATGAAACTCTCCGTAATGATATTACCCACACATAGGTAATAGTGATCCCTGAGGGAACCCAAGTGTTCTCCCAATACAACCAATAGAATGGCCTTGCAATGAATGTCAGAGGCAGCCAAACATACAGCACTACTACAGTGGATTAAGCCTGGATGTACACGTATCCCCATATAAGACTAATCCTTGAGGCCATATTGGCTCAAATTCTCTTAGTGCACGTTTAATTACCATATTTATCACTTGAGTGTGTTCACATGTTTCATTAGGGAGCCGGGATGCCAGGAGGGGTGCATTGTTTGGAGGGAGATGGGGCGCCGTGCTGGAGCCGGTCCTGGCATCGGTCTTATATACCTGTTGATCCTGCCCATCAATCCGCCAACATCCTTACACCGCACCAGAAAGGCCATATTGTGGTCTCTCCTGCCACTATGAACTTCTCCCTTGCCCCCAAAGTTCATTTTGTATGATATAAAAATGAAAAATATCTCAATACTATTGTTACTTCTACTGTTTTTATTTACATTGCAGTATAAATGCTCAGTGTTTGACGATTGACTTAAATATAAAAACTCTGACGACGATAAATGTCTTTCAAAACAATAGATATTTCATAGCCCCATAAATATGCACTGCATAAAAACAATGGCTTTCAGTAGGTGTGCAATATGTGAAAAATATGAGTGTGGCGAGGCATAGAGCATTAATAACACATGTACAACGGCTATATTTGCCGAGACCATATAAAAACACCTACTGCACAGTGATACATCTTTTCAGACAGATTAATATGTGGATGGTGAATGTATGGGGCAGAGGGAGTTGATCTCTGTACCCACACCAACTCGGTGTCTACGATCTACAAGACTAGGGGGTAGACCTTCCTGGCCTCTCTAGCGCCTGTAGAGTGCCTGTAGAGTGCCTGTAGAGTGCCTGTAGAGCGCCTGTAGAGCGCCTGTATAAGCAGCTTATGTCCACCAAGCTGCTCAGTGTCCATATCTACTAGAACGATTCCTTTTCCCTTTTTTGTTGGGGATGAAACATGTATAATGTAATGCGGTGGTCCAAAGCAGTACGTATACAATGTGTATATCACAAAGAAAAATGTGCTCTTAATGTAGTCTTTTCTTTGCAGGCTTTTGTAACCGAGAGCTGTGAGACTGTCTGCGGGAATGGAAAGGTCATTCCACCCAAGATGACCTCAGATATATCCAGTTTTTGGCTGACCATAAATCATGCCGAAGCTACCAATATGCTTGGGACGTTCTGGCGCTTGTGTGTTGTAATTTTGGGATGCATGAAAAACAAAGTAGGCAGGTTGGGTATGCAAGGACGAGGGGAGGGAGGGACGAGGGAACAAATGATGGATGTTTTTGGTTGGCCATTCCTGAGCACAGGGGAGCTTTTGGCTTGGGTAATCTTTCAAATGACTTTCCACCGTGGGCCATGACCATCTAATCATGCAGCTAAGCCCACAAACACAGACCGTATTGTCAACTTGCATCCCCACTCCAATTTGTCTGCTCCATACCTTTCTGCTTCCCCGCCAAGTATCACCGACGCTGTCAAAGCAGACGGTATTTTTCTACGTAGACTCACAGACAAAACATATTGTCGGCGAACGTTTAGTGATGATACAAAGCTTCATATTTGATACAATTTCAAGAGAAAGGATAATACAAATAAGTCACAGTCACTTTTGATCTTGCTTTATACGAAACCAGGTCACGTACGACGCAGGCAACAATATTTACGTTTCCTTTTGTGGTCGCCATGTTGGTATTTATTATTTATTCTGATTACAGAAGCCATTTGGAGAAGGGCCAGAATCCGGGAATGATAGAATCCAATATAAAATTTATGTTCTGCAATCTTGTATGGAAGGAAACACTTATCCACCCTGGTATTGAAATAATGTAAATGGAAATGTAATAAAAAGACGATAAAACGGGAAAAATACAGTAAAATATTTTAATATGCATTCAAAGAGAACATGAGATGCTTACAATAGATAAACCTGCCATATACGCAGAGGTATTGTGCACAGTACAGATCTGACTTTGAAAATATCTCTTATATACAGATAATGACTTAACACATTGCTTACAATTACATGTTTACAGTGTACATAGGGATTAAAAGACCAAGATATTGAGGTTGATTTTTGGATAGTCCTATTTTGATATAAAATATCTGGATTATTGCATTATTATATACACATTTGGCGCTATCATTATGTGAGATTTCATAACCTGTTTGGTTAAAACTAGCACTGAAATAATGTGAAACTAATAACCACACCGAGATTTTTTTAAATATTATAGCAAAGCATTTTAACATGAAAGTTTCAGTAGTAGAGTAATCGCAAGTTATGCTGATTATGTGTACGGATTAGCCAATGATTTCTCTGTCACGCTTAACTGAGGGGCTCGATGTGTAATGGAACATGTTGAAATAGAACTAACCACTAGCTTCCCTATAGAGCCACAAATCCATTGCATCAAATATTAATAAGTCTGGTATGACCAGTTTGCGGTCACCGCACAATCTCTATACTCTTCCCAGCCAATGTAACCTTTCCGGCTAACTGGCTTGTCAACTCTTCCTACCACCAAAATGTCAATAACTGATTTTAAAATTTTAGACCCTCTTTATGACACCTTTCGTGATATATGGAAAAGTGCCAATGTTGATAACGACCATTTATCGACTGATTGTTCTCATTCACAGCCTATTATTCACGATTTGAGAGAGTTTATCTATTCTGCCCAGTCATATTTATCACACTATCAAGGTCTATATTTATTTGCCCCACCAAGATTGCACAGTTTCTGATAATATTGTCTGATAATATTGTGCATAATGATTAAATTTGTGTGTCAAATGCCATATACATGTATATTTTATCAGGCAGGACTATAACTAAATTGTAAGACAAAATAAAATCAATTCTAGTGATAATTGTTTTGGTTTAAAAGTGAAATATTCAATACTGGAAATTGTGCATTTTGTGTTTTTAGGATTTAAAGTAAATTATAATTTTCATTTGTGGATAAAACTAAATAATATGTGCATGTTAATTGACTATAAACTGGGAGAGACATCATGAATGACAAATGATATTTTAGCGTGAAGTGTTTTGTCAGCCACGTGTCACAAGGTCTGGCCAGGCAGCACACAATGGCAGTAAGACTTAATATAAAAGCCCGATGAGACATATGGCACGTCCATATAGCAGCCTAATTGAGGCAGAGAGGAGGGGCTGCTTTCACGGGTTACCTTTGTCCATCGTGACTTATCACAGAACAAACCACACTCAGACGGTGCAGTGAACTTTGTCATTGATTTGAGCTTCTCCAATCTCGCCTGCACTCTCACGCTAATTCTCTGAGGATCAGGTCTTTTGGAAACACGGCCACTTCCGTCTTAATACACGCTATATGATTTCCATTGAGTGCAGCTGGCTAATAGCCCTGTGACTTAGTGTCTGTGAAAGAGAGCCTGCTGCAGCGGTTGGTATTCTCAAAGTGCAGAGTCGGATCGCATTCTGTCTACTGCAGTATATGTAACACAAGTCTCCCTTTCTTCCTTTCTCTCGTCTCTCGTCTGTATTCGTGACTTCATTTGTTGCCAGAATCCGCGAAGCTTTAATACTTCTAACTTCGTCAGCAATTACAGCTTATTATAGAACAAAGCCTGGAGGAGGCAGCAGCAAGAACGAGGCAAATTTCAGCCGTCGATAAGGCATGATGTCGATTACAGTGGGGTAATTGGAGATCCATTATCACCTATGTAAGGCCGATTATAATCACTCATTATTCCACCGTGTTCATTTTGCTGCCTCGCTTTAATAACATTTCGTATCAGGCCATGAACACTCGGCGCGCGATGCATTCTGGGGCTTTGTATTGTTCTGCCGGTCTGGCTGTCTTGATTGTCTGTGAACGCTTATACCTTGCAGTGAGCAGAAGGAGCATGAACAATTAACACAGGTTTAAAGATCACATTGACATGACCAGTGTTTGCACATCTCATACCAAGACATTTCATATTTAATAGTATTTACTATTGATAAATGTGATAATTTTTTATTACCCAGCATGGCTTTTCAAATGTAAATTTAATTTCTGCAATTGCCTCGTCATTGTTGTTCTGTATACTAGAAGTAAATTAATGGGTTGCTCTGAAGAATATTGCCAGCCATAACCTAGTAATGATCGATTTTGCAATTAAACTGAGACAATTTTCTCACACTGGCAGGGAGAAGACAGATGGCAAGAAAGAATAAATAGAGGATCGGCAGGTTATGCAAACACCACATTGAGGGAGGTTGGTACTTCTGACATAATGTGCGGCTTCTGGTTAGGAGGTGACCTCTCCGCAGCAAAATGCATCACGGACGTCCACTGGAGCACAACAATGGCGCTTTCTGACGCACCTGATGTGACCAATCAAACTGCAGGAAATTAAAACTCTATTCATAGCACCTTTCAATTGATAGCGGTTGTTTGATTGCCATTGAGGGCCGAGATTGAATGGTTTCACTATAGACTCTGGGGGTCCACTATATCTAGGTGTTCTCTACATGTTGAACATGGCAAGTTGTGCAACACTAAATTGCAAGATTGTTCTGTGGGCAACGGGTGGTGACTTGTTGAGAGGGGGGCTTTCTGACTATTGGGGATGTGGAGGGGCGAGACAAAGGAGGCCACTATTCTGCGTGTCAATGAGTGAATGTTTCATATCCATACTGTTAAAATGTATTGAAACAGTAACTATTGAAATTGGGCGTCAGCTTTTGATATCATGCAATGGTAATCCTTAGTTTAATATCATGCCCAGACTTTGTGAGGGTCAAGAGTGATGGAGTGGGCTGCTCTGTTAGCCTTCAATACAATGTGCATTAATGTGACTGTCAACACCATGTGACCTCTTGTTTATAAAATGAATAAAAAGTCCAGGGAGCCCTCGAACCAGCATACTGTTTCAGCTCCTTAAGGTTTTAATTAAAGTTAGATTGAATCATGGGACAAAGGCATTTTATGTTTTGTAACAAATATTTATAAGGTTTTATTTCCCTTTACACAATAAAGAGAAACTCTTCCATACTGAATTTACAATAGATATGTGCAATTCATCTGTACATTACTGTTCTTCTTTTATACAATAATAAATTTGTGGTGAACACACTAAACGATAGCAGGTCCATAATATCATATTTAAATAGTGAAAGGTCATTTCATCATAATGTATACATCAGTGAGCAAGTAAAACATGCAGAAATATACCATCCACTTGCTACTTTCACATCACAAGCACTCAGTTGTCTCACATAGCATAAAGGTAAAAACAAGTGAACAAGAACAACATGCATGAACAAAGAGTACACTGTATACATTCTGGTTTGTAAACTGTCTGTAAAATGTCATGGACAACACTGCACTGAACAATTCAATGCACTGCATGGATAATGCATGAGTGTCCAATTATATCAATGCTATAAGTATATCATATAAATGATTGGTATGCATGGGAATTTGCCGTGGCAGCAGTACTATTTAACATGGACTCTTTTTTTAGATTTCACTTATTCATTGCAGGATTGGGATCAGAGGGCATTTCTGAGGGGAATCGCTGTTGAGTATGTGTTAGAACCTTAGAACCTTAGGCAGAAATATGTCAGATTTTGGAATAGTTGTGATGTCGACGAGGATGGGGGCACCAAGAGCAGTTTGCAAACTGACATCGGGGGAGGTATGTGTTTGAGACACATGATGACAAAGAACTGTATTTAGATCTAAGTATACATATATATATATATATATATATATATATATATATATATATATATATATATATATATATATATATATATATATATATATATATATATATATATATATATATATATATATATATATATACCATTGTCCCAATTAATGATGATTGGAATGAATTTCCTTGTGACCGGTGGAGATGGGTAATATCCATTTTAAAGATGGTCTGTTCTAAATCCTCGTCTTGGTGGTTATAATGATGAGAAAGAATGATCTTGTAACGGTGGGATACACGAGCGCAGCCTCCAGACATACAAACCTCACATGATACAAACCAGAACTGTTGTGTCTGTGTACCCTAAGATCCCCCTACTCTCATCCTCATAACACTTTACAATATGTTTACACAGTTTATAAAGAAATAATCACACAATGGGATGATATATTTATCAACATTCTCCAAAGAGCAAGGGCAAATTTTGATTTATAAGCTCAAAACATGGATTGTCACGTATTTAGGTCAATTGTCTATCCAAACATATGGAGCACTTCTGGGAATCTGAACAAATAGCACAAAAGTTGAAGCAATTTGTTAATTGAGTGGTTACATCCCAGATAAAAGTCTGTTGCTTTTGAGCATGCATGTTGTTCTTGCAAAGATAATAATAGTACACTATAGTTTTACTACAAGCGGACTTGTGTTGCCCTCATCACATAGCTTCACAGGTAAACATGGTCACATCTCTGCTACAATATAGCTTAGTAGTGTTATGTAAGGTCTAATGTCTGGGGAGGAACCGGAAGTACACTGCTATAACTGCATCCGGTGCATATCATTCCCCAAACTCGACGCCTTTCTGACTGATCCTATGCCCCCGTTCTGCCTATAGCAAATTCATACCCCAATAAAAGGGCGAGACATTAAATTGTTGAGATCAGAGAAACTCAACTTAGCCAAATTAGTTTTTCTATTTTTATATTTTATGATCACACCTTGGTGTGAATTTGTGAATAATTTAACATAGAATGCACATTACCCGTATATGCGCCTTTAAAATTATATGTACACACGCACACACTGCTCATATATTATTAACAATATTATATTCAACCTTTGAGCAGCTCATATACTGATTCGGGATGAAATTTAGTTTTGTGTTTGGATTGATTGACTTCTTGAAAAATGTCGTGTTTTTATGATCTTAATTTGATGTCACATCGTTCTGAAGCCACACTCTCGCGTGATTTGAGGCGAGAAGAGACAAAATCTCATTCCAGTCTGTGGTTTCACAAACGTGATTTAGAAATATGTGATTTTTTTCACAGTTTGAGACCTCTGGTCTCTGGATTTCTGCTAGATGCTTGAACAGAATTTCTTTTATGCGCACATGCGCATCGCTGGGTAGCAAAATCACCTCCAACAATGATTGGCTCACTCGGAACCGGAACTCTGCAGCATCACACACACACACATGCCATCCACTGTCGCTGATTGGCCAGCCAATATCCATATTAGCCAATGGGAATGTGTGTAATGTGTGCAGATTTGGTGGGTATTGTTTTGCTAGGATTTCTCTAAAGTCTTCAAGGCCATCCGAAGTTCTGATTTACCATTTGGTAGAATTTAGCATTGAATGGTCTGTAGAAGTCCCGTAATCGCTTCAGCACCTTTGGGTCTACATTTGGGTGTTGCCTTCCTTTTGTTTTCCCTAAACAATGCGGGTTTCCACTTCCTTCCGGTTTCTTAAGACAGGGAAACCCCTTTGTTGAATTAAAGTAGAAATGTTTGTCAGATATCACACGTTTAAGGCCCAAGAAATCTTGTACTTTATTCAGCTCTGTAGCTGGATCAGTGATTAACCTCTCTCCGCTCACAAAATGAATTTGAGTGAGAGGAAAATATTTGAGCCATCGTTCTAAATGTTTGGCATACACCCCAATCCTGATAGCACCCCATGATGTGTCCACAAGTCCTGTGGTATTGTCCAGAAATGCCATCTCCTCAAAGGGTCTGACATCAGGCCGCTTGCTGGCCGCCTGTGTATAGTCCGAGATGGCACGAGTCACTGGGTCTCGCACAACCACTATAAGTTTGATATTTTTTGACATATTAAATATTCTGCCGGGTACTCCTTTTGTGACGAAGTAGCTGGGTGTCTTCTCTACGGTGATCTGCCCATCCAGAGTCGGTGGCATCTGCTCTCTGCAAATACACAACAAAAGCACCAAGGGTCAAATACAGTGCAGCAACTATAGACAAGACATAGTAAAGACATAAATCACAATATTTCATTGCAGGGTCATGATATATCAGATGATCCTTTCAACTCAGACAGAGACATGATTTACAGAAAATATAGAAATAACATTCTCTATTCATTATAGTGAGCTTTGATCAGAACTTGGGATCCTCACAGGCAGGGTGTAGGGTCTACGAAGTGTCTAATGATATGCACTTGGAGGCTGGTTTATGTCAATGTGAAAGGGGTGCCTCAGTGTGTGAACTCCTGTGAATATGATCTTTCAGGACAGTAATATCATTTGACCTATTTGCTTATAATATGAGGTAGCACTTTAGTGTCTATCTTGCTGTTGGCACCCTTCATCTTTGTCTTCACTCACCAATGTGAGCGTCATGATTGAAACCTCCTCAACACTTCATAAAGTCTATATTCTCTCTCTCCATGTGCCCCTATTAAATTGAATTTAAAGAATTAAATATACAATTGTTTCATGATATTTTTATTCTATCGTCCCAATGGGCGGCGCTTCTCGGTCACATTTGTTATATGATATCACGTGACCCTATGACCTTGCCGCCATTTTGACCATTTTTTCTCTCGCTCTCTCGAGAATACAGAGCTGTCATAATGATGTACAACCCAAACGAATGGAAAATAATAAACAGGCATGGAATTTGCTGGCCCCTGTTTAATGCTTCCCAGTGTACCTTTTTGTCAGCAATAAATATTATTTCACAGCCAGTCTATGGTTCGCCCTATGAGTCGCATGTATAGCACATTTTCTCCAGTAATTGCCTCGTGTCTGTACTTCATATAACACGCTCCACACAGTCTGGAGCTGGAAAAACTAGACTGAAATCCCGAGATCCTGGGATTACAGGCGGGAACGGGAGAAAAGGGGAATGGTGGAGTTCCCACTGTTTGCAATCTCAGAGCGATAAGGCAGCGAAGATGAGCCGATCCCTGCCGCGGCCAAGGTCAGGGCCTGCTGGGTGCAGAGCTCGGCTGACGTGAAGGGCCCTGCATCTTCAAACTCTAGCCTAAATTCCAACACACCCCATGCCGTTATGATTCATGACGGGTCTGTTCCAGCACCTCCCATTCATCATAGTCATGCCTTATAGCCCCCAACTCCTGCTCAGGTTTGATCCTTGCTGATCAAGGCCACGATCAAGAGCCCATCTATTAATCTACACCACGTGTTTTGAATGCCCTTACAGTGGACAGCGCCCCCTCGTGGCCACTGTCCAAGGTCCCCCCTGGGAGAAACAAGAGGATGAACATGATGAAAAGCTAAATAAATTCCCATATCTGATGCACAGCGCATTCATTTTTAATGGCATTCTGTAAAATGGCCCGCCATTCATATTACTTCAGAGGCAGCCTCAATTTGTTGAATGCGTTGATGTTCCTTTGCCACAAATTATAGTTTCCAGCACCCAATTGTTGCACCATCCATATCAATTAAACAAGTACAATTTAATTGCTGTAAAACAATGTGCATGTAATTTTGATGGAGTGCAATGAGTCTAATCTACGAAAGGCAGTTATATGGGGCAATGTCTCATTGTCCCCAATAATCCTACTCTAATTGCAACATATATAGTGGACAAGTGCTTGACCTCGATGTATAAACAGTTTGTACTAATATCAATTGGACATCACTTGACTGCCGCTAAGTCTCATCAAAACGAGATTTGATGTTATGGTATTAAGTAGCAAGAATTGCACTTGAGAACTGCAACTCTCACCAACAGGGCACGTTTAAAGAAAATGTGTTTACTTTCAGGCCCCGATGTCCATTACCTCCCCCCAACATTCTAGTACACCTGTCATTGCATTTATAGTATTAACATTATAGTAAAGGTACAGAATAACATGTCCCATACGGCCAACACTATCTTCATTGTGATCGCCGCCTGACATATTTACTTGGTCATTGGGATAAATCTACACACCACATACAATCAGCGTGTGAAGTTTGGGAACAGAGGGGCCACTGATGGTGCACGATAACCCCACCGTAACACAGGCAATAGTTGCACGGTGAATGTGGAGCAATCAGGCCCATATTTTAGCCTATATTTATAATGCCTCACTGGCTCTCGTATATTAGGCTATGTCACTACATGACCGTGCTGTAACATAAGATTTTATCATCAGTAGAAATCAGTGACATGGTAATTATCGTGCCATTTTCTGTCTGCACCACCCTATGATGTAAAGTCCGCTCCACAAACCTGCTTATTCATACACAGGAACACAGTGCTCTAACCCCAACCACAATTTCCTCCATTGCCTAAACCAAACAGCTCAGGTTTGGCAGCTCATAAATGTACAGACAGGCATTATAGCCAAACACAACGTCCCAAGCTATGGACAAATGAAGCGGACTGCATCAAAAACATATGTCAACTTGAATCACAGAAGCACAAACTTCATGAAAGATCTTAATAGTGTTTTGAACAGAAAAATCCCTGTCGATTGGACCTTTTTATTGTTTGCAATGTCGGAATTATTTATGTAAGATTGTTTAGGTTAAAATAAAGACATAATAAACATGCTAGTGCAAAGAGGGCTGAGGGGAAAGAGCTAAGAAAAGCGTTTACAAAACAGGACAGATGACCTGCATTCACAGAGGGCGCTCTGACCCATTGTATTGTTGTGGGAGGGTGACCTCACAGCTCTGACCTGTGATCGCAGTTTGGGGCAACCTTAAGTACTCCGATTTCCATGGGAATCCACATTCACCGAGGACTCCATCAAATTGACCAAAAAGAGTATTATACAGCCTTAATCGCGAATGAAGTATTGTTTGTTTGCCTTCCATATCTTATGTCGACAGAGAATGCTTTATTTTTCCCATGTGATTACACGGGCTAAGGGATTTCTATTCTTTCTAGAACCTTTTCTGTCCAGAAAAGAGCCCTACCTTAAGGCTCATTAAATGTAATTTGCTGCTGTTCAGCTTTGTGTTTTTGTTACAAGGCTATCGAGTGTCCATTCTCTGGTCACACAAAGAGCAGTGACCAGTCCACATAGAGCTGAGTGAGAGAACACATGCTTGGTGGGGTAACACTCTATTCACAGCCAACCTTACAGACTGGTCCAGTACAGCCCCATCGTGTTCAACAATGCCCTACAAACCCCACTGAATTAATTCAACTGCTAGGGGTTGCCCCATATATGGCGCTTCCTTTATACAACCACCCACTTACCCCTAATAAAGTACCTGTGGCAATGACCAAAGTAAATTAAGTACCTGGACTTTATCATTTGACTCAATTTGAAGTAGTTGTGAGGTACTTTGATTGGTGACCTTCATATGTAATTGTGAAGTACAAGTGGGACCTATTCTGGATGGTAATGAGATTGTCGAAAATAGCAAATATGGCAGCGATTAGCTTCAGGCCACAATGATCCACCTATACCAACATTACCTAACACATGCAAATTAAAAGCAACACTTTAGTTGCCACACTAAATGATTTCTATTGACATTCTGGTGGACTACAATGAGATTACATAGTGAACTATTTGCAGATTACTGATTTCAAATACGATTTTGTCAAACTGAAAGACATAAGTGCATTTTATTACCCTCAAAGGAAGTGAATATGTAAATGTTTATTTCAAAATAATAGGCTAAGGGTTACAAATCTACACCAACAAGGTCTTAAATCAGACTGAAATGCAATTGCCTGATACAATATATTCCTTTGTATACGTGTAATTGTGTTTTTTAGAAGCAAATACATTATATAATAAATCAGACTCCCACGAGAAAGTTATTGCTGGGCACATACAGTAATTACATTCTTTTTAAAGAAAGCGGTGAACAATCTAGCATCAGAATGTTACTTTATCTGTGGGATCTTTTGGTAGTGTATAATTTTGATTGCATGTTGACAGACCATCACGTTACACTTAGCAATAGAGTGGGATAGAGCCACTAATGGGCCACGTTGCACAGCTCTGTCTGGGAACCTCCTGAGAGCAAAGATAAACTGCTCCTCCCTCCTCATAATCAAACCTCCATCTCACACCTGATTAAAACACCATTAATTGTTGATGTTTATTTTGTCTTTGGATGTGAGTTTGTGCGCAGCAGTCAGATGGGTGGAAGGTCTGGTAGCCATTTCTGTGTGATGAATGTAAACATGCCGCGTGTAATTGGGCGATTATCGGGGACACTGAGAAGTATTTGCACGAGAACATCCGTCACAGTTTGCCGAGGACAACTGGCAAAGGCAACAAACAAACCCATCTGATGACCACAGTAATCACTGAGTAAACCACAACTCTCTCACTCTCTCTGCCGTGAACGTTGCAACACTTACACTACGAGCACAATTAGTACCAGGTGAAATCTTCCAGTGGAAGAAACAAAAAGGTGAAAGAAAAATGCTAGCCAGGATGATGGAGTGTTACGAGCAAGGCGGAGGGATGTGGAGAAGATGGTGAGAATGGCTTGGAGAGAGATGTACGTGCTGTCAGACGCCATATTATACTCTCGCCTCTAAAGAGAACAGCTGTTACTTGTTTTCTGCACATCCCACTTCTGTGTTCTTTCCCAGGTGATAATGGTGGATCAGACACGAGGCAAAACTTCACAAACAATCAGCCCAGGATGTATTTTATATGTGTTTTTTTCTTCTTTTTTGAATATGAAGTGGCGTACTGATATTATGATCTGGAAAGTACTGATCAGTTAGACGATAACCTTCCCCTAGGGATGTGAGTTTGTGAGTTTGGGGTTGGTCAGATACAGTGCCGAGTTAGGGTGGTGGTCAGTGACTGTGTCAGTAGGCTCACTGCCGTGTTTGACGAGGGCAGTCCCCGTGGGGTTACCAGACACGTGCCCAGCATCCCCAAGGAGGCGCTATGTGTCAACACTGCCATCTCACACTACAAGCTTTACATTGGTAATCTGCCTTCCACCCATTGTACCCAGCTCATCATCACAATGTGCAACACACCAAGCTTTAATAGACACAGCAAACTAGTCCGGGCTATCCTGCATTCCAATATACACATTTTGACAGGAAAATAAGCGCCGCTGAACATTTGCTGACCCTGCAGTAATAACAGAGTCGCGCAGACAGGACCCACTCCGTGCGCTGGCACAAAGTGGAGATATTAACACACCCCATAATAAAACAATTGCGGTGTTTACCAGGTGGGACAGACTGTGGCAGGATGGAGTGAGGTACAGGACAGGTGAATGACAGCGCCACAATATAACCTCTCATTGAATTGATTGTCAGCGGACAATTGTTGTGTGCATACTTGGCTGTTGAGGCAGACTGGATGCATACAAGGGGGACCCACAGAGGAGGGCAGCGGGGAGTACCTAATAGACACAAGATTGGCTCCATCATGAGATGTAAGTGAGGAGATGCCAGCAAGAATTTGTGATGAAGTAAGCCACCATGGCCAGACTATGAGAAACACTTTACTGCCACCCAAGCGCTTGAATAGGCCTGCCGTGACCTCAACCAACACACCAAATCAAATTAGCGAGCCCAACTTTAGACAAACGGCCAGCATTCATTGATTTTGTATACATGCCACACTTTAGAGGCATGGCATCACAAGCCATGTCCAACCAAACTAACAATTGTAGACAATAAAACATTTTGTACATCCTATGTATAATATAGAAGTTTCTGCATTGTTACTGACACCCTGTTTGGGATGAAGGTACACCATATGCTGACATGGTAACCATTGGTGACCTGGATTAGTCAGTCAGAGAACAGGGATATGAGAGCATCCCTCTCTGCGTAGGGTAACATATCTCCATACGCCAGTGTATACCATTACACATCTTCTCATTTTTATCGGTGACACGTCAAATGAATTTCTAAAGAGAGTCAACTTGGTCCCATAATTTGAATCATTCTTTTTGTTCTGTGATCATCATTTCACATAAACATGATTATATGAATCTGTCATACCAAGAAAAGATTTTCTTTGAGAGATAGTCAGAGCTGTAGTTTTGGGTGCATAAATCATGTTATATTCAAAGGGCCCGGGATCTTAAGTCTCTACAAATCAAGGAGGAAATTATACACTTTGTTGGGTATCCAGTTTCTGGTGTTTTGTGTTAGTTAACCACCTGGCCATAGTTGATGTGACAAGCCTGTATATATGGTACAGCTGATAGAGACACCAAGACAGGATGTACCTGACCAACATATCACTGTATCCCCTATTATCACCCACCAAGATCTAAAGCCATCATTCGCCTCGAGGCATGCGCACAACATATACCTTTACAACAGCTTTATATCAAAGGCATTTTTGTGAGCTTATGTACAAGGTATATGCGGTCCAATAGAGGTATTTGCACAGGTAAATAGGCCCTATGGGGAAGGGCACAATAACTAATCACCCAAGGGTCACAAAGGCCAGTTCCTCATCACCATCATTACAACATGCAAATGACCATGAAGATGTGTGCACTAGGGTTGGTCTCATGACCTCTAGTAATGGCCGCCTGCCATGCCCTATTGACCACAGTCAATGCAACACCAATGCTTGATTGGTCAATATTCAATAGCTCCTCTCTGACGCAACTGATTCTACAGATACACGTGTTGTTGAAGCTTGGGCTAACCATCAGTGACACAATGATGTATGGACCTAATTAGCTACCTACAGATATCCACATACAGAAAAAATCTTATCTTGTTTTTCCCCCATCACCCACTAACAACAATACCACTATTTGTTTCAAACCCCAAATTTAAGCCTAAGATAAGTTTCCCTTGCCCTTTTCTCATGACCTTCTCATCGTAAACCAATGAATCTTCAATCTATTCCAGTCGCTTTTCTATTCAGCCCTCGTTTGCTTTGAAAAGGCGAGTTAATTACAACTGTCTACCTCCTAACACTGTCTGCTTTAAAACAACATAAACCTATTTGTACATAACATATCAGATTGTGAAGTAATTGGCGAGATTTTAGATTGTAGGGCAAGAACCTAAAATACACCTAAACCACATCGATAAGTAGTAAAGAAATGTCTTCTTTTTGACGGGAACTTGTTTGATAAGATCTCATTCTACTTGAGACTTGACGGGTAGAAGAGCTACCATCCGGGGAGAGGATCTAACTGTCAGCTACATGGAATCTCACTGCAGATATATACTTTGAGGTGTGTGCAAGTTGTACCAGAGAGGCTGCTAATAATGAAGAATCTACATATAGAGCGTATTTCACCCCACCTTCCCTGGGCCTGGTTTTGTGTTAATTAGTAACGCTAGGATAGCCTCCGATAAGCTGGCAGACAATATTGAGTATGGCCTGAGCGGAAGAGGAATGTGGTCTCAGTCCAAGATGGGAAATCTCTTCTACTCCACGTGAGAGTAGGAATTCTGTGTTACTTGCGCGCTTTTGCTTGCCCTCGTTTGTCTTCCCCCCAAGTACACCCCTCTCTCATGCTTGCCTGCTTCCTGATATGTGGGTCCAGGCAGCTTACATGCACCACACTGAACCAGGCACTTGCTTTGTTTACACTGAAGCAGGTAGCCAGAAAAGTGGCACATGTAACTGACAGCAACCTACAGGGAAAATATACAGGTGTAAATCACCCCCACACTAGAGTTTTTTGACTGCATTTTATCTGAGTTGAGTACAGTGGCAGCCACTTCCTCTGTACATGCATGTCTTGATGTGGGCTATAAATATCGCATTGTTAAGAGGAGAGTTCTCTTGCACACTATTGTGCAGCTGCCCATCCTCTGATGAATCTAGAAGCCACCGACTGACTGCACAGCTGAGCGGAGCCACAAACCACATCCATGATGGCCTCCCCCTTTTCAACAAGGACCTCAAGTCAAAACATTGCCTCATAACTTTGACTGTCTACAAGACTCATGTCAAAACATGAGCTCATAAGTTTGTCTGAGGCAATGTTGAGGTGCACCTATATAGCAGGGATAGGTGGGCAGTACAATGAGGAAGGCCATACCAGATCACTTATACCTGCCTGTCTGACATGGGAAGGTATGACAGAGATGTGTGTGATGAGGTGGGCCAGCTTGCAGACCAATATGTCTGCCTTGACCTGCTGCAGCAGGAGGGGTAATGCAAGACCTCATTCCCTCCCCCCTCCACATTCCCTCCCAGGTGTGTTGTACTGGCATATATACAACCCACTATACAGGCCGCCACCCACAAGTTGTATATATGCATTTCTCAGTTACATTATACAAACGCCTGGTCAGCTGGAATGGGAAGTTTTTTTTTCACCCAATGCCATGTGGAATCAGCTGGAATCAGCTGGATGTGTTGATAGCATCTAGATCGGTGTGCCTATGAATGTGTAGATCCAGGCAGGACAGGATAGGGTAGGCCCCAGTATGAGATGTGGTCCTGCCTAGCATCTGACATAGCGCCCCCTGGAGACCAAAATGCTTCTACCAATCCAGACTGTGTTAGCCTTCTATCGGCCTGGCTTTTTCCCACTGAGACTTTTTTGTATTGACCTTTTCAATCTTTGGGGCCTCCGAGGGCAGCTCAATCCTGCAAACTACACTTTAATTACTCAGCGTTTTACTCAACACTCACGTGTCCTATGCGTTTTTTGACCATTTTTTGCTAATAGTGTTTTGTGGTGTGGTCATTACTGCGTGCTATTTCCGACCCATGACTTGATGTTATCTATCTTTGGCGTGGCACCGACCGTGGAACATGACAAGACATGGGGCCAGTCACATCCATGGCTGACAACAGGCTATAGGAGCCCGTGGCCAATTACTGGGCATGTTTTTCAGGAGACTTAACCCTTGTCTACTCTCCAGACACCCACATTAATGCAGACACAAGACACAACTAATAAGGAGCTTACCAGACCTGTACAGAGGTCTGGCTATAAGGAATACACCGCCTAAGCCTTACACTTGAGCCATATTATAACACCCAAAGTGCACAAACATCATCACAAAAGTGCACAAATATCCCCCTCCACTATTATCTCATCAGGCGAATTAGCGGTTATTCTCCTTCTACATTACCAACCACAATATTACACATATATAGCTAATGCTGATGGGCAAAACGGGCATTAAATATTTAGGACTGCTCTTGAAATAAGTGACCCCAGCGAGGGAAGTGATGATGGATAGTATGTGTGACCGGGGAATCATAAAGAGATACATGCAGCACATATCAATATTGATAGAGAAGTTGCTAGCCAGATATTGGGCTGTAGTTGACCTAACATACAAGTGATCACATGGTGATGGCTGATACTGGGGCGCAGCCATCAGTCAAGCAGGCACAGTCAGCCAACATTAAGGCAAGCCTAGATTGAATCTGCCCACACCCAGGGGACTGTGGCTTACCCAAACTCAATTAGGTTTCCTTCTATCAGCCCTTGCCCTTCTCTGCCCCTCAAACACTGCCTAGAATCCACTAATACATTCCCTTTGTACTGTGAGAGCCTGTGTGTGCCTCTGACGCCTCGTAGTTAGACCATTATAGTGTCATTTCACCAAGTTTTATCATTCCTTCAACACCTTCAGTTTCACACCAAGTCTTATCCTTTGTATCTTCTCTGACATTGTAAATAATCTTGCCTACCTGCTCTTACAGTCCCCCAGGAAGGTCAAGGCCAAACCTGCAGGACTTGATCCCTTTAATTACCTAGCTTATTATGCGCAAAGCCCAAGCCAAGCCCCGTGTCGTCATTTAAACTAATTTTCTAATACAATTTGGATAGCCATGATCCTAGTGTTGCTTTAAGGCAAGCAAGGCGCATGTAACAAGTGGGAATACTCTGCCAGCAAGGATCTTCCCATTAAGGTTATTAGATGCCTGCGTGGCCAGGGGGACAGGCAGCTTGTCAGGCTTTTATGTGAGCTCATCCAGCCTGCATCCCACTCCTGACAGCCACTGTGACGCATGCCGCAGGCAGACTAGGGGGAACTATTACTCCATCTGATAGTGCCTGATGAAAGATATCCATAGATATATGTTCCATGTAAGCCACAATTTGATGTAATTATTGTCACACACAGTGACCTGGCTTTTCCTCATAGCTTCTTATACTGTCTGCTAATGCCTGAACACCTCAGACACAAAACTAAATGTGACAGAAATAGACTATTTACACGTACAAAATACACTTTGATAATGAAAACGTGGATCCTATCTCTATGCTTTAACGGTAAGTTTTCAGGCTCAATCTGTCAGAGTTTACCTTTAATGACAGGGATGCTTACTGATGTTTCTGCACCTAATACAGCAGAATGACTGCCTCCTTAAGAGCCTGTCTGCCTCCACAGCAAGCAGTCTTATCCAGCCACTGAAGCAGTCTGCCGGCAGTAATGTGTTTGTCCATATTCATTGTCAGCAGCTAATAAGCCCACCAAGCCTCAATAACATCTTGCACCTTTTTATATGGGAACATGTGTTGATATGAGCACATGGCTTACACGAAGGCAGTAAAAGACAAGAGGAAATAGTTGTGGATTTATCTGCCGAGGCTGTGCCCTGTAAATGGGCCATCAAGGGGAATTACAATAATTGTAGAGTCTATTGGATGATGAAGCTGCTTGAGGGGGCCTGATGGCAGTCAATACATTGAGCCGACCCGGGACCAAAGCCGTGTGGCCAACATCAAACTGATCCCTCAAACTGTGGCTGAAAGGACACTCAATAAGATTGCATTTGGTAGTCAACTAGGTTAGCACTGAGGTGTATGTGGCAGACTACAGGGCAAGCTGGTCAATATATAACCATGTAACAGACTGTCAGAGCCTTAACACGTCTGTGACCACATTATACACAACATGGCCTATAAGAACATAAATACATTAATGATGTACAAGATTGAGCCATTCAGTGTGGTCAGATGGGCAAATACAGTGGGATGCGTTCAATGAACCACTAGCCCTTATACACGGCCTTAACACATGGATTCATCTCTTCTCACAAACAACGGCCAACCAAGGTCAAATGGCCAGCATTCTCTGTAGTGAAAGGTCATTTAACCTCTTATACTAGACAGAGTGCTGGGGGTTTATGTTGGAATAGATCTGACACTCCTGGTAATGTTGGAGCAACTGGCCCTGTCAGGACGAGTATGAGAACACTGACCTCTCAGACGGGCCAATCCAGCGCCCCCTGGTGGCCACAAAGCGGCGCATCCCGTACCGTGACCTAATTCTGGCCTCAGGATGTGCACTAATTTCTTGGTGGCTGAGTTGCGGGGAAAGCCTGAATCTTGACTCACCGGCCTGACACCATAAATCATTGGCATGTCTCGCGGTGCAATAAGTGCACAACTATATATCGACAAAATTATCCGCCGGATCGAGGAATTAGCAATATCTCTGTTTTGATGTAAGAATTACATAACTGGTCTAATAAGTGTAAATGACTATTGACGTGTGGGGATGCGGGATACGCTAGCCGCTCTATGTCCTCGATAAGCCAAAACTGATGAAGGCTTTCCTCTAGAGAGGCAGATTAGAGTTCTGTAGAGGAAGCTACGCAGGCCGAGAAGGCATGTCAGGCAACAAGGGCCTCGATGCCAGATCATAGATAACCACCACTCCCCATCGGGAGTCATACGGCTAATTTATGAAAGGGATAAGGGCCCGATGCGGGACCTGGGAATTATAAATGACCTCTCCGTGGCATCAGCTGGAGGCAGAAGTATGCTGCCATAGCTGACCCGGCCCCGTGCATACAATATATAGATGACCGAGGTCTTCCAAAAGCAACAGTATGCAAGCCATGCCAGGTATTTTAACTATTATTTTCATGATACATATCTGACTTTTACCTCAGCAAAGAGGAGTCCAAATTGTTTCCTGCCAGCCCTGGCTGAGTATTGGAGGCATAGACGGCCAGTAATTATGGCGAATATTTGGGCAGACATCCACCTCTTGCAGGAATGTTTCCAATGCACACAGAGCGATGCTCATGTGCTCAGCTGTACAATAGATAGCCCATGTGTGAGCTTGGAACAGTTACAAGTTGGTGACAAAATGGCAGCTAAAATGGGTCTTTACACGACACAGGCAAACTGCCAGGATCAGCACAGTAGCTGCTGCCAATACTGGGGTAAGAGCTCGCTCTCTATCTCTCTGAACTACCATATCATTGCCATTTGCCTGCCATACAACAAGTAAACCATAACTGCCTTTGTACACTGCTCTGTATTCTTGCAACCAGCTGTCAACACATCACTACAAACTCCACTGCTCGGGATCAGGTCCCTCTCTCACCCCAGATATGCAGTGTTCACAACCCCAACCACATTGCAAAGCGTCCACTCCAATATTTATTCTTTCACAGAAAAAAACATAGTTCAAGATAAACGAAGGCAATAAGGTGCAGACATTGTTCACTCATAGGTCACATGCCTTGGCTTTGTTTGGGAAGCTCATTTTTCGTCAATTTTGGCAGAGTTACTTGGCTCGATGTGGTGTTTTTGCTCAGGATAAAACTAAGAGAAGAGACTAAAGTACACTGAAAAGACTTGCCTGCACCTGTGTGAAACAGGAATGTAAAGCTTGCAATGAAAAATACATTGACTTTCTCTATGGCTATCTCACTATGTAACACTTAGAGAATAGAAACCTGAATGGAGGAGTGAGGAGAAGACAAAGGGATTATACATGGTGTAATAGTAATAGTTGACACCTCTCTTACACAGGCTGGGTGTATTAATGATGTGGGAAGCTGTGAATATAGAGGAGGCCGGGATGGAGGCGCATTGTGTGAGACATGTATGGAGGTGTATGCCCACCTGGGGGAGGAGGGATGCATTCAAGTTCATACATTAGATCCGCACCACCGCCCAGACCATACCTCAGCTTACTTCATACATAAACAATGTACCCAGCTCTCTCAACCAAGTCAAACACACACATGCACATCAATACACCTCCTTTTTGTTTTTATAAATACACATGAAGTTATGTTTAGTGTTCAATTATTTTAAGAAAAAAATTATATTACTGCATTCCTGACTAAGCAGATGTTCACATGGGTTGCATGTTACTGGATGGATTGCTCTGCCAAAGACCACTTGTAAGAAGCCCCATTTGAGACAGCCCAGAGACAGGGGAGAAGACGTCTCGCCTGCTGGGTGACAGGTCAGCCAGGTAAAAGATAATGTCACAGTGTGGTTGTGCAGTTGATATACTATCACCTGGCAGGTATTGTGCTGGCCTATCTGATCAGGAGTAGATGTCCCACCGGAAGGCCAGTATAAAGACACAACCACCACTGTGCTATTTAACCCTTTCCATTTATTCTCTGTGTGATGTACATGGTGACAATTATGCATTAAGAGATCCTGAATAAAACTTGACAGGCACATAAAAGAAAGATCTCCAAACCACTCAATGTTACCAACTATTTTTGTCGATAGGCAGACTACCATTTATTGTGTTCTGTTTCTTATCCATTAATCTTACTGAAATGGATGACCTCTTTTTAATATGTGTTTATAAAGTACATGATGGCATGTGCTTTGATGAGACCAGGTATAAAGTGAAGTGTGAGTTGCAAGGCCATATTAGACAAAAGGTTTGGACAGGTTGTGTAGGTTTTGATGATGGGATGTTGTTTATGCTGAGTGGTGGGAGTCAGATGGCGGAGGGCTACAGATGGTGCAGCGCCTGGCCCTCTACTAAACGTCCCCTCTAACAACAATGCCCACAGCCACTGCTTATTGTCATTCAACATTGACCTTTTTGTGTAGATTGCATACCGTGATATTGTCACAGCACCGTAGTTACACCTATGTTATCTATACATGCCCTGAGCTTTTCATTGTTGTAGGCCATCTAGATAACACAGCTTATATCATCGGCATATCATAAAGGAGGTGTTGGTGCAATGTACAATGTTTGAAGAAATTGTTTCAGATTTAACACATCGGCATGTCTGGCAGGCACAAGGAGACACTGCAAGCAGCAGAAGGTGGCAATGCCCTCTCACAAATGGGGAGGGGAAGAGAAAAGCCCTCTTCTTCCCCTCAAGTACAGCACTGGCAAAGTGGCAACCGTCCCACACTTATGCCTTTACTGCATTATAGAGACCTCCTACCAACCATATGGTTACCAATAATTTGTACAAACCCTTCATCAGTCTAAATATGGAGTGTGTTAAGCAGGTCTTGCCACAGGGAAATCCAGTAAAAGCATTTGCAGTTTGTGTTGGCTGTCTGGGTTGTTTTGTTCCTGACCAGAGCGACACCTTCAGGGCGGACCCTGCCTGCCCGAGGACCCTGGAGTACCGTAAAGGCCCTTTGCCAGCACCATGAATCAAATGAAATTGTTGTGGTCAGCAAACTTGGCTACTGTAGGCACTGGGTCAGTTTGGACTTCAATGCTGAATATAGGACAAGAGCACTTGAATACCTATATCGTTCAACACAGTTTTTTTTACATGTCAAGCCATTCTGTTATTCCACAACTCAAAACAATAAAGAGAGAATATATACCACAAAATGAGCTTCGACGATGGTGCGACTAAATGTATGAGTACTTATCACTCGTGCATCCCCTTTATAATACTGGACTTATTTACTCCAACAGAGCCCTAAATACTGTGCAATTCAGTGGCTCAGGGAGGATGTGGAGGGAAAGGACAGGAGTGTAAAATATTCATGGGCAGACTGGAGGTAGCAATGCGATGATTGAGTGAAGGCGTTGAGTCTCCCCGGACTCCCAGGCAGTTGCTCTCCTTCGATTTCTACACAAACAACATAAGCATGTAATAGAAGGTTGCTGCAAATTCGGGTATTGTTCAGTCAAGGCTCATTACTGGGACCAGAAATGTGGATTTATGACAGCCTTACCACAGCTGACAGAGGGCTAACCCACGGGGACGCCAGGCTGCAGAAAAATGAGCGGTCCTCTGCCCAAAAACTCACTTTCCTCATACTCAAACACTCAATTTTGCAGCAGCAAATTGAATGAAGATTTTCAATAAAGATACTGGTTCTGCCTTGGCACGACCAGATTCATTTTATTTTGTAGATATTAGAAAAGATTGTGTGAAATAGCTGACCGGGACATTGTGGTATCAGGCATGATGAGTGTTGAATATTGGCTCCCAGCAGACCCCAATATGAGGGATGAGACGTAGTGGAAGCAACAACTACAACAATGGCCCTCCAAACCACGGGGCAGGCAGCAAGAGCCCTGCTACGATCTGACCTGCTTCTTTCTCTGTGACAATAACACTGTTTTATTCTGTGTATATAGAGATGAAGCAAAGCTGACAACACAGGTTAACATGGAGGAAGGCACAAGGACAAAGCCATCCACACACATCTATGTTTGCAGCCATTTCTGCCTCATTACAGCCATTATAAAGGCTGAGAGCACCCCAAAGTAACCGGGATTAATTTAGAATACCCCATTATGACCTGCCTTTAGCACCTTCATACTCAATTCTACATGCATACAGATCACTTTTTATGTTGACAAGTGTAAACTGTGAGGCAGTCAGTGGAAGTAAAACGGGCAAAAAACTAGTTCACAGTTGACTGCTATGTTCATAGACGTGTGTGGTTTGGGGGGGAAGAAAGAAATGTAGATACCACTGGTGGAAACTGCAGTTATACTGAGTTTTATCATCATCAAGTTCTCTCTCCTGTTTCCTCCTGGCTTGATTAATACCTGTGTAAATTATTGTTAGAGTGCAGTTTGCTGGGTTAGAGTCTGTGGCATAAATCAGCCCTCACCATGAGGCGGTATTCCCTCCAACATGCCAGCAGGTCCTCCAGTCATTTCTGAGCTGTCCCCGGCCATACAACTGCGTGAAAGGGCCTAGCTTATTTATCTTCTCGTCCCCTTCAATGACTGTCCCCATCACAGTGGCATCACTACAGTTATATCGCCTGCAATGCTCAAACGGTGATTTTACCGCAATTACTTGTGCGACACTCCACAGCAAAGAGAAATCGAATTTGGTGGCTGAGCACAATTGCAGTCAACTAGATACTGGCGAATCCTAGTAATTAAATCTGGGTATTTGTGAGGGAGCAGCAAGGCGACTCTCATCGCCCATCATTCACCACTATTCAGACCTTCTCATGCTAGCATGGGCTATGCGCAAATTTCATTAAAGCATCAATGGTTATGAGATGATTTTTCAAATTGGATTGATGGTGTTTTCAAAGCTGGGTGTTTTGAGTGTGATCTTGCCAGCCATTATTGCCAATGCCTGGGTGCTTGTTGCTTCCCTCTCACCGTCTCCTTCCATTCTTCTCACGCTCACACAAGTGTAGCGCTGAGAACCTGCAAGAATGAGCCGAGAAAAACGGCAAGAGGCAGCTGATGAGTCTCAGGGTGTATTTGCAGCTTCCTCGATTGGCTGTGTTTGAGCCATTACCTCGTGTTGAGCAGCTCTCGGCCGGCCTCATTCACCTGGGCTTATTGCCTATTACACGATGATGTGGCGCCAACAAGGTGGCATGTCGCAGAGGCGCGCCTCGCTAATGCCAGAATACTCCTCTATTAAGCGATGCCACTGACTTTCTCTACTACATCAACTGGCAATGCTTCATGTAAGAGACATGCTGAGTTGTCATCCACTGCCCCACTGACAGATCTACTCAACACCACTTACTTCATGTCCACAAACTGCTCACAACCTTCACAAACCGTGGCCCCTGTTGATGAGCGTTAAGAACTGTGGGATCACACACAAAATCCCTAACATGTGAGTGATCATGCTGTGCCCCCGGCCGCCGTGTAAAGATCAATGGGGCCATTTATGTTCAGGTAAGATGTCTCTGGTGCGCTTGACACCGAGCCGGCCAAACTAGATCTGGGATCTGGGTACACGGCGAGGTGGTAATCTGGATATGTTCACAATGGCTGTCCCGGATTGTGTTACTGACTTGGGATGGCGGGCAGCGTATTTGATGGTGTTTGTATGCAAGAAGGACTGCGATGTATTGGCTGCCCAAACAGGCAGACACGTTTGCAGAGTCTCAGTTGACGGTGTGGGTTGCTGAAGTGACTGGGAGGACAATGCAGACGGACTGGGGTAGAGAGGCTTTCACCCTTGTTTGACATTACCCACCCTGGCAGCCATTGTGTTGAGCCAACCAACTATTATAGGCCTTGTTCAGATAAACTTGAACAAATTTACCCAGAGTTGTGTTGGATTGAGGTTAGGGACTGTGAGGTGGGCTATGCTAGGTGCGAGAGGCAGATCCCAATGTACACACAACCATGGCCTTTTGCTCACGTTCTGCCTGATAGAACCCCGACAACATTGAGAACAAACATCAACCTCGTCCGCAACCTCCCAGCCACCTGCATGCCCCGCAAAAAGACAACATACAAGTTCCCTACAAACTGGGATCCAAATAAACACGTGAATACAGGGGTACATATCAGCGTGCTGTATTGCCGGCTTGTATTACTACTTCCCCCAGGGGTGCAGGGATCTACATCCAGCAAAATACCAGCTCCTGAAGGTGTCACTTCTCCAAAAGCTCGATTCCATCAATACCCTGCCATTGTTTGTGTTATACTGAGAATGCCGACCTGTTTCGCACAAGCAGTTTGGGAAGAGAATTTCATAGTTTGACATCTCACCATAAACACTTCAAGCCCATGACCACTTCACACCACGCCTTGGTGGCAATACAACACTCCAAATATTTCCTCCCTTTACTTTCTTTCCCATGCCGGGGCCCTTTTCCCTTTTTCCCATGTGAGCTGGGATAGTGTCGCAAAGCTAACAAAGCAAGGCCAGCACGCACGTTGATTATATTTTCTGCATGGGGACACAGTGAGGTCCCCAGCCCCTGACACTGTCATAACGTACCCCACAACTCCATCCGGGTAATTACCCCGCAGCCTGCAACAAATGCCTCACAGGAAATCAACACAGTCTTGATACATTCCTGCCAATCATGGAGCCGTTATAAGGCTCAGTTATCTCCACCTCCTCATCCACCAAACAAACCGCTATCTTACAGCAATATAAACATATATTCAAAAGTTGGAAACAGTAAAACAATATGCTAATGAGGGGTGACATCCAGGGGCACGTTGTGGCAATGAGAATCTATTATCATGATTATCTCCAATGAATAATTAAACTGTAATCCTGGGCTTATATGAAACCTTACACAAGAGATTTACTGACAAGTCATGGGGAGGACTTATGTCGGTACGAGAGGCCTATGACTACTCTGATATGACTCATAATGTTTGTATGGAATCTCTATTAGTGGCTACAAGCATTTAAAGCCTGGTTATCTGAATGTGGTGGTAAAACCCCATTTTGTCCCTAAAGCCCAGCTGATCTCGCCGTGCGAGATAAGACACGGGACGAGATCGGTCATGTGACAAAAGCAGGACAATTTGGATGTGTTTGACGATAGCAAAAGTACGTGTATTATGGTTGGGTTGAAGGGAGAGTGGAAACCCCTGTCACAGCATGTAAGCATGGCGGTAAATGGTTCTAACTCGTTCAAGTGAGCCTACACAAACCTCGCCATGTTGTGTTTGTACAAGGAGGGCGAGAAGTCACACCCGTTTGTTATTGTACGCCATTCACGGATCGTCCATGTTTAGTTTTCATTCATTACAGACAAATCAAGACCAGAATGCCCACAATCCCTACCCAAACATACACACATCCACATCGCGGGAGGGGCGGGCGATAATGTGATCTAAATCGCTCAGCACACCGGGCCGTGGGGGAGACAGTTTTCCAAACACATTTCTGTGTAGCATCACTTGGCACTAGCAAGATGTGGCTGTGTCTGAGGCGGAGATTCTCAGATCTGTGGGGATGGAGGCCTGGGCTGTCTCTGTGAAAGTCACGCAGCTGGGATCGCGGATCAACCTCTGACACACGATTTGCCTTCTATTACCACTCCGCCATTCTGTTTATTTGGGGCAGCAATAAGAGAAGGGGCACCTAAATTGACTGACGGGGTTTAAAGAGACTAGGGGTGAAACTCCATGAAGACAAGCGTCCGGCAGATGTTCTGAGGCGGCGTCTCTCATGTGAGGTCCGAGGTCGGCCAACTGTTGTCCCCGTCCCGGGAGAACAGTCGAGTCTCCGGCTGAGCAGTCAGCACTACCCCGCCCCTCAGAACAGCGTCGCCAGCACCCCACAGGCCCCCGCACCAAATCTGACTTTAATTTTATACTTGACATGACATCTGCCATTTGTATCACATGGAGGTGAGATTGTTGCCTAAGTTTGTGGCACAGCCGAGGCTGGATTACATACTATATCAGTACGCTCTGTATACCACAAGGTATTTGGCACTATTATATAAAGCTCCACCACATAATATAGGGCCAGGGAGATGGCCAACCTCACACCTTGGTACTAATGCTTCCTGACCTCTGATGCACACTTCTGTGCCCCATATACCAGTACATAGACTCACCAACACACTCCCACAGACTCCATCAAAACAACATCAAGTTTACAACTATGGGCCCCACTCTATCCCCGAGACTCTCACGCCGAGATCTGAGAGAGTATTCTACCCTCTAAATCCCTAAATACTCTCAGAACCATGTCAGCGCATATGTTAGTCTTTCATTTCAAGGATTAGAGCCAACCACCCAGAATTGCAATTTGCCTGAAATATTAGCGAGTCTCCTATCTGGAGTGGCCTTTCAACTTAACTGTTTCACCAACATCCCTGAGTCCTACCTACACTTCTGTGCACAGATTGTACATAAATACAAACTGAAAGAGGAGACACTTTGGAGTTTAATTCTCCCCTCAACAAGGCATTTTACAGGGCATTTCTGTGATGATTGTGTCTCGTTTACAAGCTTGGGTGGATCAATGGTAGAAGCGAGGAGACTTTGAGCAGATGTGATGTCTAAAAGGCCCCCGCTTCGTGTGGCTGCTGCTAGTCGCCTTGGCCGCCTGCCTGCCCGTCTGCCCGCCTGCCTGCCCACCTCGCTGGCTGGCTGGCTGGCTGGCTGGCTTGATCGCAATGGGAATCACATCAGCACAGCCTGCCTAACAAGCCCTCAGTAATGCTACCATTCAATTACCAACGATAAGAGCCAAAAACGGGGATCTGATTAACAACTAACAAAGTGAAGTATAGGTCCTTAGTAGGCAGATTTTGGTGTATGTTCGGAGGGCATTGCACCGATGTCTGATATGTTGCAGACACCATGGACAGAGGGATTTGATGGTAAAGGACAGGTCTGTTCCCCTCACTGCCTCAACAGGCAAACTCTTTGGTTCTGTGCAGTCACTGATCTTGCTATAGTTGGGAATAAATCTCTGGATCTCACCAGTCTACATACACGCCTCTTTTATTATTGATACAGATGCTACTACTGTAATTTCTTACTTTTTTCATATTTTCTCTTATCTTCTGACTGTTAGTAGCCGCTATCAACTTAACATTCCAGTTTACAATCTCATATGATCCTGACCCAAGTTCTGATCACTCAACACAATGAAAATGTTTACAACAAGACTGATAGGTTTACAATATCATAATAATAAATGAACATGGTTTAAGTATACATACCTGTACCAGTTGAGGCCCCGATGGTAGTGTCTGTCAAAAAAATGAGGTTCAGGTCCTGGAGACCGAATATCAGGGTGAACTCGTAAAAACTCCAGTAAGGCTCGGGTACCACCCTTCTTAACTCCTATAATAAGCGCTTCAGGTAACTTTTTGGTACCATTTTTGTTCGTCCTGAACATATTGGATTTATTTTTGTTATCTTTGGTCCTGCTTTTGCTTTTAGATTCTGTATAATCGGTGTTTTCCTCTTCTAGCTCTCTCTCCTCGTCCACAGTATATCCATTCAGCTCATCCTCCTCGGCCCTCCTGATGCCCCGGGGATGGGAACCCTCTCCCCGGTCTTGGTGCCACCCTCGCCGACGATGAGACTTTCTGTGGTCATGCCCTTCGTACATAAGTGCACCATCTTGCACCAGAGTTTTGCGGGCTATCCTTTTATTGTTTCCTATATCTATCTGGTATCTGGCTCCGGGATCATCTTCTGAATCCACTATGATGATTTTGGAGCCTGATTTTTGGAGAAGTGCTTGTTGCAGGCCAGTGTTGACCACGACACAGCAACTAAAGCTCAGGGTGTAGAGCGCAAAACACAGCAGTCCACAAGACATGACGCTCAGAACAAACGATTTACGTTTAAAACGGCATAAACGTAGCATAGCCTCCGTCAAACGGTGCTTGGTCCGGCTGTGGGGCGAGATCTCCACAAGAAGAAGGCTTTCTCCCAACATGGGAACATTGATCCCAGTGGATAGGCTGCAATCTCGGTGGTGACCCCATAGAGTAGTTAGCTGTCACACTTAGTCACAAGTTACACATCCAGTGCACTGTCCACTCATTCACTGGTCACCTTCACCTGCGCAACAGATAAAAAGCATATAAAGCTCAGTGTATATGTATATATATGTAAGAGATAGCGAGGTCTGTCTAACCATGTGAGTCGTACTCCATCGTGCAGTGTCTAAAGTTTTACTGTGCACACAGTACAGTGTTCAGCCGGCTCACCCACCCGCTAGGTCATGTGATAGGCGCTGAGCGCTAATTGGTTAGACTGCTCCAAGTGGGCAGGCCCTAGGATGGCAGTCCGGGGAGCCGCAGTCAGCTTGCCTACCAAGGCTCAAGCTCAACACCATTGGCTGAACAACTGCCCATCACACTGTCATCTATGTAAATTAATTATCAATTACAGTAACGATAAACAAAAACAATCGGCTGTTCCAGTTAATACTGGTACCCCCTCTGGACCCTTTCTATCTCTCTCTCTCACTCACACACAATGGCACGCATCAACACAGACCTTCAGTGCTTCACCCTTCTTGTGCTATCAACAATTTGTAGCACTGCGGTGTTTCTGAACAACATACCTATTTTCCTCTAACACAAATCCACAATTAGAATCTCTCTTTATCCAGATTTCCTCCTCTCTATGTACTATGAATGTCCCCTTTTTAAGACACCATCAAAGTAAAGCAAATGAGGCAAATTTGTCTAATGAAAGACAAGAGGCCGAGACCAGTTATTGATTTACCTGGCATCTGAGCGGGGGAAAAATCAAGAAAGCAGACGACTTTCCCCAGACGCCCACCTTGTTCTGATCGTCGCTCATCATTTGTATTTACGTGCTGGTCATATGTTGACGGCCATTTTCAATCATTGACGTAGACTCATAATCACAGACGATTACTGAACAGTTCAAAGCCAACTCAACACTCATTTTGTCCAACAACCGTACTTAATATCAAGTATAGCTTACTATCGGTGATGCTTTAAGGCTTATTTGGCAAACACCTCACTGTCAAGGTAAAAGATATATTCCTAAATTTAGGTCAAACATTCTCATTTGGATTTCATGCAGAAAACTTTTTAATTCAACAATACATCTGATGAGTCAACAAGTTCATATTGTCCTTGTGACTCTAAGGTATGCATTATGGGATGGAAGGAGACCAGGCACATTGTCTCCAATGTTTCCCCGAGCTGATACCTCTTCCTTCTCACCTATTTCTATAGGTGTGATTCACTCCACGACTGGCTTATTCCTGGACGCAGGGTTCCCACGGCTCTATAGCGCCACCTACCGTATCACACGCTCACGAAAATCAATTAGGGACAGGAAATGCTAGTCCGTTACTGGCTTAATGGCGCACTACCGCCATCTAGCGTTTCGTCGTTTTTGGTACAAAAGAGATAAGGCGAGAAAATGGATACGCAAAACATAGACAGGAGCAATTATACATGTAAGGTTCAAATAATGATGGTTGCAAAAAGAATAAAATTGTCATTAAAGCAATGATAATACGATTTCTTTGTAAATTCCACACAACAAAACCTCTGTTACCCTATTATCATGAATTGAATTCAATTGATATTCAATTTAAATGCCTGAGAATAGGCTTGATACTTCCTAATTATGTTCAGTCTATGCCCTTGCAGCTGATAAAAAAAAATAATCAAGTGAATGGAAAATTAGTTTAACAAAGGAGTTATCGTGTGACATGACATCCGAATGCGGCTATTTCAACCATTCAAAATCAATAGGGGTGAGTGGGGGCTCCAACTAAAGGTTTATTATTGCACTTTAAGTTGATTTTTTTCGCCCTACAGATAGATAGATTTTAAAAAATGATGTTATCACACATCTCACAGTATAAACGTGCAATCTATGTTCATAAAACATCTACGTTTTATTTGAATCAATATCTATTCCTGGTCGGCACATTGGAATTTCCCTTCCCATGTTTGGTATATTCATCAGTTCGATCAATGGTTTTATTTTTTTAAATGTCGCTTGAAACAGATAATTTTAAGCCAATCATGAAATGATCTACACACACGGAATTGTTACTTTTCAATATGATAAGTTGTCAAGAGGGTCCTCTCTCCCGATTTATAAAATATATTAACATTCCTTCATTTTTAACCTTTTACTTGTTATCTTTTACTTACCCAGTTTTGTACAGCAAATGATATTACGTAAATAAAGAATTATTTACTCTTCTAATGAAAATCTGCATATTCTCATTTAATTCAAATTGGACACCAACTAATATATACCTTACAAAAAAGGAACAAGAAATAAAAATATCAAGATACATAATCTGCCTTTGCTAATAGTACTATAATTGTAATGAAATGGGTACATATCAAATATTGACATACTGTTATAAACTGGCAAGTATTTATTCAAACTGCAAGATACTTGGTGACAATGCACCCTCATCGCCTGATAGTTTGTTCCTTAAAACCCCGATAACTATGTCAATTAGGATGTAACATTATACATTGTTCTATTTTTGAAATAGCGCTGATGTGATGAGCTTTTTCCACTTGGAACTGTAACAATAAAAAAATCCATAGTAAATATCTCAAATTGAATTCAATTGTTCTTGTCAAAATAGAAAACATACATTTGCAGCTAATGGAATGGCAAACATATGTATACATATGCACATATGTAACACGTGTTTATATATTTATTCCAAACATGTTGAATCACTTCCAAGTTTTCAAACGGAGTAAATGTCGTTTGCAAAAGCTTTCATCTTTCCACAGTAAAATCTGTGTTTGACACAAGAGGGCACTGTTTCATCGAGTGCCACCTGGTGTTTATGTCACTCCAACCCAAGGCCAACTTTTCCTCGTTGATTCCAAACCATACCAGTGATGAAATAAATGAACAGAAGAATTAAGCTTGCACAATATTTTACGCAATTTTATCAGAAAAACTCGTCTTTTAAAACGCAACGCAATGCAAATATGGGTATTGATTTATTAATATTTCCGTTAACTCCACGATTTCTTCATTTTATCGTTTCTGATAGAATTTTCAAGTCTATTATTCGTAATTATTTTAGATGGTATCTGCGGATACCGACCGCATGGCAAGAGATTGATTTCAGTTTTGATTGGGTGGCAGCGGCGCCTTTCCACCTAACCCTCACACTCACTGTAAAACATTGTTGGATGCGGGCATTTCCCAAAACTGAAATCACAAGGATGTCATCCCAATGTTTATATACATGTATTACACTCCTAATTTATCTATTGAAACTTTATAGATCTGACAATTTATTAATCACTCTTCATCATGATGTTAAATTTGTGAGTATTTGTGCATTCATCACATTGCACTGTTCCCAACAAAAGGCACTGAAAGGATATATGTCAACAGAATATACAAATTAACTTGTTTCTGTACGACGCAAGGGAAGTCTGCGGTTTAATATGGGCAGAATCTTAAGAATTTTAATCAATGTCATTGTATTGTACGGGGGTTGGGTATTTTCAGAGTCAGGGTTACCGGGGAAGCTGGGCTGAATAGGACCCTTTCAGCTGATGTTTTCCCGAAGACGGGTTAAGATGGGAATGAAATGTGCCTACCATTCCATTTTGAGGGAGAACTTGCTCAATCCAAAATATATTGTTGTGTTTGGTTTACTACTAGTTCAACCTGTGATAAGCTGAGATGTGTCCAATCTGCACTGAGTACCCTTTATCTTCATATCTTCTACATCACGCTAGTCTCACACTAATTTGAGACATTGAAATTGCCCAGATTAATTATGCCGCCATTGCGCATGTGCAAGGATCAATGCCCGGATGTAATAAATACAACAGTCAGGTTACGCAATGAACGAGACAGGGACGCAGGGTGACATCGCCATGTGAAGAAAGCAGACGACAGCGTTATGGCGTGTAACGTCGCTATAAATCTCATGTAAATATTAGCGACACGTAATTGCATTCTCAATAGACGCTGTTAGATTGTAGAAGCCCAGAGAAAGTCGTGTTTGACTCGTTATTGTGGCCAGACGCCACATGTCAAGATTGCCAATAACTGCATTT
This sequence comes from Amphiduros pacificus, assembly GCA_949316495.1. Lineage (NCBI taxonomy): Eukaryota > Metazoa > Annelida > Polychaeta > Phyllodocida > Hesionidae > Amphiduros > Amphiduros pacificus. The sequence goes on from OX439002.1 coordinate 32,950,316, forward strand.
GCAACCCACAGCAAAAATGTTAAGCGGTTCGCAGATTTTAATTTGAACGACATTTGACTTTTCAATAGAAGACTTCAGATTCATAAAATCAGTTGGGAATTAAAATGAAACTGAATCGAGAGGGCTGCTCCGAAAACTCATTTTCTTGTTCTCTATGCAAGCACATACGAATGCAAGTTGAAATAAACAAATGAACAATGGCTTTAATAAAACATCTGGATTCCACTGCTTCAATTAGAATTTTATTGGATATTGGTAAAACCTTCGACTATTATATGATTGCGCTATAAGCCTTCATAAGAAGGTTTAAAAGACCGATTAGAGAGGGAGTCTTTATCAGACTGGCAGAGTTGATAAGGAAGGCTTTATGCCAAGGCGCTGCTTCTAATAAAGCATTCACACTCATTAATTTTCTAATTGCTTTAAGACAATCAAGGAAGCAAGTTAATTAATGATGGAGTGGGATGAAGGCTCGCCACGGGAAACCCCCTCCCAGCAACAGGCCCATTCTACATGAAGTTAGCAATCAGAAATGACAGCACAGCCCTTGCCTTTTTAATACTTGAACCTTTTCTTTGTATACATTCAGATATGGGAAAGATTATGAGATATATGCAGATTGCAGTGAGGGAAGATGATGTGCTGAGTCAGCAGATTATTGCTAATATGTTTGTGCAAGCCCACAGAGGAATTGATGACAAAATGCGCTCGGCTCGGAGTATGATTGCTTTTTCACTTATTAGGTTTCCCATGGAAATATTTATGAAACATATTGACTGAGGTCACAGCAGCACCGTTATGAGATATCAGCAAATGACAAATCACAGGATTAATGTGAACTGATCATGTATACATAATAGGAACAGAAAAGTGCTGAAATAATTATAATATAAGCACATCTAATATTAACAAGAAAACAGTGCATTAACTAAATAAAGTACATTTGTGAAATTTAATAAATTTAATATTGAAATATGTACAGGAAAATCATGGATAATCAAAACGTACATTGATGTTCTATGATTAAGGAGAACAATGATGTAATATATTTCAGATTTATCATAAGGAAAAGAAAATCTTCATGTTTCGTGGACTACCACAAGCTGCTATACATGAGATATCCAACCGTTTTGTATCAACTAATAACATTTCCTCACTTGTGGCTTCATGAATATTTGAGAAGGCATCTGTTTCTTAAACAATTTATGACAATGATGAATTAGCAGGAAGACACCATATTGCAATAAAGATGCCGAGACAGGTGTTCGGGTATATTTGACACAAGGCGGATGCAGCCATATATCCGTATATAGGGGCTGGTCGAGATGCTGGTAGATATAGGGACTGGTGGGAGATGCTGATATAGGGACTGGTGGGAGATGCTGATAGATATGGGGGCTGGTGGGAGATGCTGATATAGGGGCTGGTGGGAGATGCTGATAGATATAAGGGCTGGTGGGAGATGCTGACATAGGGGCTGGTGGGAGATGCTGATAGATATGGGGGCTGTGGGAGATGCTGATAGATATGGGGGCTGGTGGGAAAGGCTGATATAGGGACTGGTGGGAAAGGCTGATATAGGGACTGGTGGGAGATGCTGATAGATATGGGGGCTGTGGGAGATGCTGATAGATATGGGAGCTGGTGGGAAAGGCTGATAGATATCGGGACTATTGAGAAAGGCTGATATAGGGACTGGTGGGAGATGCTGATAGATATAGGGGCTGGTGGGAGATGCTGATAGATATGGGGGCTGGTGGGAAAGGCTGATATAGGGACTGGTGGGAAAGGCTGATATAGGGACTGGTGGGAGATGCTGATAGATATGGGGGCTGTGGGAGATGCTGATAGATATCGGGACTATTGGGAAAGGCTGATATAGGGACTGGTGGGAGATGCTGATAGATATGGGGGCTGTGGGAGATGCTGATATAGGGACTGGTGGGAGATGCTGATAGATTTGGGGGCTGGTGGGAGATGCTGATAGATATGGGGGCTGGTGGGAAAAGCTGATATAGGGACTGGTGGGAAAGGCTGATATAGGGACTGGTGGGAGATGCTGATAGATATGGGGGCTGTGGGAGATGCTGATAGATATGGGGGCTGTGGGAGATGCTGATATAGGGACTGGTGGGAGATGCTGATAGATAGGGGGGCGTTGGGAGATGCTGATAGATATGGGGGCTGGTGGGAGATGCTGATAGATATGGGGGCTGGTGGGAGATGCTGATATAGGGGCTGGTGGGAGATGCTGATAGATATAGGGACTGTTGGGAAAGTCTGATATAGGGACTGATGGGAGATACCTAGTCATATGGGGGCTGGTGGGAGATGCTGATATAGGGACTGGTGGGAAAGGTTGATGTAGGAACTGTTGGGAAAGGTTGATGTAGGAACTGGTGGGAAAGGCTGATATAGGGACTGGTGGGAAAGGCTGATATAGGGACTGGTGGGAGATGCTGGTGGGAGATGCTGATAGGTATAGAGTCTAGCGAGAGATGCTGATAGATATAGGAACTGGTGGAAAACGTTGATTTAAGGGCTGGTGAGAGATGGTGATAGATATAGGGGCTGGTGGGAAACGCTGATATAGGGGTTAGTGGGAGATGCTGATATAGGGGTTAGTGGGAGATGCTGATATAGGGGCTGGTGGGAGATGCTGATATAGGGGCTGCTGGGAGATGCTGATAGATATGGGGGCTGGTGGGAGATGCTGATATAGGGGCTGGTGGGAGATGCTGATATAGGGGTTAGTGGGAGATGCTGATATAGGGGCTGGTGGGAGATGCTGATATAGGGGCTGCTGGGAGATGCTGATAGATATGGGGGCTGATGGGATATGCTGATAGATAAAGGGACTAGTGGGAAAGGCTGATATAGGGGCTGGTGGGGATGCTGATTGATATAGAGACTAGTGGGAGATGGTGATATAGGGGCTGGTGGCAGATGCTGATAAATATAGGGACTGGTGGGAAATGCTGATAGATATAGGGACTGATAGGATATTCTATATTGACAGAATAAGGGGCTTGCAGGATATTTAATATGCTGATAGACTAGGGGGCTGAAGGGATATCAGAGGCTGACAAAATAAGAGGCTGGTGGAATAGCAAATGCTGACAGAAAAAGGGACTGATGGAATATTGCATGCTGACATCCTATCAAGGACCTAGTGGATACCAGGTACAACCTGGAGACTAGGAGAACAAATCATCAGATCACCCGGAATGATGTGATATTGTTTCAAGTGAAATCCTTAGCATTTTAAAACTCATGAGGCCGTAAGAGCACATTCATTGAAGTAAAGGGTACCATTAAATGTTGATCACCCATACTGGCTTGTGACCTCAAGTCTAACAGGGATGGTTTCTCTTATATATGATATAATTTAAGATGTGAAACTTGGTTGGATATCTAGCGGTAAAATAGGAAGGAACTGGTGAAATATCTGATGGCAAATGACAGAGAGGAGAATGCGTGGAATACTGTGTTGGTAAATGACAGAGAGAAGAACAAATGGGATATCTGTATTGTGGCAAATGATAGGAATCAGAGGGGAATGGGCGAGATATCCGGTAGTTACAAAATAGAACATGATGAATATTAGGTGGGGACAGATATGAGATCTATATCTGATGACGAAAGCTAGGGACCGATGGGATTATGGATGGAGAGAGGTACCTTCAAGGAAAGAGAGATTTATTTTCGTGGGGTAACTAAACCCATATATTTCACGATTAGCCGTGTAGCCATATAAGACAGAGACATATTGTTGCCCTGAAGTGTGTTTTATTGGACAATAAGAATGCAATATATGACGCGAGCAAGTGGAGTAACCAGGCCCCGAGTATGGCATCTCCTTAGTGTATGACACTGTGAGACGATGGTAACATGTATAAGACAGCACACATGATGAATATGACAATATCCATAATCTGAACCCCAGGCAGGCAACCGCCAGGAAGGATCGTGTATAATATACAGGCTTCTAGGACAAAGATTTATATAATGACATCGATTAATGAGGTGTAATATCTAATAAGGTTGAGACAACCTTTGTGGAATGATATAAAGGTCATGTTTAACACATATTTGCAAGGGTCTGTGACATACATTATTGCCACTTAATTTACTTGATACTAATTTTGCATGGTGAGGCATACCGGAGAGAGGAGGACCAATAAGTTAAATAATTGAAACTTAAAAAGAAGTTATCAACTTAGATTAAATCATAATGACTTGACCAATATGTTTTGGTACCAAGACGAGTTATGGGGTGCAGTATGGCGAAGTAATCTGTTTTATGGAGTGCAGTATGGTGAGCTACTCTGTGTTATGGAGTGCAGTATGGTGAGCTACTCTGTGTTATGGAGTGCAGTATATTGAACAACTCTGTGTTGTGGAGTGTAGTATATTGAGCCACTCTTTGTTATGGAGTGCAGTATGGCGAGCTACTCTGTGTTATGGAGTGTAGTACGGTGAGCTACTCTGTGTTGTGGAGTGTAGTATATTGAGCCACTCTGTGTTATGGAGTGTAGTATATTGAGCCACTCTGTGTTATGGAGTGCAATATGGCGAGCTACTCTGTGTTATGGAGTGTAGTACGGTGAGCTACTCTGTGTTGTGGAGTGTAGTATATTGAGCCACTCTGTGTTATGGAGTGTAGTATATTGAGCCACTCTTTGTTATGGAGTGCAGTATGGCGAGCTACTCTGTGTTATGGAGTGTAGTACGGTGAGCTACTCTGTGTTGTGGAGTGTAGTATATTGAGCCACTCTGTGTTATGGAGTGTAGTATGGTGAGCTACTCTGTGTTGTGGAGGACAGTATGGTGAACTACTCTGTGTTATGGAGTGTAGTATGGTGAGCTACTCTGTGTTGTGGAGTGCAGTATATTGAACCACTCTGTGTTATGGAGTGTAGTATATTGAGCCACTCTGTGTTATGGAGTGCAATATGGCGAGCTACTCTGTGTTATGGAGTGCAGTATGGTGAGCTACTCTGTGTTATGGAGTGCAGTATGGTGAGCTACTCTGTGTTATGGAGTGTAGTATATTGAGCCACTCTGTGTTATGGAGTGCAATATGGCGAGCCACTCTGTGTTATGTAGTGCAGTATGGTGAGCTACTCTGTGTTGTGGAGTGTAGTATGATGATCTACTCTGTGTTGTGGAGTGTAGTATGGCGAGCCACTCTGTGTTATGGAGTGTAGTATGGTGAGCTACTTTTTATTATGGAGTGCAGTATGGTGAGCTACTCTGTGTTATGGAGTGTAGTATGGTGAGTTATTCTGTGTTATGGAGTGTAGTATGGTGAGTTATTCTGTGTTATGGAGTGTAGTACGGTGAGCTACTCTGTGTTGTGAAGTGCAGTATGGTGAGTTAATCTGTGTTATGGAGTGCAATATGGCGAGCTACTCTGTGTTATGGAGTGCAGTATGGGGAGTTACTCTGTGTTATGGAGTGCAGTATGTTGAGCCACTCTGTGTTATGGAGTGCAGTATGGTGAGTTACTCTGTGTTGTGGAGGACAGTATGGTGAACTACTCTGTGTTATGGAGTGTAGTATGGTGAGCTACTCTGTGTTGTGGAGTGTAGTATATTGAGCCACTCTGTGTTATGGAGTGTAGTATATTGAGCTACTCTGTGTTATGGAGTGCAGTATGGCGAGCTACTCTGTGTTGTGGAGGACAGTATGGTGAACTACTCTGTGTTATGGAGTGTAGTACGGTGAGCTACTTTGTGTTATGGAGTGTAGTACGGTGAGCTACTCTGTGTTGTGGAGTGCAGTATGGTGACCTACTCTGTGTTATGGAGTGTAGTATGTTGAGCCACTCTGTGTTATGGAGTGCAGTACGGTGAGCGTCTCTGTGTTGTGGAGTGTAGTATGGCGAGCCACTCTGTGTTATGTAGTGCAGTATGGTGAGCTACTCTGTGTTGTGGAGTGTAGTATGATGATCTACTCTGTGTTGTGGAGTGTAGTATGGCGAGCCACTCTGTGTTATGGAGTGTAGTATGGTGAGCTACTTTTTATTATGGAGTGCAGTATGGTGAGCTACTCTGTGTTATGGAGTGTAGTATGGTGAGTTATTCTGTGTTATGGAGTGTAGTATGGTGAGTTATTCTGTGTTATGGAGTGTAGTACGGTGAGCTACTCTGTGTTGTGAAGTGCAGTATGGTGAGTTAATCTGTGTTATGGAGTGCAGTATGGTGAGTTAATCTGTGTTATGGAGTGCAGTATGGTGACCTACTCTGTGTTATGGAGTGTAGTATGTTGAGCCACTCTGTGTTATGGAGTGCAGTACGGTGAGCGTCTCTGTGTTGTGGAGTGTAGTATGGCGAGCCACTCTGTGTTATGTAGTGCAGTATGGTGAGCTACTCTGTGTTGTGGAGTGTAGTATGATGATCTACTCTGTGTTGTGGAGTGTAGTATGGCGAGCCACTCTGTGTTATGGAGTGTAGTATGGTGAGCTACTTTTTATTATGGAGTGCAGTATGGTGAGCTACTCTGTGTTATGGAGTGTAGTATGGTGAGTTATTCTGTGTTATGGAGTGTAGTATGGTGAGTTATTCTGTGTTATGGAGTGTAGTACGGTGAGCTACTCTGTGTTGTGAAGTGCAGTATGGTGAGTTAATCTGTGTTATGGAGTGCAGTATGGTGAGTTAATCTGTGTTATGGAGTGCAGTATGGTGACCTACTCTGTGTTATGGAGTGTAGTATGTTGAGCCACTCTGTGTTATGGAGTGCAGTACGGTGAGCGTCTCTGTGTTGTGGAGTGTAGTATGGCGAGCCACTCTGTGTTATGGAGTGCAGTATGGTGACCTACTCTGTGTTGTGGTATGCAGTATGGTGAGCTACTTTTTATTGTGGAGTGCAGTATGGTGAGCTACTCTGTGTTATGGAGTGCAGAATGGTGAGCTACTCTGTGTTATGGAGTGCAGTATGGTGAGTTAATCTGTGTTATGGAGTGCAGTATGGTGACCTACTCTGTGTTATGGAGTGTAGTATGGTGAGTTATTCTGTGTAATGGAGTGTAGTATGGTGAGTTATTCTGTGTTATGGAGTGTAGTATGGTGAGTTACTCTGTGTTATGGAGTGCAGTATGGTGAGCTACTCTGTGTTATGGAATGCAGTATGGTGAGCTACTCTGTGTTATGGAGTGCAATATGATGATCTACTATGTGTTATGGAGTGTAGTATGGCGAGCCACTCTGTGTTATGGAGTGCAGTATGATGAGCTACTCTGTGTTATGGAGTGCAGTATGGTGAGCCACTCTGTGTTATGGAGTGCAGTATGGTGAGCAACTTTGTGTTAGGGAGTGCAGTATGGTGAGGTACTCTGTGTTATGGAGTGTAGTATGGTGAGCTACTCTGTGTTATGGAGTGCAGTATGGTGAGCTACTCTGTGTTATGGAGTGCAGTATGGTGAGCTACTCTGTGTTATGGAGTGCAGTATGGTGAGCTACATTGTGTTATGGAGTGTAGTATGGTGAGTTAATCTGTGTTATGGAGTGTAGTATGATGATCTACTCTGTGTTATGGAGTGCAGTATGGTGAGCTACTCTGTGTTATGGAGTGCAGTATGGTGAGTTAATCTGTGTTATGGAGTGCAGTATGGTGAGCTACTCTGTGTTATGGAGTGTAGTATGGTGAGTTAATCTGTGTTATGGAGTGCAGTATGGTGAGCTACTCTGTGTTATGGAGTGTAGTATGGTGAGCCACTCTGTGTTATGGAGTGTAGTATGGTGAGTTAATCTGTGTTATGGAGTGCAGTATGGTGAGCTACTCTGTGTTATGGAGTGTAGTATGGTGAGCTACTCTGTGTTATGGAGTGCAGTATGGTGAGCCACTCTGTGTTATGGAGTGCAGTATGGTGAGTTACTCTGTGCTATGGAGTGCAGTATGGTGAGCTACTCTGTGTTATGGAGTGCAGTATGGTGAGTTACTCTGTGTTATGGAGTGCAGTATGGGGAGCTACTCTGTGTTATGGAGTGCAGTATGGTGAGCTACTCTGTGTTATGGAGTGTAGTATGGTGAGTTAATCTGTGTTATGGAGTGTAGTATGATGATCTACTCTGTGTTGTGGAGTGTAGTATGGCGAGCCACTCTGTGTTATGGAGTGCAGTATGGTGAGCTACTCTGTGTTATGGAGTGCAGTATGGTGAGCTACTCTGTGTTATGGAGTGCAGTATGGTGAGCTACTCTGTGTTATGGAGTGCAGTATGGTGAGCGACTCTGTGTTATGGAGTGCAGTATGGTGAGCGACTCTGTGTTATGGAGTGCAGTATGTTGAACTGCTCTGTGTTGTGGTTTACAGAATGGTTGTACTAATTGTCAATATTATGAGGAGGTTCACAAAGTGTGCTTCACAGTACACACACATATTGCTTTGTATTACCTTGGACAATTAGGGTGCAGCTAATGGCCACTAAGTATCGTGACGATGGCTTACATAAACCAACACCAGGTTATGTCACCGTTATATTGATCTGTAAATCAAGGCAAAGAGGGGGGAGATAAGGTCACGAGAACACCACTCAGAAAGCGTGTAAGATATTAGATATAGAATGAAAATAAAAGACTTAAATGTCAATTCAAGTAAACGTCAGACTAGACAGGGGCACCCAGAAAAAGTCAAGACGAGAGGTAATGACCAAATAAAAGAGCATGCAAGCTTGGCTCATATTAGTAAAAAAATGTTGATTGGCATGCTATTTTATTTCAATCAGTTTATTACACACATATATCTTTCTATTCTTCTCAAGATTCCAAAACTCATTTGTTGTTTTGTTCTGAACTTGTATTTGTTGCCAAAATATTAATGTATTCCCTTTACACCATACAGAATGGTAGTCATCATATTAGTTGTCATGTTTAACAACCTATTCTGGCATGTATTGTACATAACATCAGAGACACCTGGTAGTTTACAAATATTGAAATCCAGGCAGTGAGAATTAAGTGGGATCTTAGAAATAGACACATGGAAATCCATTCTAGGTGGACAGCCGAATAAAGGAATAAAGCAATTAATTTCAGGGGTAATAGGCAATCAAAACAAAAATAGCCCAGAGTGAATATGCAATAAGTGATGAGATCACATACATGACATATATATATACAAATGGAAGGAAGACAAAATTTGATAATGATGAGTGAAATGAAGGAGCCTCATATCATTATGTGTGATATTATATGGAGGGCGGACGGAGTGTGGTATATTTGATGGGCTGGCTGGATGGCTTATTAGTGAGTACTTGAACTTTATGTGAGTATAATGGTGGTAGATGTAAAGCACTACAGGAAGGTATGTGTATAGCCTGGCAGGCCACACCGGCACATCAAACAAATAGCCGCTTTCAATGCTACAGTGCCTCTACTACCTATAGGTGTGACTAACTCAACCATCTCATTTCCATCACGTTTTTCACACACCCAAAGAACAGAGACGGAGCTAAAAGCCAGACCAAACAGAGAACGCCCGGTACAAACGGGCATGGCCAACAAACAATCTAGGCTTCCCATTGAAAGTGGATACAAATTGGCCACCAAAGCCATTTCCGATCTGACTGCCATTAAGCCACCAGTGGCATTGTTGATCCCCAGTGATAGAGAGGTCGTTGTCAAATGAAATCATTACAGGTAGTTGGGCTGATCGTGGAGCCCAGCAAAGGGAGGGAAGGGGCTTTTATTGGAAAGTACAATAGGTCCCTTATTGCCTGCTGAACTCGGGCATCTCCCTTGTATTAGATATCTTATATAGATTCTGTCCCTCTATTCAATATTGGTCAAGTGATAGACAGTAAACTGCTTTTTCCTATATCGAATAATAGATCCATTGCTATAACTTACAGATGGACATCAAAGTTGAAAATATTACCGGTTTTGCAAGATAAATTTGGAAAACATGTATAAGTTATTTGTAGTTATAAGTTATTTGTTATAAGTTATTTGTTCCTGAATCTCACCAAGAAGCAGATATCAGTGAGTTGTTCCATGTATCTACCAATATATCATATATAGTTTGCTCATTTGTCTCATGAGATGGCTAGGTATCTCATAAAGGGCCAGCTACAATTACACTATCTAAGTGTCTCGTCATATAGATTAAACAAATATAACCTCAAATTGGACAATTTTTAGGTGGGTGGGTTGCTCATGTGCCTCACATTGGGCCATTTTTCGGTGGGTTGCTCATGCAACTCAGACGCTTTATTGGTGGGCTCTGTATAATTGTTTTATTATTATTAATATTATCTCACATAGGGCCATTTTTGACCGTGCATCTCACATTTACAAGATGTGTTGCATATGTATCTTACATTTAACAAATATTAGAAAGTTGCCCTTGTATCTCATATTTGACAAGATATAAATTGCTCATGTGTATCATACTGAGTTCTATGTGTGAGATGCATGTTTAACCAAAAAATAACCCATTCTGTCTGCGATAGAGGTAAATAAAAACTGGTTGAAAACTGTTAAGATGTTTTGAAATGAGGGAATGAATAAACCCAGAAAGATCATGGCATTTTGTTGATGATTTGTTGAAATCACCAAGAACGTTCTATAAAATGTGAGGTTGCTTTCCTAATAAAGTGGTGAATGAAAGAAACGTTTATCGATAACTTAATTAAAGACATTGAGCCGAAGCCAAGGAGCCATTTGAATACAAACGACTGAGATTATTAATGATGTCATATATTCCTGAGAGAGCCAGAAATCTCTGGAGATGACAAGAAGAGATCAAGCAGAACAGAATGGCACTGGCACGGGAATGAGAGGGTGAATGAGAGGGAATGACAGGGCCAGGTTTGTGGGAGTATTCATTACGGCGGAGCAACACACATTCTGCATTATGGAGACACGGTGCAGCCATCATCAGCCGGTATGTGATGTCACATGTGATGACAGGGGGATTAGCCTTCAGGACGAGATAAAGGAAGCTCATCTCAAGATCATGTCACCCTCTCTAACCCTATTGCTACATCACAACCCTCTCCAATAGAGGGGTTATTAGAGGAGATTCATCCATTGGCATCTTTCAGAAAAAGCATGAACTGACATAAATAAAATAAACAGAAACGAGGATGTTCATATGAAGCGATATGCTAAAATATAAAAATGAAAATGATTGATTTAAGAATACTTTTTAGAATACAATCTGAAATACAAAGAAACTCTATTGGAAAGTGCTTAGGAGGTAACGCATATTTTATAATACAGCTCACTATCCATGCAATACAAATGGCTTTTTCATTCCCGAAAAGCATTTCCGGCCATGAGTACTAAGAGCCCGATCACCCTCTCATTGTAGCTAATTTTTTATGTCTCTGTTTTAGCAGCCTGTAATTTAGGGTCCAAATTTCACATAATAGCTCTTTGGTCTTGAGAACACGTGATGCAATGGGATCTTCTATTTCATGCACTCTACCTCGTAGCAGTAACATTAAGCCATGATATTTTCCTTTACCATCAAATCTTTTATTTCTTCCCACTGTTTCTCTTTCACAATACACTGTTCAGGGTGGCCTTGACCTTTGCTATTTTCTTGACAGTAATCTTCCTCTTGTCCTCACGCAGAAGAAAATACAGCTAATCATGGTGGGCACATGGAAGGTTTCTCTCCACAAGTAGATTTCTTACAAATCCTCAAGTGGTAAACCCATATTTGCCGCATATAGAAAAGAACTTAAAACACATTTAATTGTCGCCTACAGATATGGGGACATCACTTTTAGTAGGGCCTTTTTTGTAGACGTAGGGATACGCTAATCAATGAAGACATCCAGTTTGAAATCGGAGGCGCTGACAGGAGTGTGGAGGAGTGTGGATTGAGGCGGAAATTGGCGACTTTTGCCGAGCATTGCATTGTGGGTAAGATGGCAGGGCGTGTGACAAGGAGATTACCTGGCAGCGAAGTGGGGCGCCGACTTGTCCCAGTTGTCACCTGTCCTCTGGCGGACAACATGGCTGTCAATTCTCCTGGCAACGAGCTGGGGGCAAGCTTAAGGCCTATTTATGTGTCTCACAGACAATTGTGACATGTCCCTCATTCAAATCACGCAGAGACGGCAAAATGGAAACAAATGTGATTCTACAGCATAATGTTCAACTTGTTGTTCAAAATTATTTATTTTTAATTGCAAGTAAATAACTTACCCGTTTGAGGTTTTTTCAATATCCATTTTATCTATTTGTTATGGTAAATCCACTTTTAAATTTAAGGTAATCCATCTTAGTACCTAAAATAGAAAATATCATTTACTTGAGAATTTTATCATTTGCCATAATGAATAACAGTTGTCACGTAGAAGACATTAACTAAACAATACTAGGTAAGCTAAACAATGAATCAGAGGCCGCCAAAATGGGCGAAAATAGCATTTAAAAGATAATGAAATGCAAGTTAAACCCATATTATGTATATTTTAAATTTGTTTGAAAAGCAATAACTTTGAACCTTAATACCACAAACTACTTAGAAGATCACGTTCCACGAATGACCTTTTGTAACATTGCATCGATTCATTTGTTAAAGGTCACATTATGATCGCCTGCAGCGCCCTCTAGTATATATGTCTGGTATGTGTTTTGAGAAAAACGGCCTAAGGAGAAAAAAAATATTAGTTCTCATTGAATGTCTTGGGTTTTAGGGTCTTAGACCTCTCATATTGAATCGAGTCTCTGTAATATCGCTATACATGGAATAATGTATTCGGAAATGAAGTTGAACGTCAAAGTATACTTGAACATTTCATATTGGCAGGAGACACACATGACTTCCTATATGAGAGGTAATAGGTTTGCTTCTACATGGCCACTTTGAAAGTGTCTATCCTGTAGCTTTTCACCACTGACTATTTCATAACAAATGTCAATGGCAACATAATGGCGTCCTATCTTGTTCCGCCCTCTGGTCACACGACCAGCAGGTGGCGCTCAAAAGAAGCCCAGGACAGGAATGTGTTGTCCTCACAAAACACTGAGGTGGTGTCTCATGGTAAGTTGGTCGCCCGAAGATTCATTGGTGACACCGCCATAGGACATGAGGCGCCGGCATTCCGAGAAGGTACGAGAACAGAAAGGAGTTCCATGATAAATTGTTGCAGAACTGTCTTGCTAACAAAAAACAGAGGTCATAGATCATGGTGTTGGTATGGGGCTTTGACCTCACAAACATACTTTGGGTAACTGAGGCTTACTAACGGAGCTTGCAACACGGAAAACGCAAGTTTAGTGGTAGATCTAACATAGAAAAATAGCGATGCAACACAAAATAGTTTATTGCACTGCTCTCAGGCATTCATTTTCTGAAGGCGTTACTCTGTCTTCTGAGACCTGGTGTCCAGGGTCAGATTGAGTATTATATTCATAAATCCAGTTGACATCAACGGCTGAGTAAGTACGCCAGGTAGATCAGTGATAGTATACATCAGCTTCAGAGCCGAGCCTTTGTGACACTACCAAGTGCCACGAGAATTGTACTAAATGAAAGGTGATAGGGCAGAGAATTGAAATGTCCTGGACCAGAGAGTGCGATATGTTGTTGTTAGTGAGGAGTATAAGGGAGCAATTGTAGGCAGGGATATGTGATTACATTTTGAGCATCCAGCACCATCAGAATGACCACATCATCACTGTTTACAGCCAAGCAGAAGGTCTCACGGCCACATAGAGGGCCTAAATCCCCATCAACAATCAACCTCGCTGGTCTCTCAGACACCAAAGTTCACCTATTTTTGTAGCCATTTGTTTCATCGCTCACATTAAGCAACACTCCAACTTAAATCCTGCATGTCAGGCAATCTTATCCAGTGGCATCAAGTTTCATTTGGAGGCTTTACGACATTTCGCAACTCCCAGCCTAACCACTTTATGGCAAGATGGCGTGCAATGCCGACCTCTGAGGCGCTCACGCCGATCACGTGACCAGCCAATGCCCCTCTTTGACCATCACTTACACGCTCCCATTAGCAAAATAGCATTCATTTATACTGCTTCTGGTGCCAACTCATTTTGTAGACATGAAACAATGAAATTATCCTGGTGTTATGTGTTGGCACTGGTCAGTGTAGGATGGACAATGAGAAATGTTCCTCTCTCACGGACCTCTCCCTTTGTGTCCTGCATGCCATATTGCTGTTCTGAGCTAATGACTTTAACGCCAATACATATGTCATTGGCCATAACTATGAGCAATAGCCAGCTGGAATGTGGCACAGAATTATTTTCATACATCCAGGTTGAGCTGTTACTTTTTATGTACAATTCGGAGATGTTATATGTACACAATAAACATTTCCAAGATTGCATCAATGTATCCTTCATAAACATGACCTTCTAAAGATAAAACAAAACATTAATATTATTATCACTTAGATATTCAGAGGCAGGAGAAATGGAGAGGGCACTGACCTATATGTATGGCTCCTCCCTGGAGCTCACACACCTCCCGGCCCTTCACCTCACTATTGTCCTTTAGGTGGCCACACTACATCATCAACCATGACACCTCATATATACTCATTACCATACCAAGGTTGTTTGTTTTGTATGTAATATTTTGTGAGCATTGTATAAAATGACTATATAACATGAGTATGTTGCCTGGCTGCTTGAGGCATGAGACACCTGTGTTTTGACAACTGGTCAACGTGGTCAACATTGTCCTCATATTATAGACAAGAAGTATATATATATATATATATATATATATATATATATATATATATATATATAAAATATGTTTAAATCAATTAAACGATATAATCTTACTGAATAGTTTGCAAATATAAATGCCATACACAACCAAAGAGCATGATTAACTAAGAGATATCTGATACAGTAATGTATGTCATGAATATGTCATCAACCACATAATCTGAAGGATATAAGCTAATCGGTCCAAAGAGAACATGCACAACTTGTGATAAATGTAGATCACGATACAGCACGTCAATCACAGTGGACATGATGTAAACAGGGTTGTCTATTTAACTATTTTTATAACATATGATACATTGTATCTGAGAATGCATCTACGGATCTATGAAGAAGACATTATAGATGGAGAGATATCTGGTCACAGCCACAGGGGACAGCCAGTCTAAGTCTCCCGACTCTATCACACACAGGTCAGCATGTCACACAATGTTTGCTCAACAAATCTATTTACTTCATAAAAGCAACATGTCTGTCAATATCTATCGAGGAAAATGCAAACAGTAAGTTAGACCAATGTGCCACAGAAAGAGTGTCTGTCTATAAAACAATGTTGGTCCTAGCCTGTAACAGTTCCAAGTGGTCTCGGATTGCTAGACTTGGGAATGGCAGAATTGACATTCACCACGTATTGATGGCAGACCCATCCACAACTCAACAAGACTTGACAGAATGTATAATGCATCAGAGAGAATTCTACTGTCTAACAGACTGACCCATTCCATACAGTTCCACTGTCCTCCTTTAATCAATATCTACCATTTATTTCTGCGTTAAACTTACACAATCATTTATCCCTTCACATTTTGGTTTTTATTCTTTCTATATTTGTTTTTCTCCACAGTTTTCTTTTTTCTCAATTTTACACTATACACCATTTTCCCAAATTTAGATTTTTGGATACAAACATCAGTGGCATTAAGCCATTGCAGTGCAAACAAGACGCGGAGATAAAACACTGGGCGATAATATGCAAGGCCGTGTGCAGGCAGCGGGGATACGTCTCGGAACCGGAAGGAGGCCGTGGTCATTTGTACAGATCAATCAGTATGGCAAACATCTACGGTCTCCTCTGCTCAAACATCGCTCCAGACAGGGCGTGGAGGTAATCTTGTCCCCGGGACGCCGGCCCCATCGCCGCTGCCTCCCGTGTCCAGCGCAGAGGTTGCCTTTGTATTGGCTTTTGTGTCTCATCCTTAGCTTCATGGCTCCAAAGTCACTTAGCAATTACTCCGCTATTGTTTTTCAATTATACCCTTTATGCTCTGTAAATGGAGGCCATGAAAATGATCTGCTATAAAGTCTGATAGAGTGAGTGTATTTGGCCTGCAGATGGGCCGTTTATGTTTTATGGCACTGACAGCCTTTAAAGGACAATTTCCTCAGGGGAAAGTGTCCAATTGGTCCCCATCGATGCAAAAGCATATATTAAAATCACATATCCTAACATGATAATATCGTCCTTACTGGGCATGCTGACCCGCTGGAAACCACGGACCATAGACTATAATAGCTCAAAAATTTAAAAGAAAATAAAACAAGAGGGAACGATATTGCAAATTCTAAATATGGTCAGCGAATCGACTGGTAAGCTATTTGATGTCTTTGACGTGAGGTGTTTTTATTCTTTGACGATGGTCTAGACAATGAAAGTCATAACACTAATATGTTAAAAGTTGAAAGGAGTGGGATAAAGGCTGTAATGGATGGGATGGGTTGATGAGCCGGGGATAGGAGCTGAGTAAAGGCTGCAGTGGCACTGAGATATATTTGATTGGGTTTAGTGAGCCGGGGATAGGAGCTGAGTAAAGGCTGCAGTGGCACTGAGATATATTTTATTGGGTTTAGTGAGCCGGGGTAGGAGCTGAGTAAAGGCAGCGGTGGCACTGAGATATATTTGATTGGGTTATGTGAGCCGGCGGTAGGAGCTGAGTAAAGGCTGCAGTGGCACTGAGATGTATGGGATTGGGTTCAGTGAGCCGGGGGTAGGAGCTGAGTAAATTAAAGGCTGCAGTGGCACTGAGATATATAGGATTAGGTTTAATGAGCCGGGGAAGGAGCTGAGTAAAGGCTGCAGTGGCACTGAGATATATGGGATTGGGTTTAATGAGCCGGTGAAGAAGCTGAGTAAAGGCTGCAGTGGCACTGAGATATATAGGATTAGGTTTAATGAGCCGGGGAAGAAGCTGAGTAAAGGCTGCAGTGGCACTGAGATATATGGGATTGGGTTTAATGAGCCGGGGGTAGGAGCTGAGTAAAGGCTGCAGTGGCACTGAGATATATGGGATTGGGTTTAATGAGCCGGGGGTAGGAGCTGAGTAAAGGCTGCAGTGGCACTGAGATATATGGGATTGGGTTTAATGAGCCGGGGGTAGGAGCTGAGTAAAGGCTGTGATGGCACTGAGATATATGGGATTGGGTTTAGTGAGCCAGGGGTAGGAGCTGAGTAAAGGCTGCGGTGGCACTGAGATATATTTGATTGGGTTTAATGAGCCGGGGTAGGAGCTGAGTAAAGGCTGCGGTGGCACTGAGAAATATTTGATTGGGTTATGTGAGCCGGGGGTAGGAGCTGAGTAAAGGTTGTAGTGGCACTGAGATATATTTGATTGGGTTATGTGAGCCGGTGGTAGGAGCTGAGTAAAGGTTGCAGTGGCACTGAGCTATATTTGATTAGGTTATGTGAGCTGGGGGTAGGAGCTGAGTAAAGGTTGCAGTGGCACTGAGATATATTTGATTGGGTTATGTGAGCTGGGGGTAGGAGCTGAGTAAAGGTTGTAGTGGCACTGAGATATATTTGATTGGGTTATGTGAGCCGGCGGTAGGAGCTGAGTAAAGGTTGTAGTGGCACTGAGATATATTTGATTGGGTTATGTGAGCCGGCGGTAGGAGCTGAGTAAAGGCTGCGGTGGCACTGAGATGTATGGGATGAGTTTGGTGAGCCCAGAGCAAAGAGCTGGCGCCTGATGTTCAGACAGCCACAAAAGCACTCCTTCCACACCATTGCCCCCACAAATAGTGGCCAAGCAGTTGTGGGCATTGTGAAGGCTACTTGATCACTGTATAATGTTGTTACATGGCTGGTTTGTGAGCTAACAGTGGCGGGGATCCGCCATGCATATGAAAGTTGCCCCCACACCGGGGGGAAGCAGCCTCCACGGCCGAGGAGAAGCCCAGATTACATTGGCTTCTTGACCTTCTGCAAACTGCCGCGATGTTCAGCTTACATAAAGATGAGACCAAGATGGTGCCATCTGAATGCCTATTGCTATATCCTTGTGGACAAGCTTTGCTGGCTTAGGGGGTTCCCATGTACTCATGTGAGGGATAAATACTACGTTGTTGATTCCAGGGGTAAATAAGCACAAACCACAAGTGAACTAAGGCTTACCTTACTCGTTGTCTACAACACAATCCGTTTTGACAGAATGATTGATCTCACTGCAAACATTTGCGTTATCTTTCAGCTGGTCAACGTATAAGCTGTGCTAAGTGCGCATAGATAAATTGCCTAAAAAAAACCTGAACACTCACCTCCCAGAAAGATGTCGCTTTTTCCGCGTTATCTGATGAAGACTTGTGTCAATTACTGCTTCTTATTCAATGTTATTTCAATTGTAACTGAGTTGAATTGTATCATGGAAGATCTTGCCAAAACAAAGGGTAAGACTCATGCCAGGGGCAAGATAGACATTGCATACATAGACTAGTTTCACCCTCTGTCGCCCACTAAAAGCTTTGAATTTTATCATAATGAGATAACTTTCAGAACATGGCATTTCTTGTATACAACTAGAACGCTATTTTATTGGCATCAACGCCAAGTAAAAAGATTTTTTTCCAAATCCATTATTGTTACTAAAAGCAATTTCTCACTAAATGATCCAGTTAAAAAGGACAAAAGGCGACAGTCGAGAACACAATAAAGGCAGAACCTTTGGTGTGGGCGACAGTGAATAATGAACTTAACTGGTTCATTCACTTGTTTAGTGGAGGTAAAGTGACTTAGTAGACGCTGACTGTGCTCTGTCTAGGTATACCATTAATTCTTCGTTCTTATACCAGGAAAGTAAAGGTGTGCTCAACATGTTTATACCTCAGCACTTATCGTACATAGAAGATGCACATATGCGTATAAGATTCGCCGTTTTGTATTTGAATCATGCTTCAGAGGACATTTGATATCTATATGCATCGCGTTCATTATGATTGTTTGTACATAGTCATTAGTGTCAAACATATGTCAGTGCATGAATACACACCGAATTAATGAATGTCCATATTTGTTTAGATGTATACAAATATTGGTTCAAACTGGAAACAAATGCACGCTAAATAAGGCGCATAGTGCCATGCCTATAAGCAGGGTCTGGCTGCAAACACTCAGCTCAGACTAAATGGTCTGGTCTGTGAGAGATACTACGTCCTGATGGTTTGATGTTATGGCGCATTAGCAAACCATAAAGTAGGTGTCATTATAGTAATTGTGAAAATCTATACACGGGCATTCAGGTAGCAGTCTGATGGTCATATCTCATGCAATGTTCACATATACATATTCTGACAACATTGCACTATACTTGGTTTCCTAATTGCTTTATGTCGTGGAAGTCATTTATATGGTATATACTGTAGCAACATTGTTTGAACGTATAATAACCTAGAACATTTCCTCCAGGAAGTGTATTTGCCGAGGCAAAGCTGTGAATCATATGAAGGCTATATGACAAGTTTATCAAATGGTGAGTAATACAGATCTGTATCCATAGCCTCATTTAACCTTTATTTACCTCATGATGAGTGCTGGATCAATGAGAAGGTAAATTGTGGCTAATTTTGAATCGCTTATCCCTGATGCCACGGTAAGACAGAGGCACAAGAAGACTGCAGAATGAGGCCAAATTAGTGTACAATTACTGCTAACTGTAGGGCCACGGGGTGATTGGATGCTGGTGTGGGCAGATCACGGTGATTGTACCTCCTCCAGACTGCCAGGCTTAGACACCATGTCTGATCCCAACCTCCACTCTATGTATTACTCATGTGATGAAAAAGAAATCCTCACTCTGATCTCGGCACTGTGGTAATACAATAAAACATACACAAATCCTCTTAAAAGTCCTCTTCTAATATTGTAGCTTGTGTATCAAAATGAGAGTGGAAAGTGTATATCATGAATGAAAGGATCAGATTTCCGATAAATACAGATATATCACATCACACTTTAATATGGTGTGGGAGTTCTGTACCAAAAGAATTGAATAGAAGAACTGGCCACATTCACAATGTATTACCGGCGTAGATAAGTTATCCACTCAGCCCCAGTGGTCATGTCAAGCCACGTCCTTCTAGAGACCTTTCTGTGAGCAGGAAGGTGGTGGGCAGGATGGCAGGAAATCTTGGTCTGCCCGGGAAGGAAGGGCAAGGCCGGCGGAGAAGGATGGACACACCGGGGCCGGTAGGACAGACACATACCACTTATCTCCGTCATCTCAACTCCCGGTCTCGGCCAGAATGGAGACATTGAGAAATTATCCTGGCCATTTGAGGCCCATATATCCAGCATCAGACCCTTGTGTATCTACAAGGCCTCTGCGATAGGAATGCTTAAACGACTGCCTCCAAAAAGGCAATGAAGGCCATTTTTAAAATGTCTCCAAAGGCAAAATTCCTGTTGAATATGGTAAAATTCCTCCTGATAATGGTAAAACTCTTTGCGAATATGGTAAAACTCTCGTTGAATATGGTAAAATTCCCCATGATAACGACAAAACTGTTTGCGAATATGGTAAAACACCTCCTGATTGTGGTAAAACACCTTCTGATTATGTTAAAACTCCTTTTGAATATGGTTAGTCTCCTCCCGAATATAACAAAACACCTTCTGAACATGAAAGCTCCTCTTGCACACGGCAACACTTTTTATTAATATGGATTGTCTCTGCTTAAAACCTTTGCACACAATGCCCATTATGGATGGTGTTCCTGATAGAAAGTTTTTTCATGTGTAAGATTAACCAAACAGTAAATCAGGAATTAAGAATGATGTGGTTAGATGAAATACTGTCAACGCAATGGACTTTTAACATACAAATTATTTGATCATTTTACCAAATCACTCACTGAAATTTAAATGTGCAATGTGTCCTTCAACTGCAATTGTGGAGGACATTGGAAGTAATATAACTAGAAATGGCTGGTATTGACATTGCTGTGATTGTGAGTCGCCTATCTTATGCTGCTGTAGCCACCCATCATCGACCACCCACCCTGTACATGTAATTGTACCATGCCCACCATGGGCCTGCATAGCAAACCACACCGGCAACTGCATAGCAAACCACACGGGCAACTGCATAGCAAACCACACGGGCAACTGCATAGCAAACCACACGGGCAACTGCATAGCAAACCACACCGGCAACTGCATAGCAAACCACACACGGGCAACTGCATAGCAAACCACACAGGCAACTGCATAGCAAACCACACAGGCAACTGCATAGCAAACCATACGGGCAACTGCATAGCAGACCACATGGGCAACTGCATAGCAAACCATACGGGCAACTGCATAGCAAACCACACGGGCATGGGGCAGCCAACAATTCACAACAGTTTCCACACTAACCGGATCACGAGGAGGTGGCTGTCCACCAAACCTTGATCTGAACGCTTAATATACAATATGTGTCAGGGTCCAGGCAACACAGCGGTGTAATATACAGTCAACTAAATAACAATCATAATATACCACCTAATCTGAATGTTTATCACACATATCTATTGTTAAGATACCATGAAGAATAATCACACTTTAAGAGCATATATTGACTGGGTGAATACTCAATAGCATATATAAATATACTTGTATAGAGTTTAGATTTCATACTCACATTCTCAATGTCGCGTCCTGATACCGTTTTATCAGGCTTTCCCTGACATCATTCAATTCTGTATGTATTTTTCCATTACGGTAATTACACAGGCTTTGCCGTGTATGTACATAATATGTGGCGTGTCTGCTGTCAGCCTTGACTAACACATCCATTCCAAAAAACTATAGCATGAGCTTAAAACCTCAACTCACTGAAATAAATTGGCGTCAAAAACATCTCACATCCCCAGGCTGTTTAAACTGGTTTGCCATTTGGCAGCGTTTCAGCGAAACTTCCAAAACTGTAAACTGCAGTAGTTTACTGCCTAGGGTGTTTGAGTCACTTAGGGTTGTAAGTATGGTCAGAAGGGAGTAAAAGAGGATGCCTCCATCAAAGAGTATTGTATTGTGGCTACTGAGGTAGCTCAATGCTCCAACATCAGGCAAGGTGAGACTTGGGTGGGAGCAAACACACCTATCTGACACTATTGTCTATGTATGTCAGCGCATTAACTCCATGTCACCACACCAAGTGTACAGAGTACAGGTGAGGGCACTGCGAGGAGTTATTTCTGCATGTTCTCTGGACAGAGGCCAAGTGACAGGGGGGCAAGCCTGGCAGGCTCCGTCCGCACTTGGTTAGCTGCAGTTATGTGACAGTGCATGATGACAAAGACAAGGGGATCTGTGATCAGCCCAGTCGGTATGTAGTGCACATGTTTGGCCTGTAGACCTGGGGCCACATCACAGCAGGCACCTTCACACATCTCCATCCATCTCACAGACACAGTGTCACCTGCATACCTCGCCCATGTCTCCACATAGCATGCCAATGTGATCTGCACCAGGCAGACCAACTGGCCAGTCACTGACCAAAGGCCTTGGAACAGGCAACAGTCAAATTGAATGGAGAGTTTCTGACCAATGCCTGTCATCATCTATGTAGGCCTATCAGACTAATCCATCTAATCACCTGTGTGCAACTATCTGGCTAATATATTTTATCCAATTTGACCAACGGATTATCTGACTAATGCTTTTGGTCACCTCTATGATACTATGTGACCAATGCATGTGGCAACCTGTATGATACAATGTGGCCAATATATTTGGTCACCTGTGTGATACTATGTGACCAATGTGTTTAGTTACCTCTATGATACTATGTGACCAATGCATTTGGTCACCTGTATGATACTATGTGACCAATGCATTTGGTCACCTGTACGATACTATGTGACCAATGCATTTGGTCACCTGTATGATACTATGTGACCAATGCATTTGGTCACCTGTATGATACTATGTGACCAATGCATTTGGTCACCTGTATGATACTATGTGACCAATGCATTTGGTCACCTTTATGATACTATGTGACCAATATATTTGGCCACCTGTGTGATACTATGTGACCAATGCATTTGGTCACCTGTATGATACTATGTGACCAATGCATTTGACCAATGTACTTTATCTACTGTGTGATCCCATCTCACAAATGCACTTAATAACTTGTGTGAGACTCTCTGACCAATGCATTTGGCCATTCATGTTTCTTTCTCCAAAATGCAATTGGAAAGAATTTTCCCAGTGCGGCTAACCCTTTCTCCTTCAATGTATATCTCCAGTTGTTCAAGATCCTACTGACTCCACCAGTCTCATCCCACGGGAAACCACAGGAACAGGTGCGCCCCGGCCCCATACTCATTTCTTTGGGTAATTACGTGAGAATGGCTCCGCCGGCCAGCTTTGTGTCTGAACCACTAATCTATCAACATGGATAAGATTAAGGGGGGAATGGGAATCCACTAAGGTGGGAAGGGGGATAGATATGGACTGGGGCGGAGGACATTTTGCTCATATCTATAAATATCAGTCAAAATATACAATTCAATGAACTTTGTGGAATCGCATATTTGATCCCTGCTTAGCTACATAGATGTACATTTAACTTCTTTTTGTACTAAATAAGATGAGTAATTGCATGCTGAAAGAATATACGAAAGCCATGCTGTCTGCTTGATCCAAGAGTCAAAAAGAAAATACCCCAAGAAAAGACTTTTCAAAAGAACAATTTATCAATAGCCTTACTGTAGTTGCCTGCCTGAAAGCTGGTGTTTGAGTGGGTTGACAAGTTTTCCTTTATTTCCAACAATTTGTCAGGGGAACAACTGAGGGATCTGTCATTGTTCTTATACAACTTGTCTTTTGCCATAAGCATACCGATCACCACACAGGAAGCGATTAGCGTAGATCTTTTTGTGGACTTATTTTGGAGGCGGCAGTCTCAAGTGGGCGGTAATAAGAGTCTGAGTTTGGCGCAATAATACAAATGTCAACGGGGCCACACTGGAGATATCGCGAGACTTGACGAGACTAACTGGTGCTAACAGCGTTCTCTGGGAGGCTTGGAGTGAGTTCCGATTTGGCACGGAGAGCTAACATGTTTAAATAGATTTGTGCTGAACGGTGGGATGGCCGTGTCAATGCCTGCGCCATCTGCTTTGTGCCAACATTACCTCCATTCATCCCGCATTCTCGCCTCGCCTCGTGTCTTTTTATCCCTTCACAAAATATGCCATTTCTTTCAGAATCATTGGGAAATGTGAAAGTCAGTCATGATCGGAAGCACGCGCATCAGCGGTCGAGGACAATGAATAGATATATGGCGTTATCACGCACACGCGTGAGAGTGGCCGCGTGTCCTAAGAACTGCCTGGTGTGAGGCGGTTGGGAGGAGGGGGAGAATTTGGTCATATTGATCACAGGACCGTACCGAGTGATCACATTCCATATCTATGATCTGTCATCGCACTGAGGGATTAGCCGGATACTTCCGCAGCGCCCCCTGGATACAATATTCTACACCTGATACTATAGATTTCCACCATGGTCAATTATTTTGCCACAATCAGTTCACCGCGACATTAAAATGTATGATTCCATTTTGCCATATGAGCTAATAGAGGTGATCTAGCCACTGAGTTTGAGCTCCTTGATTTCTGCAACTTTGACAATATAGTTGATCGGTGGCTCTCTGGTGATCCTTTATCTCCGGCATCAGTGCTTATATAATGGCGGGGGTTAGGGCGATCACGTCTCTATTGGATATCAATCCCGTATGAAACTAACAATCACCACTCTGACCTATATCGCACTGAATCAACATGTACATGCAGTGACAATACCATATCCAAATCATAAAAATGTCAGATTAGCAAATTGAATTTCACACAAAACACGACCTCTTGCTATGCCTTCTCTGGCATTTCATTAACTGCCTCATTGATCAGGTGTATATTCATAGCTTGCCACCAGGAGTCGCCTCGCTGTCCTCGGGCATAATTGAGTCCTCTTCGCAGTAATAGTCCATAAGCCCCAAATCGTGTGTGTTATATTCCACAAAACACTTTGTCGCTAATTGTGTGTGTATTTCTATGTCTTCGAGCGTTTCATGTCCAGCGTCTTAGACCTGTCTTCTGTGCCGAGACAATGTGTCTCCGCGGAGCTTAGCGTCAGAATATAGCCTCGCTTTGGGGGTCAGTATCTTTATCAGCCCTGTGTGACTTGACCTGCCACACCGACCTCACCAACCTCAATTGACGGGAAATTGTGTTATGAATTTTTGATGCCCTGTGACTTACAATAATATGTTGTTCTTTGCCTTAGATTCCACATTGCGTAGGGATATGTGACAGATAGAAGTGAACTGGTCGTGAAGAGGACCTCGCTGCAGATGGTAGTTTATTACTGCGTGATAGTCCTAAGCCGGCCAGGACACAGTGGGATCCAGAAGCAGTCTTTTAGCCATGCTTCAACTCAACTGCATATTTAGGACTTGACTTGATGGACCAAACATCGTCCTTTTCCTAGTAAATTACTCAAATCGATCTCACATCACCATTACTCTCAAATAGAGGACATAGTATCTGGCTCCGCCGCTTAGCTGCCTGGTTCATATTAGCAATGCCCGCCTCTGTTACTGTCTTGTTGGGCCTGAAAGTTGGAGCAGCATAGGTAGCTGTGTGCCCTGGCAACAGCACCAAGCTTCTATTGTCAACATGCATTTACTTCGCTCTGGCATGCGCCGCTAGAACAATGGCAGTCCCAATAACAGTTGCTCATCCGGGCCACTTGGCCGCCATATTGGATGCCCTAGCAGGTGGTTGAGCACTATGTAGTTTGGGCTTTTAGTAGAGAAGCAGTGATGAACTTGCGATAAAACTGGAATGATCAAAACTGTGTCCCGTAGTATTACATTATGTCCTCAAAATTAGATCTAATTTGCACACGAATGCGAATATGATTTCAATAAATCTGAGTGAAATATCTGACTATTACAATTTTTTTATCTGCTTAAATATGAAATCACCAGTCAAGAGTTCTACTGACAGCACAATTTATAGCAACCTTCCAAAATACGCTGAGGTACGCTCACAATCTCCCAACAATAAGAAATATTAAGTTTGATTTGCCACGTGCACATTGACACAAGTCTCAAGAAGACATGTAGGAAGTTAGGTTGAAATATTTACCATGTGGTAGGGAAGGCAGATTGAGACTAAATGTGCACTGAAGGTGTAATGGTGAGATGTTGAGACTGTCAGGAGCCAGGAGAACTGCATAACATTAATATTGGATGTATAGGCTAACATGGGACATGGGTCAAGAGTCGCCAACAACCTCTTTACACATCCACGGTAAACTCTATCAAAATATTCCGTTTCACAGACGTCTTTAAAGACAGAAAATACCTCTTATTTCTGAATTCTGAATCGGATTTTTTCATAATAAGATGAAATTACATTTAATCATTTAATCTAGCCAAAATCTACAAAAGTAGATATTTAAACGGACTAATAGAATTATGTGATTTTTATGCTTAACTGGGGCTTAACCATGCCAAATATCTGGCTCCGATATTGGCAATAAACACGAGGATATCCATCTTGGCTAATGAGAAACAATTTCTAGTTAGTT
This sequence comes from Amphiduros pacificus, assembly GCA_949316495.1. Classification (NCBI taxonomy): domain Eukaryota; kingdom Metazoa; phylum Annelida; class Polychaeta; order Phyllodocida; family Hesionidae; genus Amphiduros; species Amphiduros pacificus. Next base: position 32,976,894 of record OX439002.1, read on the forward strand.
CTGTGTTCTCACATAATTGGTCTATGTGGGGTATAAATCAATCGATTTTTGTCTTTTCATAACTAATTTGCCCTGTGCTGGTGCTCAGATCTCAAGGGAAACCCCGTTAGGGTAGCAGCCATTACCAGAAGTGATTGAATAGGAGCGGTAATGGCTGGATACCTTATTGTAGTAATTAGGGCTGTAGTAATTATGGTAGCTTAGAAAGGCAAGACATAAGCTTTTACACATGTTAAACCAATATATTAGAACGATAATGTGCAGTAATAAATCACAACTTTGAATGCATGGAAAAATATTAAATCACATTCAAATCATGAACGGTTGTAGGCAAGACTGTGCCTGCCAAACATGAAAATACTAACACTTCAAACGGCTTATCATATGAAATTGTCCAACAATTGAACAATAATGGAAAATCAATGAAAAGGAGAATACTGGCCTGGCTATTAGAGCTGTGGTTACAGATAGAGAAATGTGCTGAGAGGTTGTGATGGGAAGTTATATAAGAAGTAATGGGAGTGTTTAATTGTGTTCACAGAAGCCTATCAAGTGTGCTGAGATGAGACACACTTCAACTGCTCATTGATGTCAGCGTGTTAATGCATGCATTCTACATAATGTGGTGTTCCTGTACAATTAGCTCCCATAGGGTTGTAATATGTACCGCGGGACAGCTGATTCCAAATTTCCACCAGGCAACTGTTATAACCTGTAATATCAAATTGATAGGGATCAATCATTGATTTGTTGAAGTCACAGTTTCTTATTTTTTTACTTGTATATAGGTTTCAATATAGCCATCTTCACCATCAAACACATTAAGATGTCAGTTCATCACAATTATTGAGCAACGAGAAATCACCCTTAATCAGATACCAAAAAGAACATATTTATTTATAGAAGTTTCCATAGTCACTTTCCTGCGATCATAAATGTTAATTCTATTTGAATCATAATGTAGCGATATTCTGAATTGATAATGGAATAATATGAGGTCACAATATCCATGTGATAACATAACAGTAAGAATGTGGTGTCTAACACTAACATAACATTGTCCTTGGTTTTAATTGGTCATGACAAAAAGGAGAAAAGTATTTTTTTATTCTCAATGATCCTATTTTTTAATTATTTTTTCTTTAACATGTACGCGGCATTAGTTTATCTCTAGTGCATGGGCTACTTGGTATGTAATGAACATATACCTGAAACAACCTAGATGTGGTCCACACCTTTTTGTAAACTATTGATGATTCACACCTATATAACCATTGTAACCAATAACACCTTTGTGGCAGCACCTACATGTTGTCTATACGTATATTTGGCGATGTGATATCTTCAAACAGCAGCTGTAAGTCTTAGCACCACTGACCAAACACGGCATGTTTCCCTACCATGGTGTAACACAGGGCGATGTGATTGTGGCATTCATACCACGCCTCAACGGCTGCATTCCAAGCTGCACAATGCACACAATGCGGCCACAGCACGCCTCCCAACCATGTAATTGTCCACTCCCAACAAAGGTCACATTCATACGGGACCTTGCAACCCCTGACCTTGACCTCCTTCCCCTTTTGGACAGAATCACGTGACCTTGTCCAATATGGTCCAATCTCGGCGTCTCAATACACAAGTGTTTTACAATGAGAGATGGTTATCTGTGTCCAGCCAGTGGGAGACTGACAATTGGTGGATTGCTGTAATACCCGCCTGCAGCAAGAGCCATAAAGTAAAATGGGTGATACAAGCATGACCTATAAGACCATTATGCTGTAATGCCATCCTCCAGGACGACCTGTCTTCAGGCGATGACCTTCCATCTCGCTCTGTCTGTTAGGCGTGTATGTTGGGACTTGGGTTGAGACCGATGTTAGTTTCTCAAGCAAAAACAAAGCATGGCTGGAATAGAGATGAACAGCACCATATCTAAATACCATGAAACATTGCAACTGTTTGTCATTAGTCCACTTGGGCATTCACTGCTTCATATCTATAGGTTACATCTACTTGTGTTAAGTTTACCATAGCAATATCTAAACCATATCTAAAAGCAATATGGCGCATGGCTCCTGCAGTCATAAATGGACATCACATTCGCTGCTTGTTCATCCTAATAAAACATAAACAGTGTGCATCACGCCACAAATAATTTAAAATATGACAAAGCTCCAGTATACACACACATGTGTCTACGGTACACATCCCATGTACAATGCATTAAGCACTTTTATTTAGCAAAGTGCGTAGACAGCATATATACATCCATGAATTCCAATATATCATGAATGCGTATAAGCACGTTATTTAAGCTAGATATCTGACTGGGCAGTAATGTTTGGCCGGAGTGTGATGGAGATGGTTGATCCAGGCTTGGAGGTCCTCATCCAAGCCAGCCAGTCTGTCTGCCACCTCCCTGCCTTCATGACACCTGTTGATGCCTGCTGATGACCCAGGATCACACCTAAGTCCCCAGCTGTTATTGGAGGTGTGAACCTCCCATATATGGCCACGTCTTATTGACTGCGCCTGTGCCAGATTACACTGTACACATCTCTGCCACAAATGAGGTACAATTTCCTTGAGGTAAACAACCTCCCTGGCAGATGCTATATGTTCTGACAGGCTACACGACAATAAAGGTGGTACACAGCCCACTCACTTCCGGAAGGGAAGGGTTAACAGAGTCTGATGAGGAAGTGTCGGATAAGAGAGTTTGAGATATCCAGGACTTTCACAAGTCCAAGTTGTATGTATACAATCAGGAATTTGTTTCAAGATTTAACAACATACTAACATTCATCAACATGTAAACGTGAGTGTTGTACATGACGTTGTCGCAAAGTTTCTATAATTGTGTTCTAAATAAGCTAAATTAAAACACGTCTCATATGAGTTACCACACACTGAGTGCATAGCGTCCCAAAATCACTGCCCATATGCTATTGCCAGAGTTACCATACACTGAACACACAGCCACCGCAAATATCACTGCCCATGAGCTATTGCCAGAGTTACCATACACTGAACACACAGCCACCGCAAATATCACTGCCCATGAGCTATTGCCAGAGTTACCATACACTGAACACACAGCCACTGCAAATATCACTGCCCATGAGCTATTGCCAGAGTTACCACACACTGAGCACACAGCCACCACAAATATCACTGCCCATGAGCTATTGCCAGAGTTTCCACACACTGAGCACACAGCCACCACACACATCACTGTCCATGAGCTATTGCCAGAGTTAACATACACTGAGCACACAGCCACCACAAATAGCACTGCCCATGAGCTATAACCAGAGTTACCACACACTGAACACACAGCCACTGCAAATATCACTGCCCATAGGATATTGCTAGGGTTACCATACATTGAGCACACAGCCACTGCAAATATCACTGCCCATAATATATTGCTAGGGTTACCATACATTGAGCACCCATAAGATATTGCTAGGGTTACCATACATTGAGCATACAGCCACCGCAAATATCACTGCCCATTGCCAGAGTTACCATACATTGAGTGCACAACCACTGCAAATATCACTGCCCATGTGCTATTGCCAGAGTTACCATACACTGAGCATACAGCCACCGCAAATATCACTGCCCATGAGCTATTGCCAGAGTTACCATACATTGAGTGCACAGGCACTGCAAGTATCACTGCCCATAATATATTGCTAGGGTTACCATACACTGAGCATACAGCCACCGCAAATATCACTGCCCATGAGCTATTGCCAGAGTTACCAAACATTGAGTGCACAGCCACTGCAAGTATCACTGCCCATGATATATTGCTAGGGTTACCATTCACTGAGCATACAGCCACTGCAAGTATCACTGCCCATGAGCTATTGCCAGAGTTATCATACATTGAGTGCACAGCCACTGCAAATATCACTGCCCATGAGCTATTGCCAGAGTTACCATACATTGAGTGCACAGCCACTGCAAGTATCACTACCCATGATATATTGCCAGAGTTACTAGATAATCCACAATCAACATCACTTAGTTAACAATACATGGTTGGATTAAATTGAGCAACCATCTCAGTGTTTCTACTATCAAAGCTACAAAACAAAGTAAAATACAGAGTAAGACAAAACTGAGAGACAAACGCACAACAGGGTGAAACAAAATTGTACAGCCACCTGAGACCTCCAAACATAATTAGCAATATGGGTGAGTTTCTCATTATGTCTGCGTGTAATGAAACCTTAACTATCAGTTTTTGCTTGCCACACCCAAGGGCATATGCCGGTGATATGCTTACACACGACGATGCTTACAGGACCATACGTGCAAATTGGGAAATAAAAATTACTAGTTTTTGACACATATATCACAGATGAACATATATTACCCCGACTGTAAATGATTCAAAGTCCCGTAGTATTAAATCTCGTCATGGCCTTCAAGTGATGTAATAACAAAAAGGAAAAAGATCGAGTCTAGTTTTATGTTTTTTCTGTTAAACATATTATGATCTTATTTATTTATAATAAATGGGGTAAGAGCATGCTTAAAGCACAAATACGTTTCTCTTTTTTGTTAATCTCGATATGTACCCTACATTAGTATCGCTACAGACCCTTATTAAAAGAGTAATTGTGTTTAGAAAGCCTTGCTTCATATTTACATCTGTCTAGACATTGAAAGGTTAGGCTATGATCTTTTGGAAGTAATTCCTTTAATGATGAAGCACCAGGGAGATTATGTCTCATGTGAAAATGTCTATGCTCCCCTTTGAATGCCAAACCAAGCATCTTTAATAGCCTATGTAGTCGCTATTACGCTTTGTTATTGAGCCCGCAAGGATGTTCACGTCCGTCTCAGGCCTATTGTGCTCAAACATAAACTCTTACAAAAGCGTCCCGACTCACCTTGCAGATTTCGTATTTTCTTTCCTTGTTGGCATAAAAAGAGAATCTGCTATTACATATCCGCTCTGTATTCACTGGTGTAATATCCTTTACATTTATATTCTGGTAAGCCTGTGGATCCTTGTTTGGGTAAATCCTCCACGTCTCTTACAGATTACAGGCCATTATGACATTAACACTCATCACTAAACAATTCGTGTTTTTCATGTTCTGGCTTAGCGGACTTGGTTACAGATTTGCATTTTGCCATTTCTGGCTGGCGAGATTTGCTGCGAGATCAAGTGCGAACTGGCTGATGGGTAATCTCATTGTTGTGCGCTGCGTCCGTGTCAAGTACCCTGATGTATCCAGCGCTGGTCTATACAAAATGCCAACAATTCAAAGCATTCTATACACACTTCAATCTAAATGGACTCAGCAAACTCCATATACATCCACACAGGTCCTGCGACCCACGTCAATTGACTTATTACACCCGCGATTCTCTTGTTTGTGTTATTTGTTCCAGTGTCAGCAGCTCTTGGCAAGTTTGTATAGGCGCATCAATGCTGAGTATCGATATGCCAAACCAGAGCGTCAGGTCTGTGGTACTTAGCTCTCACAGCCAGTATAGACTACGATCACGCTAATATACTCACATAGGCCATATCATGGCTGATCCCACCTTCATATGAGATAATTACTGTCTGAAACTACCGCCCCAAACACCAGGTGCTCCACACGTCTGCGGCGAAGTATACAGGGCAGTCTGCGCACTGCTCATATATAGCCCGACTACTTACTCAGCCAATGAGCAGACGCACTGAGCAGTTACAGCGAGTTGGGCAGATGGCTTTAAGAAGCGGTGCCCACCAGCCATAAGATGTGAGAAGCTTCAACTCGGCAGTCAGACCAGCGCGCCTCACCTTCTCGCCATAACATTCAACATATTCCTCTCTCATACATTCTACTTTTATACACACAAACCACCATTGTAAATTATGTATGGTTAGGTTCAGTGTATTATCTATATTTATGCTCATTCCAAGGACTACGGTTCTTTCCATTACATTTAGATCGACACCACTGGCGCAGTTGGTAGAGCATAGGATCTGTGTCTTACTTGGACGTATAAGTCAAGGACGGGAGGTGGTGGGTTCGACTACCACTGACAATAATGTTACTTTCACACTGATCAAAAGTATCAAACATTGAGCTGATATGGCCATTATTGCAGAACAATAAATACCATGTAAATTTTACAAATACCATGTAAATTTTTCCATTATATTTAGAAGTAGTTTCCTGATGTTCAGCAATGGCATTTTGGGGTGACATTTAAATGTGCCTTTTTGGAGTGACATTCAAACATGCCTGTGACTTTCCCTTATGTCGTTGGGTGTGATATTAGTAATATCATTAGGATAATGTATTGGTTTTACTGATAACTATAAATAAACATTCCACCTGTTATTACTGGCATATGTATAACTGACATATGTATAACTGACATGTATTATAAAAAATACTTTTTACTTGACACATCGACTCACTCACTTTATACGAAAACAGAAACCGTGTAAACTGTGAGGTGAGGCAATTATGAGAGGGGTTATGTATCCTGAATTTGTCCCAATATCTAGAAGGAGGACTTTTTACAATATGACCCTGTGCGTTGCCCGCGAGGCCCTGGCGTGGTCGGTCCCACAATCTGAACCTCATACGTATCCGTGTGTATCTTTGGGTTACATAGACGAGCCTGGTCGGCTTTTCTACTTCCCCATTCTCCTGTGCCATTTACTTGAGCCAAATGAAATGGGGGATTTGCCATGGATTGAGACTGGGACTATGCTTTTTTGTAATCCCTACAGGGTATGTATACTGTTCTCAATGTAAATACTGCTTCTATATATCGATCTTGTATGTGACACACTACACTGCCTGACCAAATACAAACCCCATACACAAATTGATATGCTATCATTAATTAATGGAACTACAGAGTGGATGGATAAACTATATACACACTGTCTATATATGCAGCTAAATTACAGTCTACCAATGGGTGAAATGTCAAATAGATAGTGCACACATCCTCTGATTTTGTCTGAATTCAGGCTTCATTGCCTGATACGCCCTCTTCTATGCAGTTACAATTTGTTTTCAGAGACATCTTCGTGGTTGTGTGGACACCAATTGGAAAAGGTTTGCTGTAAAAAATAAAGATAAAATATCTCTTTTATATTCATGTAAAAACAATATGTGTAAAAAATGTTTTTGTATGTGGTCAAGTATGTTTGTTTCAAAAGAAACTTGGTTAGTAATTGCCTTTGATTAGAGTGTGTTGATTTCTGCCAAAATAATACCCTATTATTCTATAAGTTCAAATGGCTAGTAAAAACATTAGAAATTCTAAGCACACTTTACTGAGCAGTAAATGGCTGTTTTTGGTTGCTGAGTGGCCTTGGAGAGCAGGCCTTGTAGCCCTCTAAGTGTAACCCACCCATAACGCTGATTGCTGAAGATGTCTTTAAACACATTATTAGATCAGTTGATTTTGTGGCGTCGGGGCACAATTCTGCTAACCAGATTACCGGTGACGTTTCAGGGCTGAAGGTCTGATTGTTAAGGCTCCTCCACATACTCCGCCATCAACTGTTGCGCTTCTATTTGATTGAGGCCCGCCATATTAGCTGACTTACAACACCAAATTTCATCACAGTGCTTCATCTTAACGTGATTTGTTGGCGCCTTGCCGTAAATGGGATAGGTACGAGGTCTCTTATTGGCTGTCCTTTTACGACATTTAACCGTGAGTTCGTGTTGCACAGTAGTTGTGTACAACAAAATAGAATGTCAAGTGTTGAAACAAAACATGTAGAAATAATCCTCATCCATCAGGAATATGTAAAAATAAATAAACATGGCACACATTTATAAAAAAATTGCTACAACTATGTTATCATCATTTGAAACATTGAATTGCCTGGAATATTCAATAAAAGCAGGAATGCCACCCACAATGGCATGTTGCAGGTTACGATTATTTGTGGATTCAGCCAAGATGACTGACTGACGGAAACGCGGAACATGACGTATGCAATTTGTGAGCCCTGTTACAGGACAGACACTATCTCACGGTTCCGTGGACAGGACGCTGCGTCCCGTTTTCCCGCCATGGGTCAGATCAGACGACCAAGGCAGACGACATTTAGTGGTGAAGCTATCCGAGCAAGAAATGCGATCAGTGTTTGTATGAAATTACCATCACTGTGTATTTCCATATGATATTTGCACAAATGGTGCGTTATGAGTGTTCTACCATTGTCAAATGTACTGTACACGATTGCAGCTCTGACCATAGAAATCCTTGGTGTATCACTACAGATTAGCGACAATACAAACGCAACCATCTGCCCATCACAGATCGAAAACAACCTAATTAATCATCGCTGAGCCAAATGTCTCTGATACACCGACACAATATTCCATCTCGCCACTTCCGCTGTTAAATTGGCAACGATGGGCCCATGACTGGGAAACAATCTATTGCGAAATAGTTTTCCCTTCAATATTTCAAATAATTTCCTTCCCCTCGATATTGGGGGTAAAGAGCATGCTCAGAGAAGCAGAAGCAATTCGATGAGTCATCTAACTGCTTGTAAACAGTGGGCTATGAAAATGGCATTCTTCTCTGACACATTCACTCCAACATTAATTACGTCAACTCAAATTGGTGATAATTTGTCTTATTTGTACATTCCATCGCACACATTCCTGAGCGTCAATGTTAGAAGCTGGATAACACCTGCTGGCGGGGACATCTGTGGAGCTTGGTTCGGTTTAAGGACCTGTTCCCTCTTCATAGAAAGGGCATCTAAACTCAAATTTACTCTTTTTATGAATAAACGTATTATGCAAGTTTCGAGTTTATATAGGACCTGTTACATTATGAAAGAAGTGCATTAGGCATAGGAAAGTCCTGAATAGTAAAACATTATTATGTAAAGATAATCTAAGATAAGATCATTTTATTTTAAATCGATATAATATGTGCAATAATTCAAAGTTAATAATCGATTATGGTATTATATAAAATTTTTACAAATTATACATATATTACCATGGGAACAATTCAGAAAACATAGCATTATCAAAGAACAAATTGGGAACACATGTTGTATTGACGATTCACTGGAACTTTCCATGCATTAATATGTTTTTAAAACTATCAACAGTTTTGCATAATTTCATTTCTGTTGGTAATAAATTCTATGATGTGATCCATGGTAATGAAAAATGTTTTTCCACAGGTTATCTCTTCAAAATATGGTTGGATAATTGGTTTTGCACTCCATGTGTTATGATCATGTTCATTTAATTGAAAAATGTCATTAATAAATTCTGGATTAAAACCATTTACACATTTAAACACCTCATATGCAATAGCGTTTAACCTGCGATAAGTCAAAGTCTCAATAATCTCAGACTTATAATCGTCAAGTAAAAATCTTATAGCTTGTTACTGAATCCTTTCTTCATCTTATATATCTGAACTTTAAAAAGTATATGATTGATATTGACAACAATATTCTCCATAATTTTATTTCACATGAAATCTTTCTGAAATGAAAGTTTTCTGAGTCTTTCTGCATTCAATGCCCAGATTTCAATATCCATTTTTGAAAAATATAAAGGAATTTGGAATTTAATGCCCTTATCATATAATAAAGCCTATACTAAATGATAGCATCACCATAATTAACCATTCTTTGGTTTTGATATGGAAGAGCTCATTAAGTGAGCTAATGGTAGAGGGCTATACTTAATATTTAAAGGCATACTACATTTGGATACTGGCAATCGTCATTTCATGTTTGTTTCCAGATATATTTGACACGGAGAGATTGGAACCGGTTCCAGCTTAAGTTGCCAGGTTCCTGTTTGAACACAATATTCAACAGGTATTAGTATATTTTCAATAAAGAGCAATTGATAGGCTTGCATTATAGCGTGTTGCCAAATGCCCGGGCTAATGGCTCTCCATGAAAAATGGGACAAGTTGAATAAGACATAAACCTTGACATCATAAACAATGCATAAAAACATTTGAACTAACAATTAATTGTACAATCATTCCATTTGTTAAGTTTCATTTTATTCAAATTGCAAAATAGCATCTGCAACACTTTCAGCTTCATTGACATTCTAATTGACACTGTCCTACGGGAAACCTGGCTGTCCCTGTGAATCTGTGTCAAGGCTACTCAGTCTAACTCTCTACAAACTTTATATGACAACTTTTGTAAAGGGCTCGCCACGTTATTACCGCGCCATTATCCCACCACATTTCATGGGGCAGCGGATCTTTGCAGGTTCTTTTTCCCACTTTCACACAAGATTAGAGGCAGAGCCTGACCTGGGTATTAGTATGTATAAGTGAGTGGTAAGAGCAGACACAAACCAAGATTGATTCTCACCTCCACCAGGCCGGCTTCAATGTATCCCACAATCCCTCATTGTCCACCATTTTGAAAAGGCCACCACGATTTCCGCCATCTAAAATCATGTGACCTAGAAGATGGCAGGAAATCATTTTTCTCTCCCACGAAATGGCTCTGCACTCGAGGATAATTTTCAGGTTGATTAGAGCACATTAATTACTCCATATGGAAAGCATTAAGAATGATTTTGTATGGCATCACTTCCTGCCAAGAAATGCTATTCTTTCTACTCTATTTAAGACAGGTGATATATTGCTCGCTAATGTTCATAGATATAATGATATCATCAGCATGCTGTACATAATATCAATAATTAATACATAAAATATATATATATATATATATATATATATATATATATATATATGTGTGTTTATGCATGATAATACAAAATGGAATAAAGGTTGATTTCATTATGATAAAGTTAATTGTATACGTGAACTTAAATAGTACGGTAATATAAAATGGCAACACCGCAATGACGATAAACAAAATATTCATGCCTATAAATTGTATGATTTTGCTTTTTAAAAAGTCTCCTCTGTATAGACATACAGAATATATATTTGAATTGAAAATCATAAACAAAAATCTTATTCACCCATGTATCAGTGAAATACCTGAAGCAATATCTTTAGCCAATGCTTGTTGGGAATCAAAATAGATCAGACATCAATTCTTTTCAAATTAAAGGACCGAATGGAACAGGTCAAAAGAAATATCTTTTCCTATGGGAGAACTTGAGAAAACAAACGACTAAGATTCATCTTTCCCAGTGACGGAACATGTCGAAAATAGCTGATCCTTGGCGACACTGTGGTAGTGAAGCAATCCCCAAAGGATGCCTGGTGTCACGTGGTCTGAACGAGACTTGAATGTGACTACAAAACCGTGGATGGTGACGTTGTGCACTCCCAGCACATAACAAAGTGAGCAGTCAAGCATTGGCTGCCCCATCTAATATCACCAAGAGGGGTTTACTTTTGCCACTGGTCATAGATAATTTAACTACACATTTTTCCAACATTTACTGGTATTCCCCAGTTTTCACATGATGCCGAACAGGTCTTTCTCCTGCAAAGATGGGCATTGGCATTGAGCAGTGCGTCCGGATTTCACTGACTAAATAATAAAATCAATGTTGACATTAAGGATTTGATTTTCATTTCTTTGACGTCAAAACAACTTTCTTTCCTCCCATTTCTGACAGGAGAATTACATTGTACTGATTCTGAATCAGACAAAGAAATGAATTTCCTTTGCGATCAAACCAATCTAAAGTTTACTTATTTTATTGTCATTTATCAATATAAAGTAACACAATGTGTCAGGAGAAAAATGTGTTATTTGCGATAAAACATCACAGTGATACAGGAGCAATGATATTGGAGCAATGATGTGGGAGTAAATATATGGGAGAAATGATATGGGACCAAAGATATGGGAGCAATGATGTAGAAGCAATGATAGAAGGAATAATGATACAGGAGCAATGATACAGGAGCGTGATACAGGAGTATTCATACCGGTGCAGTCAAAGAGGAGCATTGATACTGGACCAGTGATACATGAACAGTGATACAGGAGAATGTAACTTACAATTAAAATACTGTGTTACATTACAATTTCAGAAAAGAATTACGCCTTCTTTATGTAGACATCTATCATTCATGTAAGAAAGGTCGGAATCAATAGCGTTTATTTTGCCCAAAATCACTTGTATCTTCGCTTTCAGAATGTTGATATGTTATTTTATCTCTTTGAATAAATTATTCATGTTTTCCATTCAACAAAACCAGAAATGAATTCCAGCAATATATATGTAATATCTGTTTTGGCCCATAAGTCAGGTCCACTACATGCTGACCAAACCTATTCCAATGATGAAAGCAATAACTAATGGGATGAGACGTATTTTAACACGAAAACAAACATTTTTATAGACATATCTATGCATTACCTTAGTGCGTAGCAGTGTACAACACAGGGATCGTGAGACTAAGTAGACACGTGACAGTGTGAGCTATCAACAGTGAAGGACCTTCACCATATTATCGCCCACTTGTCAGGACATCCACATGACATATGGTACCAGCTTGACACCTCTCTGTTTGCCCACTTCACACATTTTATCATACCAGTCTACTATGTCTCCATATAACTATAATTCATTCCCTGTACCTCCTGACTGTGAGAAAATTGCATTTAATTTTCAAATGCTATAACGTAATGGAATGATATATCATTCTGGATGTAACACTCACTCAGGTACTGGTAGAACATCAGACAAATTATAGCTTCGATTTCTATAATAAATCAACTTACCTTTACGAGAGCATGGCTTGATGTCACTAGAAGTGAGATGTAACTTGTCAAGAAGTTGTAATAAATGAGATGAGAGACAAGAGTGAGAAAGATTATCACTCCAGGACCAAACCACAAAGCCGGGATATGACCCCATCGGCACAACTGGGTCTGAGATACTTGTTTATGAAGCCGAGGACACATATCACCTGTCTTCTGGCACACATCAAGTGTTTGTTCACATAGACATATACTGGACCACGTGGGAAGAACCAATACTTTATCTTATCAAGTTGAAAGATCAACAATGCAGGTGTTCGCCTCTCAATATTTCATCACACCACTTCACACTCACCTGTTCATAAAATATCTTAGTGTTATCACCTGAAAGGTCAGTTTAAACGGTTAAAAGTGTTTTCTTTTAAAAATTGAATCTACTATATTTTGCATACAAAACACTGTCTTGTCTAAATAGTATTGTATATTTATACAAAGTTGAAAGCCTATCTATTTATGTCTGAATTCGATCAATTCATATATATATATATATATATATATATATATATATATATATTTGTGACCTTTTATTTCAGCCATGTCGTGATTTGTCTAAGCGATAATTGGCTCCTTGTACTTGAGGTACACGTCCCAGGTGAGGTCTCCATTGTTAAACCTCGTTATGAAGCTGTTTCCTTTCAGAGAATAATAGGCGGGGATTGCCTAAGAAAAGGCAATTATAATATAAAACAGAAAAAGTATAAAGATGGTACATGTTTCCGGTTCCAAATTCATTGCAAAATGTTGCTGAAGAAGGCCATGGCATTCTGATCTAGCATCACCCTTCCGGATAATATCTCATCCAGTTTTAATCTATATAATGGGAAGTCATGACATCCCCTTGTTCCTCGTCGGGACTTTTTCTAGCTTCTTGCTGCACGTATATCGTATTGCGTTACATAGCTTTGTCACAATTTTTACTCAATTTACAGTGATTTCTCCTTTTATCCATTTCGGTTTTGCCTCCATACGATATCTTATGCAAATTAACATATGACACATATGAGACAATATCTAAAGCACTTGTTCCCTATTTTAGCCATTACTTAGAGCACCGTGCTTAACCATAGTCCCCTCTCCTCCATTACAGCCAATACACATAGAATTGTACATTGCCATTACATAGAGCATGTCCTCCATTACAACCATTACTTAGGGTATCTAACGTTCCCATTGCCACCTGTCTTCAATTACAGCACTTACATAATGATTCATACGTTGTTATAGCCAATCTATCTCCCTCCAAGACTAGCATAGCAATAATATCTCACATTGTTATCCCCCTCCCTTTCTTTAGAGCCATTATTTCTGCGATGTGTTCTCTGCTCCCGTCATGCATCAGTCTCATGGCGTTTATAAAGCCACATACACATAGTAACACACCCTTTTATCGTATGACTGGACATGACTAAACCTTGCTTAACACTATATCATCGTTTATAAAGTGATGCAGCCAGCTCCCCACTTGATGATGGGAAATCAGCCTAGTGTGTTGTGAAGAATCTGGGTTTTGATATTGCTGGATACCAATTTAATTTTATGACCCTAATCCCTGTAGTGTATTGATAAAATTTCAATTTCATGCCTGTGTATCAGCGTCATTGTATTCTAGTCGATGCTGAGATAGACTGGCACCATCTCCACATTGGGAGGCCTGTCTGAGCGATAAAAGGGGCTAAAATCGTATTGAATGAGAATGTCACCTTTCTGACATTGTTTTGTGCCAGCAGAGCGGTAGGGAAAGAGGACTTTATTGGATCACAAGCACTGCATTGATCTGTGAATGGGGCGATAAGACAGGCACACCAGCTCCACACCCCCGAGGCTACTGGCGGGCTATTCACTGTCATCTAATTGTGGCTAAAATGCCGAGGGCCTGTGATTCGCTAAACTAACAGGTGGCATCCAATCCTACTATTTAACATTCCAGAATACTCTTGATACCATCATATTTATGGTCGATGTGGGATGCTACAACGTATACAAACACCATCTCAATTCCTAAGCAATCCATTTTGTGTGTTCTTAGTGGCCCTAACACTTACTTTTTGATAAAATGTCATTCCACTTCTGGCATTTTCTATGTATTTGCAAATCCGTTTTAAATATACTGGTTTTGTGAAATATATAGGTTTTGTCTTTGATCGATAAACGTTTTCTTATGTTTAAAAGACAATACTGTGATTATGTAATAATTGATTTAACGAAATGCTCGGATGCCCAAAATACTTAAATATTACCGTTTGGACATTGAACATTTTGTTATAAATAATGACATTATATATGTATTCTGTATAAAAAGCTACAGCGGTGATGGAAATCGACTATGAGGAAAATAATTACTTTTTACTTATCAATTAAAAACAAATGTGAGTTATTAAATTTTAATGCCGGCATTGAACAGGCAGGACTTATATTCATATGACATTCCACTTCAAAACTTTGAAGGTTGCAGAATCCAAGAGCAACGGGTGGTAAAAAACAAAACGGAAATAGACAGGAAGAATCAGAGATAATGCTTCCACAAACTGCACACATCGGTGGAATCACACAAACTCAGAATGATGATACCCACTGGTGGAGAAAACGAAACGGAGTCACACGCAAAACACGAATCAGGACAGTGGCTGCACAAGCGACCTGTATAGCGTTTTGTAGGAGGGGGCTATGGTAATTACATGGCTATTAGTGAATGTGTCCCACCAGGCTAGTGATATGGAGCAAAGTAAGTCTGTGCTTGTAGGTCAAGGTCGATGTATGGCTGGCAATAGACGGTATTTGCTTAGAATTAAAATGCCGTTAACGGTATTTTCCAAAATCAAAGACAGCCGTTTTCTCAAGTGAATACAAACAAACATTCTCCGTTATCAAGTTAATCAAACAAATGTTATCTAATGTTAATCTCTTTAATATGTCGGCCGATTTCAAACAAGGGAAATCGTTTTCTACCAAATTAAGCCAATATATGCATTCCAATCAATTACCAGTTTTGCCATGTTATCAGTCTATAGCGTTACATGTTAGGCCCTTAAAAGATATTAAGAGGACTTGTCCACCAACTTTCAGTCATAATTATTTTGCAGCATTCACAGTTTGGCACCCGATCACAATCACAATTGATTTTGACCCCCAAACAATGAGTATGAAATGTGAAATTGTGAAATGGTGTTTTTACGACCTTTCAGCAACTATGGCCATATCAGCTTGACTTTTAACCAGTGTGAAAGCCTTTTAACCAGTGTGAAAGTAACAATGCTGGCAGTGAGCGTCGAACCCACTACCTCCCGTCCTCCATTAAAGACACAGATCCGACAATCCACCAACTGTGCTAGTGGGGCCGGTCTACAGAAAGTGTGAACGCATTCTCAAGATAACACTTTTCAGTCTTTTAATATCCCAGTTTGGCCTCTCCCAAGTCAGAAAGTTTTAGGTAGGGGGAAAACAAGTCATAATCTAAGCAAAAATACATTTTTAACAGGACAATATTACATGCCGAATAAAAATGCATCATTAAAAAACATCAACTAATCCATGAAATATATAACACATATTCGTGTTGCGATGGCCTCAAACTATACAAAAAGTTGTTTCATCACATTTGTAAAATTACACAAGAAAAGTTTTCTGGAAGTTTCGGCTTTGCCATTACAGAATGGCTCATATCATAAATCTTTAGAGCTCCCCTTAATTCATCTGGGCTAGGATTTCAGAGGACGCCCTTTTAAACATATTTTACTCGGTCTTTTTTATTAGGATTACCAATTGGGCCAGTCTTGTGCATTGGGTCAGTCTGGCACATTGGACCAGTCTTGCTAATTTGGCCAATTGGACCAGTCTAGAACACTGGACCAGTCAGTCTAACTAATTTGGTTATTTTGCTTACTGGGTCTTGCTAATTTGGGCCCATCCCTTTGTCAACCTCAAGTATAAAAAGGTTAATTATTGCACTCAAAATATAAAGATGAGTTCTTTGAAAGAAGAAATACAAAAAAAGTAAAATCACAATAAATACATAACCAGCACACTATCTGGATTTGCTTGCCAGAAAGAGGCTGTTGTTTGATAAAGGTCAAGGTCACAGATCACAGACGACCCAAACGACCTCTTCAGTCTCCTAAAGCGGAGCTGAATATATCTCTGTCTAAAAGAGTCATGTTTGTAGTGTAAAAAATCGATAATCTGTGGGTTCACGTGCATGTTGTGTTGCTCCCCGTTGACTAATGTTCCTGATGAAGAGGTATCCATGTTACGCTGAGCACCGTCTATTCATGTCAAATGCATGTGCATTTACTTGGGTAGGCCAGATTTATAGCATGTAAGCCGAACCACTGACTCCAATATTACAGTTGGGCCTAATGTAGCAACAAAGCTCTTCTCCCTTACCCTGACCTCGTGCATCAGAAATATTAATCTCTCCACACCCCTGAATTATTACTGAGAGATCTAACCAGGCAATCCAAATGACAACAGAAGAAGACTTACAATGTTTATTAATTAAGTTAAAATAATTAGAGGGAGCGTTGCAGTAAGCGGCTGTATTTCCCCTGAGTTAGCTGTGTGGTTAGGGGGATACTTTGTTGTTTGTCTTGCCTGCCTTTTTAATCAATACAAAGTCTTCATTCCTAACTATTATTCTCCATTGATCCCTATGGCAGCCTATTGACTGTCCATTATCTCTAATTAACACACAATTGTTTCTATCTTGGTTTGAAGCACCTTTGATCTGCTAGTTATGACTGCAGCAGAGAACAGATGAGACTATCTTGTGCCGTCCTGGTCTATATCACGGCCATATTGAGACGCTTAAGTTGCATACCAATTCATTTGCCTCTATCGCCACTTGTAACTTTTATGCAAGATCTTCTACTCGGGAGAAATCGATGTCAACTGGCGTGGTGGGTATTTCATCACCATTAACAGCCTTTATTCCATTTCTGTAATTCGTTAAAGATGAACTGTGTGGAGGAAATTGTCCTTGTGCAAGAAAAAGGCACTTGGTAAGTACAGAGTGGCTGTGCGCGAATGGTGGCCAAATTGCGGCTAGTTCGCGGTTGCTCTCTTTAAACCACTTTGTCCTGCCTCCATGTGTGTTATTATGGTATTGACGGTCTGAAAAAACGGCTGCTTTTTGAAGCTCAAACACGATGCTGGAATTTGGGGATTATCCCCAGCGTGATAAATATGTAATCCTTTCCTAATCCACATATAAGGGCCATTCGCATGGTACATTTGCATAATCCTCACGGGACCGGAAAGAATGGTTTGATACCTTTTTTCTCATTCTCAGTGAGAACTGCATTGCAAGCAAAACACGAAATTGAACGAAACGGTAAGCCCCTTAGATCGGCCAGAATACATCCCCAGAAGCTGCTGCATCAACATTGCCGAGGTTATCCAAATTTTTCAATATATCACATGAAAGCACCATAAAAACTGACTGAGCATTGATCGGCTTTTGTAGGAATCTTACAAGTGGAAAGTCAGAAGGCTACACGTTTTATTGAGGACTTGATCTCCGGCTCGGTTCGGGTTTTGTCTAAACCAAAGAAAAAAAGGATTCTTCGTCAGATTGAATTGAAGGCCGGGCATAAAATGGCCGTGTGTGGTATTTGACATAAAGCCTAAATCATATTTGACTGCCATATTGGCATTCCACTTGGGATGCGGGTCAAAAGCACTCATTGTTTCTCCGGTTGAATCCAAGCAATCGTACAAAGCGAACGACAAGTTCTTCAGACTTGCTTTGGGCGATATTATTGTTTCTCCTTGTGACCAAGGAAAGGATTGTAAAATGTTCACATTTGCACACTACACAATATGTAATATGTTATTCATTTTGAAAATTATATATTCTTAAAAAAGTATAATATAATCACTTCAGTGACGTCTAAAATGTCTCAAGAAAAGTCTTAAATGTATAAAGAGAAGTCTTAAATGACTATTCTTGCAATGTATTTTCAAGTAAACATTACTATTCCCCATTGTAGTTGGTGTGGCAGCGACAGAGGAGTGATGCATTATTGTAGATAGACGCCTAATGCCTCAGTTAGTCCAACAATTTGGGCTGTCACAGACCTAACTAGCAATCACACACGTCATTTTTCATGTGCGCTTACAGGAAGTGGCTTCACGCTCACCGGAAGTGGCGTCACTGCCAGTCTGCAGATTGTGAGCTCTTGGACTTTGCTGTTATATCTAACAGAGCCATATCAATATTTGTTTCCTCCCAAATTAGCACGAATAGAGAAAGCATCACCTTGACATGACAGCATTGGAATTCCAAAAATTATAGTGCATGGCCCGACTTCAAAGGGGACTGAACTCACCAATCTAAAACACACATACTCCATTACCACCATCAACTGGCCACATTTCTACCAGAAATAGACAATCTACCCTGTCATTTTGTCCATTCACTCCATTCGTGAGCATTTTGTGAAGCATTGTGGTATTGCACCATTGTCCTCGTGATGGCGCAGCAGCGTCCGTCAGACGCGGCGATGGCATCTGTCACGTCTGCCTGATGGGAAGGGACCTTGCCATGGAGGACAATCACAATGCTGATAACTGTGGAACACCACCTCACATTGCCCCAACACTTCGAGTCATTAGCACAGCAGTGTTATCAAAACCAGTCTTAGAATACGGTTTTAAGTGATCAAATGATCTTACATCAAATGAGTTGGTAAACTTTGTTATTTTACAATATATCTCTCCAAACTTTGAACACTTTTCAAATTCAGCTAAATGAATATTGTCAAGTAGATCATGATAAAAAACAAGCTAGTTTAGATAATAAAATCGGGTTTATATTTTGGTAGCAAATAATGAACAATATAATCGGTACAAATTGGAGTTTATCTGATGTCCAGATTTCAGCTGATTTTACCCCCACAACCTCTTTAAGTATCTTTTTCTCTAAAATTTGGAACAATATTCTGGATTTACAACTTGTTCTGTACAATACCATGTGAATAAATAATTCTAAAAAGTCACAAAAATACTTCTTTTGGGAGCCCCATTCAAGAGTTCTATTGATGTCAATATTATGTGTTAGAAAAAGAAATTGAGTCGATGGCCATAAGCGTATTTTATGGTATCCAGCTGATGTAACGAGGCAATGTATGATTCAAGGGTCCTCTCTCTTCCATCCTATCTCACCAAGCACACCAAGATGACCACCTCACAAGGATTATACGGGCTCAATTCAAAGCTATTAGGTGTCTTCTTTTTTGCCTCTGACAGAACAGACCTATAGGTCGAATAAAGTTCAAAGTAAGTACACCAATCTGTGCTGGTTCCTTCTTCAAACTCCCACCTCCTTAAAAGGATGTCTAGCTCTGTGGCAGGAAGATCATGGCAATACTGGTGCATCGATTCCGGGAGGTGCTACCAATCCTTGTACTTGGCTGTGTTTTGAGGGATCAGGCCGGGCAGTTGGCTTGTTTTATGCTCAATTTGAGCTCCATCTGCAGACCCAAGCCCTAGCAGACGGGCTAGATCCTAGATGCGGCCAGATCAAAGGGCAGCGCACCGCCACCGCCTGGGATGGACTCCGGACCTCACTAAGATATCCTACCATCGATCTACATGTAAATACTTTCAGATTACGCACGCAGATGGAGTAGCAATATTTCAAGGTCATATATATTCGGCGAAATAGAAATGTTACCGTTCATGATTGATATGGAATCCAGCCATTGCAGCTATGTCGATATCTTTAAATATACGACTGAATGATAGACTGCCTTCATTGAGGATATGAATAGGGTTACCCTCTAGTTCATTAAATTCTAGTGTTCTCCAATCACCAATCGGCAATGATCAGAAAGATGTTCTGGAGAGGTCTGAACTTTTTATGCCGAGTCCCGTTTTCAATACCCAATTCTTTCAGTGGTAATTCATACTTTATGTATGATTATTTTAAAGTCTCCCAAAAAAGCTTGAATGTTCTTTGGATGACATGAAACAAAGAAAATATTCTACCAGTTCTATTGCAAAAGCACCATCTCGCATTGTAAAAGAATCTGGGCACATCAAAACAAGGCCAACACGGGGCGACAATATTCGTATACTCCATAGACTTACAGCCTAATCAGTTAAAACCTCAAATATCCCTCCCCGTAGGACCTGAGTCTACTATTTGATATGTGGGACCAGGGCATACGAAAGTAGTGCTTGATAATTTCCTACTCCCACTTATTATACATGATAATAACGAGATGCAGATCACATTAGACATAAAATAAATAGTGCTATTTAATAGTACAACAATGGCTTGTTTTGTCAAAGTTATTAGAAGAATAATGAGAATAATTGAAGGGACTATATATTGATCTTTGCTGTCAGGGGCTCATTCCTATATTTCCATGTTCTGTTCTTTGTTTTAGGTGGCGCTTTAACAGATCCTAGCCAAAAATTTCAATGGTCAACCTCACTTCATACTCTGCTTTTAGAAAGATGAATATTTTTGCCATCTGATAATTATTGTTTAAAATACCCTAGGTGGATACATGTATCTTTTATGAATTTTTGAAGGTGAGGCATTTACTATGGTTTTCAATGGGACATTGTAATAGTGGTCCGAGGCCTAGGCAAATGCGAGCGACAATAAGGAAACCCCCTTATATAAAACCAGGCCTTCAGGTATGAACGCTTTTTGAGAGTTTCTAAAATGAGCAGATGACATACATATGATTCACTCCAAGTCATATCAAGAGGTCCTTTGTTTATGAGACCCAAATTTCACAATTTCAAATTTAAAGAGTACCAACAAGTTTTCAACTTTTTTAAGCCATGTATATATTTTCTTTAGACTAGAGTAATTATAAATTGATAGAGTAATATATATATGCACTGATATTATTTTTCAGAAGGACTCTCTTAAATCTTGTATTCTGCAAAGAAAAAGTCACCCAAAACAGGACATAATGTTAAGTCCCAAAGGGTTTTTTATATTCCCACAAATCTAATATGACAAGAGTGACAGACACACATATAATGCTGGATAAATCCCTTGGCGTGGTTTATTGGTTTCAAGCAAACAGAAGACAGAGATATGGCATGGACTTTTCCACTTTGTTCCAGTTTGCTTTGTGTGGACGAGAGACGCGTAACAATATATTATTGTGGTGAGCATTCCCCTGAGTTTGGCGCGCTCCATGATTCCCGCTAGGTGGCAGTGACCGGTTCACCGGTGTCACACTAATCCCCGGATGCCGACCACTCAGGGTGGGAAGCCGCCTGCACTAATCCCCGCCAGTCTATCCCCAGTGTGTGCTGTACTTACCAGCTGATTGCCTCGTCTTCTTGGCCTCCATGTTTGTTCACCTGCAATATTTACTTGCCGACATATGTGTGTGTGTGGGGTGGGCTGACCATTGCCCCTGTGACAGAGTGGCTTTGTGTTGGCAATGCCTGAAGGAATACACACCCGAAACAGATAACAGACAGCAAAGATTGACATGTTGGAGGCCTTTGAGGGAATAGCATACATCTCAATTCCATGATCCTCAACTTTTTATAGAATCCTGTTATTGTGTTGAAAAATAAAGATAAAAAATATCAAATAGAATTGTAGTTATTTGCCTGATTATAAAATAAATAATGAATTTCATTATAACGACTCGGTGTCATGATAGTGATAATAATGATAAAATATTATATTACAATGTTATAAATCAAATTTTCAAGTTTTGTTATGTAGACAACGTTTTGATTGGGCCGTGGCGCATTCCTCTGTGGTGATCCAAAGGCCGTGGGCTCGATCCCCGGACATGCAGAGATTGAAATCATGATACGATCTTACACATGAGCTTAGACCCGTGCCCAAAGGTTTAACCCGTCGTCTTTGTAAATCTGACCGGTTTGGTTGTAATGTCAAGGACCTGCAACATGAGGCAGCACTATATCTGCTACAAGTAGGTCTCATCACGAAATGACTGAAATAATGTTGAAAGTGATTTAAAACCCCAAACAAACAAACAAACAAACAAAGTTTTGATAAATTGCCCTATGAAGAAACACACTGCTTATGTCTCAAGGTTAGATATTCTATTTATTCATCACACAATTATCTGAACGGTTATCAAAACAACTTTAAGCTAAAGATTGAAAAGTTGAATGGAGCATTGTAGCGAGTGCTTTCACACGTATTATGTTCCTCAAACTCTCATAATAGCCTGACACCTAATGGTGTAATAGGGATATGATATTAAGGTCAATATCAATTTACTTGCGAATATCAACATTTATATATATAAATGTCTGTTTGAGTTATTAGCATGTTTATTATTTAATACAGTTTGTAAGTATAGAAATATAAAAAAAATATATCAAAATACATATCGCCAAAAATCGTTTTTGCCCTGGCTTAAATAATGCACCCTTGCTTGGGAGAAACAGTTGTACCATATTTATGAGGACAATGGTGTATGTTCAGTTTTAACGAGCTGTTGATGAAATGATTAAGTGCACAGTAGGTGATGAGACGTTGATGCACATTTTGACGTTTCCGACACGTTACACCACGATGAAACACATATGGACCGATGAACATACAGAAATACGTAATGTACTCTTTAAATCGCTTTTATTTGACCCGAGAGCACCAATAATTGCAATAGAAATATAATCATATAACCACTCATAA
This sequence comes from Amphiduros pacificus, assembly GCA_949316495.1. Lineage (NCBI taxonomy): Eukaryota > Metazoa > Annelida > Polychaeta > Phyllodocida > Hesionidae > Amphiduros > Amphiduros pacificus. The sequence continues at coordinate 33,000,302 of OX439002.1, forward strand.
ACCTGTGTGTGACATGCATTAACAAATATACAAGGATGCAAGGATAAAAATATAACATACAAATGCAGTCACTGAAACTCATCAAATCAAGAATGACTAATAAAATGGCAATAAAAGGAATATATGCACATAAAACATTTCGATTAGTTTGACATTCTGGTCTAGTTAGTACAAAACTGTGTTACTCTGAGGACTATGACATATTTTGAGCCAAGCTGTATTAATGTTTTATCTGTAATTTGTTGCCCGAGTTTGCTTATGACGGGGTATGTAGTGTTGATGCATACCTCTGCCAGCTGGGAACCAACCCTGCCACCCATGAGGATCCCACAGAGCCCGGATGCAGCCAGGAATAGACCAGCGTCTCATAATGTCTGCTTTCAACCCGTACCACAGTGGACACAACTAAGGACATTTTTATCAAATGGAACCAAAATACCTCAAAACAGCAAGACCATCTATGCCTATGACATAAGACACATTGAGTTGAATGCATTAAGAGAGCCTGGTATAGCGAGAGTGATCCACGAGAAGGATGCTGAGGGTCTGCATAGCTCAGGAGGAAGTAGCTTTAAGGTGACATACACAACGCAAACATCACTCACCCTGTGCGATGTACATGATATGTTCAATGGCACATATATTGTCAAATGTGCACCTCAAAACTCATGTAAAAGTGTGATCCAAATATTTGTGATGTATACAAACTATAAAGGTTTTATAGAGAAGAGACATGACCTTCCCCAGAAGTGGCTGATATGGAGTGATACTTTGAATAACTGTCAACCTGGGATTAAACACATGAGTTTGGCATTGTCAAAAAGCATTACGTTTTACCCAAAATGCTCTATAAACCCAAGGGGCAAGGTTTACTGGGTTGGAGCAAAGTCCAACTATAGCTACGTGAAGATTGATAATTGTGTCATTAAGGAACCAGACCTGGGATGCCTACACAAAGCAAAGGATACCGCGGTAACATTTATAGGAGATTCACACATGAGATTCAACTTTTATCACATTCTATACAGGTACAAAATACTAGACCCATCGTTACACAATAGGCGACACGCACCCTACAAGATATACAATTTGGATATGATATACACCCGGTATTCTGGCGAGCTCGCCACAGACTTGGAGCGGGCTGTGACAAGCAGGAAAGGCGTGAAAACCCCACACCTCATCGTGGCCTGTGGAGGAAGTTGGGACCTCCGCTTCAACGGAAGCAGTACGTACTTGAAAGAGTTCATCAAAGTGAAGCAGGTGATATCGAATATCTTGTCAAACCCCTCATTCAGTCACATCCAGATTATATGGCTCTCGTTGTATTCGTTCCCAGAAAGTCTCCACCCAGCAGGGAAGAACAGCTTCGTGGCTGCTGCTATCAACTGGTGGACACGGTGCCAACTGGAACCGCTGGGAGTGGATGTGTTTGACCTTAGCTTTCCTATCACTGATATCAGAAACAATGAGAGTGCGTGTGGCAACCATTACTTGTGTAAGAAAAATCACGAGGAGACAGTGGAAGGCTTTGTAGGTGGCACTGCCATCGATACCCTGTTGACCTACATCTGTGATAATGACAAATATAGCGCTTTTCAGAATTGTTGTCGTAAACACAAGTAGTGTAATTCTAAATTTTGATCCCTTATAGATGAATTTTAAAAAAATGTTTTAAGGTGTGGTCAATTAAAATGTCCATACTGTGTCACATATTCAGTGTTTTACAAAGCAGGAAATGCTTTTTGCCAGAACACTTCAACACAGATCTCTGAAATGTACCAAATGTCTTCAAACACTGTTTCGAAGAGTAACCAGAGATTTTTCTTTTGCATCATTACACATGACAATATAAAACAAGGATGTATGAAACAACTGAATAGCAGATATCCACCTTTCTCGACCATGCACCATGCCTGACGATCTTTTATCTGTATGTGCTCAGAAGCCAAAGTGTCTTATTGAAGTAAACTTACTTGAACACTTGAATATGCGCAGAATAGTCAGATGGAACATACTTGTCCATAAATTATGTGAAAGTATTGCAAATTGTAAAGATAGATAATATCGTCGATCATTGATCTTGAATGCATGTAATGCCTCAGTCACATTTGCGCCGATTTCAGTAAAGATGCCCGGCCGATGTGTATTTTTTACAAAATCGGCAGGCAGTTCAGATTGCCGTGCGGGCACCGGGAGATCATCGGCCACAATTGGGTATCCTTAAGACGTCGGGCGGGTCATCGGAAACTTTTAGCTGGAACATAAAAGTTGCCGGCGTTTCCCCGATGTCTTATCAGTAAATATTATCTTAAAGTACACGGCAGGGTCCCGGCAGTGTCCCACAGGCACATCGGCAGATTATCTTACGGCTGCCGGTGGCATCGTGTGGTGAAAATGAGATTGTTTTTATTTCATGTGTTCACAGGCCATAGTCAGATGATCCACCGGGCTCCCTACGGTCTCATACAGACGTCTTTAGGATGTCTTTCAGACGTCTGTCAAATGATACAGATGTCTTTAGGATGTCTTTCAGACGTCTGTCATATGATACAGACGTCTTTAAGATGTCCTTCAGATGTCTGTGTCATTTTCTTGCGGGTGCCATGCGGTGGCCTTTCATAATGTGACCATAGCTACGGCATATCTCAGATTGTTGCTGATAAACTCCCCGGCGCCCAGCAGACTGGGAAGTCGGCCGCTTCTTACTGCCCGGCCGGCGCCCGGTGCAAATGTGACTGAGGCATTAAGGACTGCATGTGTAAGGACTGCACTATTTTGGATCTTGGATAGATCCATAATAGTGAAGATATTGAAATAGAAGGCTGATCAGTATTCCATATACCTTTCCTGCTAACCTAAAAATATCAATTCCCTGTAACACTAGAGAGAAGTCAACTTCACAAAGAGTTATATTACAGTAAATCTGCTGTCAATGTAAAACAATGGTTACTGGCAGCACAATTACTGGCAACTTTTACTGTGGATTAACAGCACCTTACAACTGTAATACAACAACAATAACATTTGCTGTATTTGACAGGTCTTATTTTGCCTCAATTAACGTGTTTTAACGATGTAGTAGGATCGTCCATTTGATATATATTTAAATTTCTCTAATCAGATGTCTCTAGAAATCTCATCAGATAACTCTTGCAATTTCTTTCAAAACCACCGCAAAAGTTGAAAGCTCAAAGTTCAAAATATGTTCCAATGTAATCTATTCTAATTTAATCGGTGAGAAATAAGTTCAGTATCAGTATGGTTTTTTGCAGTATTAAAACCGTCATTGCCCGAGGAGCTCGATTCTTTATGACCCAAACACGTGCACGAAGAGCAATAATAAATTTTGTACTCTCACATGATATGGGCCAGTCAGGAAAAAAACTAACCAAAACCGATTTGCCAAGTTTCAAGCATATACCATTGAATCATGCTTAGGAAAGAAAGCGTTATTGCTTATCACAAATATCAATATAACACAGAATAAAATGCAGACAGTATATATTTATGATATAATTATTTACACAGATCTATATATATATATATATATATATAGAGAGAGAGAGAGAGAGAGAGAGAGAGAGAGAGAGAGAGAGAGAGAGAGAAAAAGAGAGAGAGAGAAATATAAATAAAGATGATACATTCACTGCATGGAATATGCAACATACCGGAACTAAACAACATACTGGATTGGACTAATTCTGATACGCACTAGTCAAAAAGGGTTTTGCACACATATTGCTAGTACAATGTATTTCCTTTGGATAAAACTGATAAGCCTGGGGAATAATCAGGTCATCAGACAGTATGGGTAATAATCAGGTCATCAGAAAGTCCGGGGATTAATCAGGTAACCAGGAAGTCTGGGAAATAATCAGGTCATCAAGAAGTCCAGGGAATAATCAGGTAATCAGGAAGTCTGGGAAATAACCAGTTCATCAGCCAGTATGGGGAATAATCAGGTCATCAGAATGTCTGGGAAATAATCAGCTCATGAGATAGTCCGGGGAATAATCAGGTAATCAGGTAGTCTGGGGAATAATCAGGTAATCAGGCAGTCTGGGGAATAATCAGGTCATCAGGAAGTCTGGAGGAATAATCAGATCATCAGCCAGAATGGGGAATAACTACGCCACTATAATTGATTAAATATGAATTATTCTGAAAAATAGCTAATTTTCAATGACAATAAACGCTCTGGTTTTGTGTTTTACAGAGACAAATACCAACAAAACATTTATAGATCAATTTAAACATCCTTTGATATTACAATAGTTATAATGAGTATGTTTTAACATCATCGATAGTCACTGATAATCATAAGATAATCAATATTTTTTATAACACTATTAATTTTTTTTATATAACTATTTCGTTTACGGACATCGATTTGGTATGATACAATCAATAAGGTTATCATAATACCTGTTCACTATTGCTGCTAAGTGGTATTCTAATTGTCGCATTTGTATGGCACTTTATTATCATTACATATTATTACCATGTTTTTTTGTATTATATGAATCTAATATATACTCAAAGTCTGGCATGGCAACGAGGGAGATCCTTGGGTAAATGTCCAAAGTTAGTTGTCTGTATGTTCAAACGGGTTTTATGTTTGTTGTTGATTGCATTAGCCGTCTGAGTGTTTAAAACCATAACAATATTTTGGTGCGTTGGTGAAATTGACAGACCCAGAATGCATTTGTGGCATTTAATTAAGGTATTCTGGCAGTGTAGAAGATAAATGCAGCGGACAGAGGATAAATAACAATGATGATTAGATTAAGGCCATGGGAAATATCTATACCCTGTGTAGATTAAATAAACCCTTGTGCTACGTGTGTATGACTGCTGTAAAACAGTATGTTATACTCACTGTACGTACTGTCAACCTATATAATAAGCTTTATCTGAAAGTACCCTTTATGTGAAACTTAAAAAGCCAAAATAGTTAAATAATTTTTGTGGAAGGGGTGGTAACCCGATTTTATTGGTAAATTTGTAATAGAGGTGTTACTATCTCTATTCCGCTGATCCAAGAAGTTATTTACCAAAGATTGTCTTTCTCACAATGAGATTTGGGCAAAGTGAAGGTAGATCGATGGTGATTAGATGATCACTCAGAATAAAAATATTTACCAATCACAAGCACAAAATGCGCCAACAAGGGTAGGGACTATATAAGCTGTCACAGATGAAATGTATATTGAAATCATAATCACATAAATGTGTTCCAAGTTGTGAGTTTTTAAAAAGCGTTTATTAATATTGCCTCAAAAATGAATCAATCATTAAGCCATTTGCATATTATTGAGTCTGTGATAAATGGGCAAGATTTCTATGAAAACAGAAACCTCATTCCTTTAAACAGTGTATAAATGCTTAAAAAGTTCACACAAGTATTCATAAGATCTGAAATATACTTTCAATAGAAGAGGGTACAGGATTTGAAATATATGATTGGGACACAATCAGAAAACAAAACGGACATTATGTTAAATGAAGGAGACGGTTTGCCACTGGAGGACACAGGTCATGCATATGAGATCTCAGAAGATCTTACATCTAAGACACACCACTATGTTATCCCCAGTATCGCCTCTATTTATATTCCCTACACCAGAAGCAATTCTAGAATGCCTCACTCAGAGGCATATACAAGTTTTATTCTAGTTTGCTACAGAGCTTCTTCCTTTAAGCGTGAATGAAACTTTTATTCATAAAATATTTCACGCAAACCAAAACTAAAGCACCCCAAATTCAAGATTTCTGCTTAAAGGGATATCCTTTTAATGGACATTCCTTCACATAACCAGTTATAACAACCTGTTGTTCTTCTGATTCATTCGGTGTCTTTAAACATTTGTTATTACTCAGACGACTAAACGTATTTAGGCAGAACAGACAAAAATCATAAAATGACAAGCCACATGTGTCCTATGGGTCATATAATTTCATTATTCATATCATGCGTTGGGCACAATTTGCCATAAATTCACCTTCTCATGTCGGATCTTTTATATTAATTTTTATGTTTATTGAGTAATGTGAATGCAGCTATTGATAGACACTTGAGGGGTAAGCGATGCGGACATGTTCATAGTGCAAGCATGACAAGCACCGGAAGTGAAATGAAATGCACAAGAATGCAGCAGAGTCAACACTAATAGGTGAAACAATGCGGTCTTTGAAACAATAGAGAAAACGAGGCAGCGTCTTGCCGAAATGAGGCCAGGTCTCGCAGGGAGTTCTCGCGAGAATGGTGAGCAGCCAATCGTGGTCCCTATGGGTGGGGAGGCATGGGGCAGAATGGAGAGAGGCTGTTTGGGCCGGCGAGCTTCTCTGTCCGCCAATGACTCCCCGTGGCCCTCACACTGTCAACACTGTGCTTGATCATGCACCGTTCAGAATATTTAACGAGTGTAGGATGAGCCTACAGCAGCCAGGTCTCATGTCCTGTTCTGTTGCACATTGTACAAAGCGATCGGTTCAGATTGGCATAACAGTGGCTGCCTGTGTTTGCTCTTCAAGAGGCACACATATCTTGTTCTTCCTTATCCACCAATCCATGCACAGCACATGACCTCCAAGCCTTTGTCTTCACCACACATTTAGATACTATATTATGTTGTTGACTGTCTCTACGCAGTAGCCTATGACCTATTGAGGCTTGGATTCTGTAAATAAAAAATTCGACATTGTAACGGCCATTATTAACTTTATCTGACTGTCCTCTCAAGCCACACCAACAGACAGAGACATAGTGAGATATCTATGTTGAAATTGTCACTTTATTTTTTAATTGGGTTGAGATAGAGTTCACGTAGAGCTCTCGTAGGTTTCAATAATAATATGATATATAAATAAACTAGATCTATATCTATTTTTGTTCAACATGATTTTATTAAGATAATTGGGTTGTTTTATACTACCTACTTTTCCTAATATTAGTTGGACCAACAAATCTGTCCGTATGTATGTCTGGATATCCTTTCCTAACAATATACTGATACGGATTCCCTTAGTCGAGTGGTTTGCAGCAATACACAGACATATACATACCTTTAAAACCCCATCAAACTAGTCTGATGATACTTTGGTCATGTCCCTGTCTTGCAAAAAGGCATTTCCCAATTCCAGGCTGGCGTGCACTGATAGTCCTGACATTCAGAATTCAATTAGATGATGAGGTCCCAGCTTTCTGAATGGCTCTCCAAACCTGGCTGAGAGGTTCAACACAGGGCCTTCATTTACCCTGTCCTTACATACATTGTTTAAATCCTTTGCTCTAAAGATTATGTGCATTATTCCATTCGAATCTGTTTTCGAATCTGCAGCATAATATATTCTATTGTATTGTCCAGAAATTGTCTATGCAAATAAAGATATACATTTGTAATATTCCATTTTATTCTTATATTGATACTTGATTTCCGGCAGAGGTTGTTTTACCCATATTCATATTATCTTAAAACTATTTTGAAAACAAAAAAAATATCTTCCTCCCATATGATACTCTGACTTGACAAGATAGTAAATTTAAATAATAATAATATCATTTGCAACTGACAATATATCCTAATCCTTGGATTTTGAAGGTCCTGTAGAAGTCTTGAGTCTACCTGGTCAGACAACTGATGGATGAGCCTATTGTTTCTGCTCTGCTCCCCATCACAACCGAGGCCTGTAATGTGCCCACAAAATGTCACATATCAATGGATATCGATAAACATGACTGCACCAACGCCTAGCATGGTAACGGCCGTATCGATCCAAATTCATGTTATCGTAGATTCATTTTCAAATGCAGTGCATGTCAAATGTGTACTTCATCATATTGGTGCCTCATAATTCCTAGTGCTCTAATCCTAGACTTGCTCTGAGCCAAATGCTCAACTTAGATTTATGAATACATGGTCATTTAGGCATCAGGTAACAGGGTAAATTGGCCATTTAACCATGGGAGAAGCATGGCCACATCGACACTATATGGAGACATCAAGTCAAACAAACCTTAGTCATTTAGACACTAGAAAAACATGAACAGATGAAAAAATAGATACTGCGACCGTTTAGATACTACGAAACTATGAGATACAGTGTGGTTTAATATGAGAGGCATTACTGTTCTGTTACAAGAGGAGCATTGGAGCACAGATTACAATGTGAAATATATGTAAAGTTAAAGCAATACAAGAAAACCGTGAGGCATGTGGAAGCAAAATTGTATGATAATATTATAGGTATGAAGGTCATTAATGCTAAAAACAAAAAAAACAAGGATATTAAGATCTAATAAGATTAAAGTGGAAAGAAATGATTAAAGTGGTCAGATATCTTATATATCGTAGAATAAAGTAGGGCATTGTATCCCGGTGGAAGGCAGCTCTCTGATACAGCCTACATTGTGCCACGAGAAGAGGCATGATGAGTGAGCGGAGGGAATACATGTAACAGCATTATACTGACTGGTATTGAGCTATCTATATAGTATTCAAATATCACTGATGACGTCCAAGCAATAATTGCCTTTTTGTGTGATATTGAGGTTTACCTTTTCCTGTGATAAATGTAAATTGTGTTTCGCAAGGATAATTAACTTAATATCTTTTTTCTACAAATATCATGTCATAAAGTGTTGGAATGTGTGTAAATTGGGGAAAAAGAAAGATATGCTGTAAAAACTATCATTTTTGGCATAGATTTACACACAAAAACATTTGAATAATGAAGATAAAATTCTTAACCAAGGCTTACATTAGATGTTTTCTACAAGGCCTTGATGTTATGTGGGGGTGTAACACCTGGTCACTTAGCATCTGCTCCCATGATGCAGTGTGATGGCCTCTTCCAGATGACCCCGGGGCAAGCAGGGGGGACACTCCAGCCTTTAATCCCAAACAGGCATACACATGACCAGGCCATGCCATTTAGCCCTTGCCTAACGGCCACATAAAATACTTATGGAATCATAAAGCTCTCATACGGGGATTGACACAGCGTGCAGAGTGGTCCGTGAGCAGGGGCCGTATTAAGGGGAGATCCTTGCGTACTGATAGCCCCGATATACCCCCGCCACCATAGCCTGTCCCCGCAGCTGCGGACATTACCGGAACACCGTGGCTTTATGACCGCTGCAAGGCACTGACAACTTGCACACAACTTTTCATATATCACGATTATGACCGTATCGTCAGCACTTATTAAACATTAAGGGTTATGGTCAAGCCTCAGAACTGATATTTTGTAATTCACTGTCAAATTCAGCACATGTTATGTATTAGCGGTAACTTAATACTGCTCCCAATCTCCTCCTCTCACTTTTGCTACTCATAAATTATAAAAGCTCAAGGAACCAATATTTAGCTCTTGCCATGTAAGAACTAATGTCTACATTCCTTTCTGTTTTTAAAAAAATAGTTTAAGCGGAAAGAAATGTTATTTATTTTGGAAAATCAAGCAGCGATGGTATTAAGCAGGAGGGCAAATAGAGAGAAAGAGATAGCAATAGTAACGGGCTGGATATTCAGTACAAAAAGATAGCATAGAGAAGAGGAGAGAGCAGTGATAATACCCCGGCAGTTAGGATAGTAAGGACATGGAGCGATGTCTATGTGAATACATTGCTTTGATCATCCGCCCTATCATCGATCACCACAGCTCTAACTATCAGCCTACATCTCCACACCCCTCACTGCTCATTAAAGAAAATATTATTAACCCCCTATCTATCGCCAAGATATCATTTTTTCTATATGAGTCATTCCTACTTAAAGGCTTTCTTTTTTCCTCCAGGGGGTGATCAAGTAGAATTTATTATGATCGCATTGTAAATGTTGCTCTGAAAAGACTTATTCATATACGAGGGTCCATCTTGCTTCAGTATACAATATAGCGCTGAGTTATGAGTATCTACTCTGGCACCACTACTCATATACGTTTATTCTGCAATGGTCTATTAGGATGTCCAGACCTTCAATATAGAGAAACTGAGAATCTTTTATCTGTTTGTTTTTAAATTGATAAGACAAAAAAGAACGACCTCTTGATTGAGCTACATTCATACCGGGTTATTTACATGCAAATAACCCATTCATTCGACTTACCCTGGGTAGGCTCTATAAATAACCATTCTGCCTTTTTCATCAAAATGTATTGGCTCAAATGGATATTTAAAGCTATAAGGTAAACATGAAATGGAAATTAGAGTATTGTTTTGACAACACTGCTGTTTTATTAGCTAGCAACCGCAAGGAGCCCAATGAATGCTTGAGGCTTCTTAGAAAACGATCTTGTCTGCAGAAACAAAATGATTTTCTCGTTTACACTCAAGCTGATTAATTTGCTTGTTCAAATACAAGAGTCGTGTTAGCATTTTCATCGCCCATTCGCTTGCTGCAGGGAGAATGCGATGTTGTAACTGCATTCATACAGCTGTGTCTTTGAGCAGTATGGCAATGCATGATGAGTATCCAGACTCCGGGATCACATTGGGCAATGTGGATATTTTTTCTCTCTCCTCTGCATTACAGGTATCATAAGGGAAAAATGTGAAGCCATGAATTAAAGGCAATGCAGCCATATTTGAGATTATCTCAAACTCCCATGAGATCAAGAGATTATCCGTGATCACGTGACATAGTAAAGTAATGGCGGAGTTTGTTTTTATAAATGGACGTGGATGGGGATTGCGTGCAGGGTTGGCTGGGAAGGTTTCATTTCTAGGGGTTGCCTGCCATGACTTTTGATGGTTTAGCCCCCAAAACAGAGCGCAGTGTACAGAGGCACATTAAAATGCCATTGTCTAGAAATTACATTGATTTATTGGTGAGCGCAAGGTGCGGTATTTGCACGACTGGGCAGGGAGAATGGCCACAGTTAGTGCCATTGGTGAAATGGAAAGGGGAGCACAATCATGCTGCAAAGGAGAAAATGACTTTAAACGGAACGGCCGCGATGGAGGGGTGTGATTGCTGTGAGGGCGGCAGCAGGTGAAGACCTGCCCTGAAAGCCGACCAAACCTGATGGGAGACCTCTCCATGATGAGACTGCGATGTTAACAAGAGAACTCTCCTCCCTTTCTCCCCGCTGAATGACACGACCGTAATTGAAAACCAAAAGATGAGCAAACGAATGGAAATTGGTTGGTGTATGGCGGTTGGTCATTTAGTGGCCTGTGACAGTTGCCGACAAAATACACAGAGCAGAAAATATGGCAGACTGAACGGAGTGGCCCACCGAGAGAGACAATCATATTACACATCATATGTCCAAATATAATAAATGTGGACAGAACAAAATTAGTTTGGATGGTGAGACCAGCGGAGAAGAAAGCAAGCTGCCCCAGGGTATTCTAGACAGTTACACTCTACTTAATCGCCTTATAAATTCCCCAAACATCACTCCGCTTGACATTCACTTGTAATTGCATTTTAGAGAAAAAGATTCATTGTTTAAACTGCATTATGGAATCTGTGTTGTATTGCATGATGTCTCATACACCATATCATAGAAGTATTTGTTCAGAATAAAACAAATTCTTCAAAATTGTTTCTGAGGTTTTTGTACAGGACACATTGGTAGAAAGCACTTAGCATCCTTGGAAGGCTTCTTAATAATGAACACCAGCGAGGCCCGCGCATGCGCTTGTCTGAGTCTCACAAGTGGGGCACTTTATCACAAATTAAACCTGGGATTTATATAGAAATTCCTTTCCATTAGAAACCATTGGCTTATATGTCTATATGGCTTTTTGGTAAAAAAAATGCCGCTTAAAATGTAGAAAGTATCATAAATCTTGCATCAAATATTTGACACCAGACATTCTTCGAGAAAGGCAGGTCATTGTGTCCTGGTGACAGGCTTCACTATCTGACCTGCGATAGCCTCAATATATATGGTGGTGAAAAGCTCGTTGATACAAACACGCAGGGTTTTATTATCAAAACATTGTCATACACTGATACAGTGTGAGAGATGGTAACTGAAGGTTAAAATAGGAATATCATCCACATCCACCAAGCCGATATATTGACAACAAGGAGATAGCAATTATCACATTGACGTATACTATATAGAGTTGTATTGACATGCAAAAACATATCACTTTAAAATTTGCAGTACTATTGTTCCATTGTAAGTATTTAACGCGACCTTCTCTAAAACCCCTGAGTACTTAAGAATTCTTGAATGCTGGGAGTCATCCTGAGATTTTGATGCTGCGCAGTTACCCACGGAAAGCGAACTTTCAATCAACTATTAATTCAAATATATTTCCCATAACATACTGATTAACTCATATGAATGAAATTATCGCATCGCATCGGAAAAAATGGAATTCAATGATATCCCTGCACTTTCGATTTCCTACATTCATAAAACACTAATAAATGGATAGAGCCAGAAACACTCAGACTGACTTTACCTTTACATTATGTAATTAATATCCATACCTGGTGGCAAAAGGCAATGACTTGTTGCGAAACGTAATCAAATGAAGCCTCATTCCTGAGTGGAGGAGTAGATAATGTGACACACGAGATATGGAATATAGCTATAAATGCACAACAGTAGGTTTCCTGGAAATATCAACAGCATTTAACCCCTTTTCTCAACAAATGTATGTTTTACCAATCCTATGCTAATAGTCATAGATAGAGCTTAAAGATTATATTTGAAATAACAACTTGAAAGAATAAGATCAAGAATATATATTATTAGAATAGACTATATAAACATATATTCATATAGATTAGAATAGAATAAAATAGATAATAGATTTGAAAAATAGATTAGATTTGAAAAAGAAACTATACAAGAAAAGATTAGGTGAAATTAGAATAGAATAGATGAGATTTCAAATATATATATATATATATATATATATATATATATATATATATATATATATATATATATATTTATATATATATATATAATCAATTGGAGAAGGGTGAGGAGAAAGCCCTGTTGATATATAATTTACGGTTTACACTCTAACTTACCCTTTGTTAACTGAAATACCATAAAAATGAGTGCCATTACATATTCGGGCTCAGCCTTTTACATAACCTTGTGCCTGAAAACCTCTTCTCAAAGTCAGCTTATGTGTACATTGTCACATTTAGGTCACAGCTGAAGACGGCATTATACCTGACCTCGCAAACAAACGGCCTTTCAATGTGTCAGAAGTGACGGTGAGATGGGGAGATGGCATGCAACGATTGAGTGAGTCCTAGCCGCCAGTGCGCCATTACCTGAACGACAGGTGGAGTTGCCCCTTTTTGCCCGGCTCTCCAATCCTAACCTAATTATGTCAATATTAGATCACACACACACACACTTAAATCAGGGTTCCTTTCATCCTAGTTTTCTCTTTTAAGCCGTTTTCTTGTGGGCTTTTTTTCTGTATGGACATGTAAATTAATTTATACATGAGAAACATTTGAATGGTGTTTGTAAAACGAAGAAAAAATTGGAATAAAATGCTCTGTTGGCTCAAACGTAGTCCAGTTTTTGAATGGTGTCACTTTCTGAAAGGTAGATCTGTCATGTCTAAATATCTGTCACATATCTGTCAAAACTGTGACACATGTGTCATGCCTGCACCTGAGTTTAACTGCCAAGTCAGTTAGGTCAGGGAGAGGGCTCGAATATTGCATGAAATCATATGGGTGTAAATATGACTTTTAAACACAACCTGAGTAATTCTGCGCTGGTCAATTATTTCCATTGACTTAAATTATGGTTAATATCGAGTGAACATAACCATAATTCGCAACATGTAAGTGTTGAGATTGCTGTATAGAAAGGAATCATAAAAAAATGGTACTCCAAACATTGGATGTCAAACGTCCGTTCAAAGTTTCAGTTTTAGAGGACCCAACTCTTCTTTTTTGTATTATTCTTCTAAGTGTATTTAGGTTGAGCATATGATGTGGATTCTCCCTGCCAGCTTTTCTGTAAAGGTAAGCTGGCATAAGGTGGCTCTTGGCTGTATAATCCATATATTAAATATATATGGCTTCCTCCTTTACATCAATACTTTCTGATTGTGATTGATCTTGAGACCCAGATACTTACTCCAAAAGCAGTTAGTTAGTAATGCTATACCATAATTTGTTCTTGATTTGTCCCTCCTCCTTCAAGAGCTGCCATGTGAAAATGTTAATTGTGTAGATTTATTTCCATACCTTACACATTGTATCGGGTAAATATCAATTACAGAGAAAAAGACCTATCCCTTTTTATGCCTGTTTCCATAATTCCGATTACGGAATTACAAGGTCAAGTTCCTTCTTGATATACACAATACATAGTTTAAAAGGAAACAAAAAATTAAATTCAAAAGCTACATATTTAATGTGTTTTGCTGTTGACAAAGAAGAGTCTAGTACACAATCGTTCACACTGTTTATCAATTTCATACACGTCTGAAGTATATTTCTACAAATCAATGTGGGTTAATTGCTTGGAGGAGACTGGCTAGCGGCCCGTTGCTATTAGTATGCATGGTGTCTGATATCTAGCTATCTGAGTAATACCATACAAGGCATGATTGGCGAGAGGGGGCTTATCACCACCATCCACTCCCCTGATAACATGCCCACCACTCTATCATACTGCAGGGGCCACACAATTCCTCCTGATATTCCAGCACTTTTTATATAAACTAGCTACATCTATTTGTTTAGCTGATTTGATTATAGCAATATACTGTGGCAAATATGCTCAGCTCTGTGCATAGACTACACACATAACGATTGAGCAAAGAAGAAGCAAGCCATTTTATGTCACAACTTCAGAAAAATGAAAAACTAACACTACCCAAAGAGAGCAGACAAAGAAGTTGATCAGATCAATAAACAAGTGTTTGTCAGGCTGAAAGTCCTACAACAGCCGTGTAGGGCTCACATAAGAAACAAGACAAGTTTGCTAATTGGGTTTTGATTCGGTGGAAAGACTTGTAACAAAGACAGAGGGCTACTTACCATTGCATTGTCCCACAGCGTAAGCCGTACAGATGGAGGTTATCCAGAGGTGAGACTCTGACAACACAGCTAGCTACCTTCGTATACTTCAAATACTTTAGGATTGCTTGTGTGTCTTGTATCTTTATGTACTAATATCCAAATGTGACAAAATATGATTTAATGCAAGAAAACGTCATGTTGTTGAAAACGCCATGTCGTGGAGCTACATATGATACATAAATGCAGATAAGGACTCTGTACACCAGGCCCTGGTCCAGCCTCTGGCAGCCAATCGATGGCTAGGGACAGGATGAGTGAGCACCTTTGCCTCATCACTTGCCCTGCTTGCTTCAGCAGTAATTAATAAAATTACCCAGTCTTGTCTTGGTGATCAGAGCTTCATGGACCTTGTCTGCTCACTTGCCTTCACTCAAACAATCTGGGTGCAGCGCAGTCGTGTCAGTGACGTCATCCTTCGATAAAGGATATCTTCAGCAACCGTCATTAGAACTTTTATTTTGGCTCTTGGACAGTGGACAATTACATTTTCAATGTAGGATCATAATTTGCATCAGTTATTCTTCTATAAATGATCAATGCCTGAAACAAAACCATCGTCATTGGCAAAATGTAAAAAAAATCAACACGTTTTTTTCTGTTTTAATTATCGCACATACATCCAGGCGAAATATTCAAACTTGTTTGACGTTTGAATTTGAAAAATGTTTGAAAATGAATAGATAAATTTTGTGTTTAATATATAATCCTATTTTGCAACAGTTCACATAGAAAGCAAAGAAAAGCAGAGAGAAGAGCATGGCTTTTTTCATTGCGCCAGTTCATCACATGGTTCAACAGATGTCCTTGGAGGAAATGAAGTAACTTTTGCTTTAGACTTGGCCCGATCCGGACGTGACTGTGCCCCAGTGCTGACAATGAAATCATTTCCTCTCAGATCTGGTCCATAATTAGATGCTTATGGTGACCATACAGATGTGACATGAAACAACATATGAAACAAGGGTAACACCTTGGACAGACTGCATAACGATCGCACAAATCAACAAACATTTTTTTTTATAATGTTAACATAGACTTTTGTACTTAGCTGCAATGTTTTCTAATCACTGGGAATATAGCATGAACTAACACAAGGGAAAATTAGTTGAGGGGACTGCCATTTTCTTTGTCTCCAGGGGGCGCTGGAATTGAAATTTGTAAATGGTGAATTATGTGAAGATAATCTAATACAAAGCATAGAAACAGTAACTAGTTTTTTGCTGAATTATGTTTGCATCAACATTATGAACTAGGCATGTACCCTCAACGAATAAATCATTGCCACAGATTGCCTCAGGATATATATATATATATATATATATATATATATATATATATATATATATATATATATATATATATATATATATATATATAAACATATATATATATAAACATATATATATATAAACATATATATATATAAACATATATATATATAAACATATTTAACAGATCGCAGATCCTGGGTTAACAAAAGGCTCTGGCTCTGACTTGACTTTCGTCGGATTTGGCGGGAATTCATTAGCTTTAATCAACGGACGGTTGCGGCGTTGGTGAAACCAAAACAGGTTTCCACAAGCACACCAGTGTGTAGTCTGCATGTATATTTCATAAGTAACAGAAGGGATGGACAATTAATTTTTCAGGTGGTCAAGGTGAAAGAAGATATTGGTCAGAAATGGGATTTTTAATTTCATCCGCCACCTGACATATTAATGGTCCGTGTCTATCTAATCTTGTTTGGTTCTACTTATTTTCTAACCTTAACAATAACATCAATAATTTATATAATCATGCACAGGGGACTAACCTTTTGACTAATTGATTATTGGCTTCAAGAAGAATGTGAGGAGTAGGTGTGGATTTCTTATAGGTCACTCAAAGAGTCAGTTCTGACCAAGTTGCAAAGGAAGTAGTTGACTACGCTTTGCTATACATAATCATATTATTGAGTTTGTCAGAATTCTAAGCCAATAACATAGTGTTAAATCGGAATTTCACAATATATCTTTACTATATGTTTCAGACAAAAGAAAGGTTAATATCAGACAAAGATCTATAATATAACCTGGTGAAATATATATACCATTTATATACCATTTCATAACATAAAATATGAGAAAGCATTTCTTGAACCCATTCTTTCTTAGCAAATTGAACATGATTTTTATAAATCTTTATTTTACTCTCTAGATTAATTTAAAATGAAATAAATATATTTGGATATTTTTTTTCTAATTGAAGAATTTGTTTTCAATGATTTTAACATTGTTAACGTTTATATTTTTTTCAGTGAAATTGACAGATATTCAATACAGAACAGATTTACCACTAGATATCTTTTACCAATTAGCATCTTATAACACTAAATATCTTAACCATTAATAATGTTTTTCACACAAGAAAATGAATTCGCTGTAGAACAATATCAATAATCGCAATTTGTTTCCAGATACTGAGCTGACATGAAACAGACCAACACTGAGTTTACAAGGCCCCAGATGCTCACAGTTATATTGGCATCATTTTGAATTGAAAGAATATATCCAAAACCTTACTAAGATTACAAAATGTACGAGAAACATGTCAAATTTGTTGCTGTAACAGAAATAGATTTATAACATATATACAAAGTGTTTTTTTTGACAGACAATCAACAAAGACACACATTCTTTACACAAATCCATAGTTTATGCATGTGCCTCTAACATTGGACAAATATTTCAGTATGGCATTTTCACTGATGAGGAATGTATAATTATATTCTACACATCACCAGTCATTGCATGAAAGTAATATCTCTTGGGTTCTAGTCTGGGACAGACTAGAGGTACGGTTATTTTGCTGCATCTATCTGAAATCTGTCCAAAACCGGCATTTTTCACTGTAAAATTGGACCATTGGATTGCACTTATAATGTTTTTTAAAGAGCCAATAGCTTTCCTGCACGATGGCAGCCAAAGACATGATTTTGTTGCATCCCGCAAGTGAGGTCCATGTATTAAGTGTCTCCTTAATGTAAGACAAATGGCACATAATTGTGTGTAACTGAAACCGCTCCATCAAACCAATCCCTACCCATAAAACCATCAGTCATATTCGGAGCGGAAGTCACGTGACATGATTCAATATGGCACCCTTGAAGGTATTTCATGTGGCTGAGATCAGCCATTAGTGAGACACCGAGGTCTGGACGTTGACATTTGTCAGGAGAATTAATATTCCCTAATACGAGTCCCCACTCAGTGAGCCAGTCAAGCGTGCCCATATCAATTGCACACGTACTTGGCTGTGTTGAAGGCTCATAATTCATGTAAATCATAAATATTCCCTCCAGTTTATAATTCTTTTAAATGATTTATATATACAATAAACAGTTCCTTAATGGTTTACTCATGGTACAGGGATTTGAAACATCTAATTTGAAATAGCCATTCCATATCTTTTATAAAGGTAATTCGTAATTGGAAATTGTCTCTGTCTGCAACATTGTGATGAAAGAAATTTAATGAAATGTCATCGGGTCTTAATGAACAATTTAGCCAGTTGTAAGACTGTAAATAAGCTATAACAGAACCTCGGTGAGCTTTTCAGAACCGGGTGACCTGCACAACCTATGACACCCAAGTTCCTGAGACACTAGAAGCAACCATAGTGAGCCCCTGGCATTCCACCCTTCAGGATCAAATAAACAGCATGCCATTATTTTGGATGAAATAGACAGCATTACACTATTTTGGATCAAGTTAACAACAGTACACTATTTGGATCAGATAAACAGCATTATGAGCTAGATTTCCAAAGACAGACTCTAAAACAGGGTTTTGAAACAATGCTCTTAAACATAGAGGTCCAAGGCATCAGAGCTGTCGTGACCCATGAGTCATGTTTACCTTTAGATAAAGTGTTTGACATGGAGAGATCATCCAGTGTTGAATATGAACATGTACATTTCAAAATATGAACATGTACATTTCAAAATATGAACATGTACATTTCAAAATTGTTATGTTTGGGGCACTTGTACACTAATATTTTAATTGGGTGTAATGTCAATTTCCATTCTGGAAATTAAGGTGTGAATTCTATGAAACCAAGAATGCGGAAAGTAGGTTGAATATTATCTCAATACCTTTGGTCCTATCATGCAATGGTTATATATATGCATAATTATATAAAGAATATGAGTATAGGGCGTGAGTATAGGGCGTGAGAACAAGGATCAACAATTTCAGTAAAGGGCGTGATAACAAGGATCAACAATATGAGTATCGGTCGTGAGAAAAAGGACCTTTGACTTGAGAATGGTTTTTATACTCTGGCATCTTCATCTTTCAGAATTTATCATTCGTTCATTTTATTGCGCAGTAATATTATTATTATATCATTTATTCGTACTCAAACATCAGTTAAGATCAAGGTGCAATATTACCATACATACATAAAATCATGGTTGTAAACAACGAGAATTGACTAGATAAAAACAATACATAAATTAAGATGTGCATATGTCACATAACATGGACTGGGCCAGGGAATATTGGGACACTCGGTGGGTTAAATGTCATCAGTTCCTGTGACAGTCTACTGCTGACGCCAAATTCAAGAATCCTCCCCATATGGAAACAGGGCGAAAATGGCCTACAAAGGTCCAAATTCAGTCATGTATCAATTGTAGATGTGTCCCACACAGTAAACAAATTATATGCTTATGTCTGTCATTTCTACTGATGTCATTAATTACCTTGAGAATGAGACTTGCACCGATGATACTTACCGTACCTACGGTATGAAAGCACCGATATCAAGATAGGAAATTGTTACACATAATGCAAACAAATGTGGTAGAGAAATTGAGCTGTACCTTTGTTGTGGTGTGAATGATGGGCTCCAGTTTTAGTGCAACCAGTTACCTATATACTGGTTAAATGGGGTTTAAAGAGGACGTGATTTGAAAAGGTTGGAAAAATACATTCTACATTGGGAGATTAGCATTGAATAGAATGGTGGCCATTGAATCATGTGTAGTATATATTGCCAGCAAAACTTATACTCATATTTGGCGTAGAGAAGCATTTAATAAATTGACAAATTTAACATAATTAACGTTCTTGGCTAGCACAGTTCTGGGAAAGCATTAAACTCTGTCAAAAATATCCTGTTTGATAAAAAGCAGGGTCCATGGGAAATTGATGTGAGCAAATATTACATTGCATTTCAATCTTTCATTTCAATTTCTTATTACTCCTTAGTGGTCCTGGTACAGATATTTTGTGGCATTTGATACCCAAAAAGGGAGAGACTAGGCATGTCATATGGGTCTAAAGGAATTTACAGATCAGAAATGTACTGGCCAACAAACAACCGCAAGATGGCACTCTAAAAAATGTATATAATAGAGGGCACTGTAAACGAAATAAAAGCAAAAACATGTTTACCGACAAAGGCCATTATTACTGGGGATCATAAATCAACATGCTCAATGTTTAAGTCAAGGATGGAGCCAAACTTACTTGAGAAGAAAATCAATCGATGTACATTATTGAAATGATGTGCGTATCTCTCAAATAAAACCCCGATATGAACATTTCATGTTTGTTTTCTTTATAAAGTCATCACTTTTTATATTTTCTACGTTTGCAAACATGCTCAAGGTTTGCCTCGATGTTGGAGGGAAACATATTCGAAGTTTATGAATTAGGTTTTTATCATGTTTCGCATTGCTTTATGAAATTTATGAAATTAATAACATTTTTACGGAGTAAGACAGAAAAGCTAATAACATGTTCTGCCTGTAATCCTTAGATTTAGTAAATATCATTCAACAAAACCCACAAATGTGAATGATATAACATCCTATTATCATTTGTTATCGCTAGATATTATATGAAAGTTGCATTTTCTAGAAAACTGATATTCTTGGTGCTCTGCAGATTGAACATGTTTTGTCATTATGTGAGACAAAAAAGCTCATAAACTGCAGTGTTCTGCCTCAAATCCTTAGATTTAGAAGATATCATTCAACAAAATGATCATTGTTGATCCTTGTTGATCATTATATCATGCATTTACTCCCAAAACGTTGGTTATTTCCATTGTTGAGTTGTTATTTCTTGAGGAGACGCCTTTTTCAGTTTGACATCACCATCATCAGTCGATATGACAGACATAGATATATCACGTTTTTACTGTGTGGGGCACATCTAATGATGATGATGATGATGATGATGATGATGATGATGATGATGATGATGATGATGATGACAAAGACAATGGCAATGACAATAACAATAACAATAACAATAATAATAATAATAATAATAATAATAATAATAATAATAATAATAATCATAATAATAATAATAATAATAATAATAATAATAATAATAATAATAATAATAATAATAATAATAATAATAATAATAATAATAATAATAATAATAATAATAATAATAATAATTATAATAAAATATTGCCAGTGACCTTGAAGTGACCTTTGAACAGCTTTGAAAATGAAACTCCAATTTCACGTTTTTACTGTGTGTGGCACATCTAATGATGATGATGATGATGATGATGATGATGATGATGATGATGATGATGATGATGACAAAGACAATGGCAATGACAATGACAATGACAATAACAATAACAATAACAATAACAATAACAATAATAATAATAATAATAATAATAATAATAATAATAATAATAATAATAATAATAATAATAATAATAATAATAATAATAATAATAATAATAATAATAATAATAATAATAATAATAATAATAATAATAATAACGACGACGACGACGACGACGACAACAACAACAACAACAACAACAACAACAACAACAACAATAATAATAATAATAATAATAATAATTATAATTATAATTATAGTAAAATATTGCCAGTGACCTTGAAGTGACCTTTGAACAGCTTTAAAAATGAAACTCCAATTTCTGTGGACTATACTATTAATTTCAATATTAAATCATCTACATCTTTGAAAAAGGAGCTCATAGAGTCTTTATTCATCAAATTTCAAATTAACAATATTAGAGCAATTTTTTATTTTGCATCAATCTGCAAGTGAAATAAGAGGAAATTTGTTTTTGCTGAGCTATTTTCAAACAATATCGATAATAACAACTTATCAGTGGTTAATTTATGAAAGAACAAATCATACTGCATGGGAAAAAACTTAATGCTGAAAATAAAATGAAATTAAAGTACATTTTGAGATTTGTTATGACAAGGTAGGGGTACAAATGATGAAAATTGATGCACTTTAAATTGATTTAAAGTTTTATAGCCATGCATCGATGACATTTTATAGACATGCATCTTATTTTTAAAAAAGCATCAATCTTAAAATACATCATTAACGTAAAAGCTTCAATATCTTTCCATCTGTTATCTAAATGTTTGATACCTGATTGGAAGTTGATCGTTTGTGGGAGATGTGACTCGGGTTTGTTTATAAGAAAACAAGTACATTTTATGAGAGCATGCATCATTTGGGGTTTTACACCACTTTCATTATATCATTTCAGTTAATTCGTGATGAAACCCTGTTGTGGCAAATATAGTGCTGCTTTGCTGAAATGTTATGCCGTAGGTCCTTGACATGACAACCTACCCGATCACAGACTTTTCAATCACTACAGAGGAAATGGGTAACTGTCGCTCTCAATTTTAGTGTACATTATACTCAATAATCATGTAATTTGTAATATTCTGTTTCATGTATCAGATTTTGTCATCAAAGTAACAAGATACTCTATCAGTTACATAAATCTAGCAATCATTTTATTTTCTTTACGACCGGTTAATCCATGTATCATATGTAGCATATAACAAATGATAATCATCTTATAAACTATTGCGGTTTAAATTTGTTTTCTCATCTGCCAAAGATATGTCCACTGAAATGGGTGGTTGCTTTTATAAAGTGTTCATCGCTTGTTTTGAAAATGAATAATGAGGCAATAACTTGGTTGTATAATCATAGGAGGTTCCAAATTA
Source organism: Amphiduros pacificus (assembly GCA_949316495.1). Classification (NCBI taxonomy): domain Eukaryota; kingdom Metazoa; phylum Annelida; class Polychaeta; order Phyllodocida; family Hesionidae; genus Amphiduros; species Amphiduros pacificus. The sequence continues at coordinate 33,023,375 of OX439002.1, forward strand.
GCTTACCATATATTATGGGTGTATTCAAACAATAAGCATGCACTTACATATGCTGCTATTTTTATTCTGTTATGTTGTTTGGCTGAAAGATGTTTCCCGCTGCTATTGCTTCGTCACCCTAAAACTTGCCCAATGGTCAGTAAAACCTGACCGTGATGTTTATCACTGAGGCAGCCAATTAGCAACCCTGTGGTCAAAAGTAGACGCGCTCATTCCTAATTGCCAAGCACTCGTGCATCACCTTTTCCCTTTTCCCTCTCCTTTAAGGATATGTGGTATATCATTTGGTAGATATCACTTCAAATGAATGTTGTTGGTGTGGGGGTGTTTTGTGGTATTCATAGTAGGAACAGATTAGGCTCCTAATACTGGTCGACGGGGTGTTTGATTAGACACAACTGTCTCAGATAACAGTATCCTGCTTAGTGCCCATAGGAGAAACATCTGTGTGTTAGGGAAGGCATATTTCCTGATGAAAAATGGATTGGGGGGTGTACGTTCAGCACTGAAGTATTCGGCAGTTTTATGGTGTCCATGGATACAAATTGGTTGTTTATTTAATATACCTTGATCATAGCTTGGAGTATAGTGATACTCCAAGGTCATAGGAAAGGAAAAATAACTTTGATCAACAGAACAATTCAACAACTCAGTTTCATATATTTTGACGCTTTTCTATATTGGACCGAGTTTAGTGTAAAGGATTTCACCAGAAGTCAACTTTGCTATGGGATAGAGTAGGTCCACTGCTTACAGAAGTCTGAGCCATAAGTTGCTGAAGGGGAAACATGGGGCGCGACAACTTAGTTTGACCTCAATTGAGGCTCAAAGTAGGGTAGCACTGTTTGACGTCACTCTGGCACAATTCAAAGGACAATACATTTCTGGACGTCATAAGTATATTGCCATATTTGATGACATCACCTTACCTTTCAATGCCTCCTTTTCTTTCTCTAAAGGGGAAATACCTTCTTTTATTTATAGAAACAAGATTGATTTTTGCTTCTTTAAATAACATATATCCATTGTCAACGTGAACAAACTTAGGCTCATTTGAGTTAAAAGAAAAACTGAATATCATCAAGGCAAACATTATCGCTGGATGACTCTTGCATTTATATATAAATTTTATTATCTCCATCAAAGTTGATATTCACATCATTTGTTTATCTTGATTGAGTGAGGTACCTGATAATTAGAAATGAAGCAATCGCTAATTCAAAAGCAATCGCTAAAACAAAATATTGAATAATTTAAATGTATTTCGTAAATAATTAAAATAAGCTCCCAACAATAGATATTTAATCAACTTGTGCATAATATATCTGTACATTGGTATGAAAGTCACACGAAAATACCATTAGACAGTACAAAGTATGTGTATGCTCTGGTTTTTATTACAGATTCAAAAACAGCAATTTGAGTTGAACAAATGTCTTGAACAACTATGTCCTTTCTTGCACTTAGTATCAAAGTATTCACAGTACACAAAGTTTAGGAATGTAGATCACCAAAGACATACACAAATATCCAGGACTAATCTTGGGATATAATGTCAATGCATTTATATAAATATATATGAACAGATTATCTGATATCAGCGCTATACAAATTTTATTATTATTATTATTATTTATTATTATTATATATATATATATATATATATATATATATATATATATATATATATATATATATATATATATATATATATATATATATATATATATATATAAATATATATATATATATATATATATATATATATATATATATATCCTGAGGTAATCTGTGGCAATGATTTATTCGTTGAGGGTACATGCCTAGTTCATAATGTTGATGCAAACATAATTCAGCAAAAAACTAGTTACTGTTTCTATGCTTTGTATTAGATTATCTTCACATAATTCACCATTTACAAATTTCCAGCGCTCCCTGGAGACAAAGAAAATGGCAGTCCCCTCAACTAATTTCCCCTTGTGTTAGTTCATGCTATATTTCTAGTGATTAGAAAACATTTCAGCTAAGTACAAAAGTCTGTTAACATTATTAAAAAAATGTTTGTTGATTTGTGCGATCGTTATGCAGTCTGTCCAAGGTGTTACCCTTGTTTCATATGTTGTTTTATGTCACATCTGTACGTTCGCCATAAGCATCTAATTATGGACCAGATCTGAGAGGAAATGATTTCATTGTCAGCACTGGGACACAGTCACGTCCGGATCGGGCCAAGTCTAAAGCAAAAGTTACTTCATTTCCTCCAAGGACATCTGTTGAACCATGTGATGAACTGGCGCAATGAAAAAAGCCATGCTCTTCTCTCTGCTTTTTTTTTCTTTATATGTCAACTGTTGCAAAATAGGATTATATATTAAACACAAAATTTATCTATTCATTTTCAAACATTTTTCAAATTCAAACGTTAAACAAATTTGAATATTTCGCCTGGATGTATGTGCGATAATTAAAACAGAAAAAACGTGTTGATTTTTTTACATTTTGCCAATGACGATGGTTTTCTTTCAGGCATTGATCATTTATAGAAAACTAACTGATGCAAATTATGATCCTACATTGAAAAATGTAATTGTCAGGAAGTTTATTTCAGGAAGATATTTTTTTATTGTTTTGTATAAATTGTAGACTTGACTACCACTATTAAATCGTTTAATCCCCACCCCTTTAACATTCTCCAGTGTTTTACTTTTACAATCAATTTGTGCTGAAAAGAAACAAAAAATGAAAGGGTCACTTGAAGTATTATAGTGGGTTTATCCTTGCTTGATATGCGTCTTTATTTTTTCACTGGCTCCTTTTATTTTATCATGAATTCAATCTTGGCATGGCTGGAGATCGAACACACAACCTTTGAATCAACGCAGGAACTGATGCGTATCAGCTTGTGCTCTAACCAACTGCACTGTGGCCCTGTGTTGCACGGTATACACCCAATTTAAGACCTTCTCACTTTCACCACTTGAGGTCCTTCAGGGTTTTGAGAGATGAGGCATAACAATACAATTGAAAGACAGCTACACAGGTGAGAGACAGCTGCAAAAGTGAGACATTTCTTTGACATGATTTAGTGGTGGAGCCATATTGACAAAAAAAAACAATCATTTTGGATTCTGTTGGTGTCAAAAGTATAACAATAAATTCAGATATAATTTTGTTGTTTAGATATGAAGTTTTGAGAATCTGGCCGGTGTATAAGAAAATTGTGGTATTGCTGCTGAGCTACAGCTATCACCATTGCAACCAATCACATTTTACCACATATCTAAAAAATTCACATAATGACACAGAGATATATTACACAGCTCATTCAATCATGGCATTGTCATGTCTAACCCAAAGAATGATACCAAACACACGTTGTACGTCGGGCACCATGAAACTCCTAATTTCTGGATCTGTCTCCCCACTAACAACCCAGACAGTCACAGATTTACAAGGGAAACAGGTTATCCATTCAAGCATGGACCTACACTGAAAAATTGTAACATGAATGTATGAATGGCCATGACTTAAACCCACGACCAAAATAGATCATCACAGAGGACCAAATGCTAATGTATGGTGGCCGGACAGTGACTGGCTGGGGAAGACTGTCGGCGGCATCACTAGAAATGACAGACATAGGGATATAACTTTTTTACTACTCAGTATACATCTACAAATGATATGTGATCGAATATCAACCTTCTTAGGCTATTTTGATCAAATATTTCCAGTGACCTTGAAGTGACCTTTCAATGACCTTGAAAATAGAAAGCCTATTTCCACAAAATTATCTATATGTTTTATTATCCTATCATCTACATCTTTCAAATACGAGCTTGTAGAGTCCTTATTCATCAAAATCTGTTCATAATTACCAATTTGAGAACAATTTATAGTCTTGTGGTCAATCTGTAAGGGAGAACAGATGAAAATACTATATTACTAAGTTTTTTTTAAATAATATAAAAATGCCAGCTTATTGGGGGTTAGTTTATGAAAATATATAGAATACTGCACAGAAAAACACACTAATACTAAAAAGAAATTGAAAAAAAGTCCATCAATTTCAAGATTTATTATGAAGCTAAAATGATTAAAAATAGCTTAAATCGGTAGGGTTAAAAATGTGACAAAGTGACGGACTTTTATTTGACCTCACATTTATTTTTGACGTATTAGATAAATTAAATATTAATCTAATTTCAGAAAATAATGAGCAATAAGTTGCTCCTATCATAATAATACCTAAAAAAGAAGAAATATTCCCTGAAAAATATGAGAAAATTAGTCATGAATAGAAATTATTGAAAAAAATATAATAAAAAAATTATTGAATGTAGAGTAAATTGGGTTATAACATTTAGTAGCTGATGTATTCCTAAAAAATTTCATGTATTTAATTTTTTTCAACAATATGAGGAAGTGAGTGAAATCCTTTTATGAATATGAAACACATCACTAAAAGTGGCCAATCATTAAAATGGCCTATGACCCCTTTTACTATTTGGATAATTTCATGCCCATTTCCTTTAAATACAATTTTTTGATAATTTTTGAAAAAATGGCATTCTGTGTGGTTGATTTGGTGAATGGAAGTAGAAATCGGCCAACATTAAATGCTACTGAAAGTGCTCTGCAGGGTGCTTTCTGGACGTCCGCTCCTCCCACTGCTATAAACCCGTTACATGCGCTATGTCACTCATTCTCGCTGATGGGGCGACAGTGACTTTCGCTCCTGCGACAGTGCGAAATGTAGCAACTAGCGGGTTAGTGACAGTGTCAGGATAGAGCCAGTATTGGGGTCAACAATCTGTTTGTTCTGTTTGTTGAAATATTTTCCAAGTTCTGTTCTGATTGGTTAATTTTTTATGCAATATTAAGGAGTGGAAAAGGGGCTGTCTTGCCAGAGTTTACACGAAATATCAGAATTTTTATCACTTTTTTCATGTGCAGAGATGACAAGATGGAAAGGTTCTTATGAGTACCATATCAAAAGTGAAGAATCATTGGATATCAAAATTTCAATATTGACTGTTTCCATCCCTTATGAACTTTTTTATGCTGTGAGGGTCTTGAGCGAGGGGGCTGAAACTCAATCAAATTTCAAACTGGAAATTTGTTTTGTTGTCTATTTAGTCCTGTTCATCTTTGATGTCACCCTTATCTCCCATCTTCCCCAAAACCTTTTCCATACCCTCATAAGAAGATTTTTTTTCCAAGCGAGTAAGTAAAACAGTAGTAAAACTTAAATAAAATGAATTATAACCGGATACTGTCGCCTACCCGCCACTGTTGCCCCCAGCCACTGGTGCTTCCTCACCAAAAGCTTAATTTGTTTCTGTTGAGGGGTTTCGCCTGACAGTGGTGCTACCCTGCCAGTCATTGTCTGGCCACCGTACGAATGGCCTTGCACTCTAACCAACTGCACCATAGTCTGTGACCTTTGTATGTGTGTATGTGTGTGTTATCCAAAGTTTTCATTTCTCAAATTCCCATATAAGGTAATAATGAGTGAAGAATTATTTGTATGTAATGTTTCTATGGTGTTAATTATTGAATGTCCATATAAGGTTCTAATTTGAAAATAAATTTGTATTAAGCAACAACTCGTGGTATGTCCATATAAAGTCATTTTAATGAAGCGTGTACCATTATTCCATGTCAGATTTATATCATACATTGAATATAATCAATAAAATGATATGTTATTAATACATATTTTATGTCACCTGAAGATAATGACCATTATCAAAATCGCAAAAGAACACCATGTTATATCTCATTATTTACAGGACTGGTAGAGTTTAAAAAAAGGTTTTAGAATTGTTTGTCAGGGTATTTGAGGGACAATTTTGTGTTACTCTTTTCAGCTACATATTTTTTTCTTGCAAGTAAATCCAAGGAAATAGATCAAATTTAGCCATATTTGAATCCATTCTTGATGTTAGAAATCAACCCAAGGACCATCAGTTTGACATCAGTTAAACATTTGACCTGTCCCCATATATCAAATTATCATGTTTCATGTTGGTATGGACTTTAATAAGCCATGTTGTTTTTATTGCATTTGTTTGAAATAGAACATTTGGAATCTATGCAAAAATCATGATTAATTCATTTAATATATATGGTTCATGCTCTGTTTCAGAAGATTGCTGCATATAAATTTCAGTACAAAATTGCATTATCCTTCAGTTACTGATGATCCTGTCAATGTAATAATCCTAATATTTCCTTGTTCATTATTTGTACATTTTAACAGAACCAAAGAGGTTGATTATAAAAATCAAATATGGGTGATAGCGATGACGTAGCAGCACTTGTAGTGGACAATGGCTCCGGAATATGCAAATCTGGATTTGCCGGAGATGATGCTCCCAGAGCTGTGTTCCCATCCATCGTGGGAAGGCCCAGACATCAGGTATACATTTATTTTTCAACAACATATCAATTCATACTTTTTTGTTCAAGAACGACTATCAATCTAAATGATAAAACAACTTTCATTTCAGGGCGTGATGGTAGGCATGGGCCAGAAGGACAGTTATGTAGGAGATGAGGCCCAGAGCAAAAGAGGTATTCTCACCTTGAAGTACCCCATTGAGCACGGAATTGTGACCAACTGGGATGATATGGAGAAGATTTGGCATCATACCTTCTACAATGAGCTGCGTGTGGCCCCAGAGGAGCACCCTGTACTTCTCACAGAGGCTCCCCTCAACCCCAAAGCCAACAGAGAAAAGATGACACAGATCATGTTTGAAACCTTCAACACCCCTGCTATGTATGTGGCTATCCAGGCTGTGATGTCCCTGTATGCCTCAGGACGTACCACTGGTATTGTGATGGATTCTGGAGATGGTGTTTCCCATACTGTGCCAATCTATGAGGGTTATGCTCTGCCCCATGCCATCCTCCGTGTGGATCTGGCTGGTCGTGATCTTACTGACTACCTCATGAAGATCCTGACTGAGCGTGGTTACAGCTTCACTACCACTGCTGAGAGAGAGATTGTCCGTGACATCAAGGAAAAGCTCTGTTATGTTGCACTAGACTTTGAGCAGGAAATGCAAACTGCAGCAACCTCCTCTTCTATAGAGAAGAGTTATGAGCTTCCTGATGGACAGGTCATCACCATTGGTAATGAAAGGTTCAGGTGCCCTGAGGCTATGTTCCAGCCATCCTTCTTGGGCATGGAATCTGCTGGTTTCCATGAAACCACATACAACTCCATCATGAAATGTGATGTAGATATCCGTAAAGATTTGTATGCCAACACTGTGTTGTCTGGAGGTAGTAGCATGTTCCCAGGTATTGCTGACAGAATGCAGAAGGAGATCTCATCTCTGGCTCCACCCACAATGAAAATCAAGATCATTGCTCCTCCAGAGAGAAAATACTCTGTATGGATCGGTGGCTCCATCTTGGCTTCTCTGTCTACCTTCCAGCAAATGTGGATCTCTAAACAGGAGTATGATGAATCTGGACCTTCCATCGTTCACAGAAAGTGTTTCTAGACCTTATTTTCTTATCTTTACAGGTATAATAAATACCCCTCCAGAGGGAATATGCTAAGAAATATTTATCAGCAATCATTTTTTTTTCTTTTTTTTCTCTTTAATTCACCATTATGTAAAATGTGCACACTGTCAGGATTAACTGGCTGCCATATACCAATTAAAAGATTTGATCTTTTATCTGATATTATACTGAGGTAATAGTTCAAATATCACTCAAATGAGGTTATTAGAATGGAATTGATCAAAGTTTTGTCAATATTGTACCTTTTTGCAATTATTGTTATATATATTTCAACTCTTACTACCTATAATGATTTCAGTGTAGTTATCATATATGTAATAAACCCCAGTACTGATAATCTATGTTCTTTGTATTAACTTATGTAAAAAGCTAGATAACGAAAAGTTATGAACTGTATTTAACTTAAAACTGCAATATTTCTGCAATATACTAGTCTGTTATTAGAAGTCACAAAACATTATTTTATAATTGTCTCCAATATTGAATGGTATAAAAAAATGGTATAGAAAAAAATACTTCTAACAGTATTTGCAAGTGACATAATGCATAAACCTATGGCCTGCAAAACAGTCAATAGATAAATGAAGATTAAAATCCTAAAAAAAACGATTAATATGAATCAATTATTTATGGTATTGATCTTATTAATACATTAATAATAATTTTCATGATCAGGTGCACATCAATGTACCCATTCCTTAAATATATGTTTTCAGGTGTCTTGTGAATGTTTTCATGTAATTAGATTCTCAAGCACTTTTTCCATACATAATATATTAAATGTTCATACTCTGAAGTTCATGATCAAATATTATTACGCATCATATTCTCCTCCATAAACGTCTGTGCTGTTTGCAAATAAAAAAGTCCTCTGCTAAAATCAAAATCATCCGCTTAGTCAACAAACTTTCTTCAGCTGACCAGTAATCTCAATGCTAACCATGGGGCACCTCCAGATTGGGACAGTGGAGTGATTTAACCTACAGAGGCCTATTTGTCACCAAATGTTTCTCTATTGGTACAGGCCTAACATTATGGTGGACCACAACAGTGGTTACAGGAGTAAAACACAGTGCTTGACACTTCAATCAAAACACAATAATCATGGCAGGTTGAGGAGGATAACAGTTTAATAATTAGATAATTAGATTGATAGAGGAAATACACTGAGTTTGCCCTTTCAAGATAGAGGTGAGAACATCCAGAATATCTTATATTTTATGAAGTTTATTTATACCAATACCCTCAATTTTGTTATGACAATATGTTGTGACAAAATGTTATAATTAATGTGCGTATGAATTTCATCATCAATTCAACAACATAATAACAAAACTTGCATCTTCGAGGATACAAAAAAGAAAATACCTGCAATAACTCACATTCATTTCAGTTGAAAGAAGCAAATTTTAAGGAATTCGTTTTTTATGGGACATTTTAGAGCTGCCTTTAGATTGTCATTTCAAGCAGCTGTGAGAATATGACCTTATCTTGCTATTAAAATACTACAATGTAATCTTTGGGTTGCCCGCTTTATACAGTCTTACCCCAAGCAATTTTTTATGTAAAATTTATTCAACAGCTGTTAATTATAAAGATGTGAATGATTTTTAATACTTAATTTCTTTCACCTCATTTTTGTATTGATATAGTAAGTCCTGTTTTGGATGGTGAGTAGTATTGTAAATCTACCATTTGCCATTTGGCTGACTTATTATATTTCTTCACACTGCCATTAGGTGGGAATAATTATTAAAACATGTACACCCCAAATGCTTAATATTTTCAATCATCACTCCCTGGCAAGTCCAGAAAGGGTGTCTGGAGAGGGCTGGGGTTGGGGTGTGTAACATGCTGGGTTACTTTTGTTTCAACCAATGAAAAGTTTGTTGGACTTGATAGAGGCATCTGAGCTTAAGAATATTCACGATATATTATTGGTCAAGTCTTTAATCTCATGTAAACTTCCTGTGTAGACATCCTATGTAAACAAAATGTCTGATTATTCAATATCAGATATCTCATTTTCCCAAAATAAGGAAGCTACACATCATGGGTAAAAGGCAATATTTTTTCATATCATCCAAAGAATAATCAAGCTTTTTTGTAAAGCTTTAGATATAATTATGCATAAAATTTGATCTACAACTAAAGAAATTGGGTTTAAAAAAGGCTCATACAAACGGGATTAGGCATAAAAGTGCCAAAACCAAACCTCCTCAGAACACTGCTTTATTGCCGCTTTATTGCAATATATGGTGGCACTATACAGTTAATTATTTCATGGATGCCAACTTTTCCACCAGACTCTGTAGGGTTACAGGCTAAAGGCCGTTGTCCTTGTAAATCTGTGACCGGATGGGTTGTCATGTCAAGGACCTGCGACATGACAGTTCAGTGAGGCAGCACAATATCTACTACAGGAAAGTCTCATTACGAAATGACTGAAATAATGTTGAAAGTGATGTAAAACCCGCCCGACGTCTTAAAGATGCCCAATTGTGGCCGTTGCTCTCCCATTGCCCACACGGCAATCTGAACTGCCGGCCGATTTTGTAAAAAAAATACCCATCGGCCAGGCATCTTTACTGAAATCGGCGCAAATGTGACTTATGCCTCAGTCACATTCGGCCGGGTCATCGGGAACTTTTAGCTGCCACATAAAAGTTGCCGGCGTTTCCCCGATGTCTTATCAGCAAATATCATCTTAAAGTGCACGGCAGAGTCCCGGCAGTGTCCCGCAGGGACATCGGCAGATTACTTTAGGGTTGCCGGTTGCATCGTGCGGTGAAAATAGGATACATAGATGTCTTTATGATGTCCTTCAGACGTCTGACAAATGATATGGACGTCTTTAGGATATCCTACAGACGTTTGTCAATAATCTAAACGTCTTTAGGTTATCCTAATGATGTCTGTGTCATTCAGTCTTGCACATGCCGTGCGGTGCCCTTTAATAATGTGACCACAGCTCCGGCATCTCTCAAATTGTTGCTGATAAACTCCCCGGTGCAAATGTGACTGAGGCATTACTGAAAAATGACAATTTGCATGTTCTTCACCTGTTAATAGTATTACAAATGTTTGCATGATTATTATTGTAAAAGTACTATGAAATGTGAATGTATGCATGATGTCTGTTGTAATGATAAAATGGAAATAAATGACAAAAACTCCAATGTTGGAGTCACCAACAAACTATGGCCAAATATTAAGTTAAACACTGTTGCCCTTTGCAAGAGCCATACATTTTATCATTTTATATGTAGTTGAATTTGATAATTTCTTCTTTCTTGATAAGACGAGGGAGGGAAATTGGTCCAAATATTTGCCCCCAGGTGACATCCATCACTGCAAATTCAAAGTTAAACACAATTAAAGGATTTGATGATGATTTTGATTCCATAAAACCACAACTATTTTTGATACTTCGCCTTCAGAAGTATTCTTCCAAATATTTAAAAAGTTGCAATATCTGCAGACTTCTGCAGCACGTGTGGTGGGGAGGATCAGGATGTTTGATAATATATCAATGAAATTGAAGGAACTACACTGGCTCCCTGTTCATGCCAGGATTGATTTCAAAATTCTCCTTTCAACTTGGAAATAATAAGGCACCTCCTTACTTACGAGATTTACTCCGAGTGAGACACCTGAGATATAACAACAGTACCTACCTATCTGTCCTAATAACGTGCCTTAAAACAGTAGGGGATCAGGCTTTTTCTTCCATTACCACTAGACTATGGAAATCCCTCCCTGTAGATATTAAAAGTAGTCTTCTGTCAGTAATTTTAATGGAATGCTTTCTGATATCAGCGCTATACAAATTCTATTGTTTATTATTTACTTATATATCATAGTGATGGAAAACATTCTCAGCTGACATGTGCTGGAGATCAGCTTACATCGGTTCAGAGAAGATTGTGTCAGGCACCCTGGACGGCCTTTCTCATGTGACACAATGGAAAATTTGTGTGAAGTAAGTTGTATATAACAATATCTTGCCACAGTTGTTATATGATAGTGTACGGTTTAGCGGAAAAATGGCATGTGATAGTAAATGAGCAAAAATATATTAATTGAAGATGTAATGATGAGTTATTGCAGTCAATCAAGTATTTGGTCACACATGAAACATTTTAAATAAGCTGACAATGGGTAACTGTGTGATTATATCTTCTATATCTGAGGTATGGGATAAAAACATTGATTTTATGAATGGATTTTAGAGTGTTTTGTACACTTCCAGTTTTGTTTATGCAGGTCAGGTGTGTTATTTCAGTGGGTCAAGGTGACAACCTGCAATCAGCCCATGCAACAGTTGACCTGGAGCCACGCAATGTAAACTATATATATATACAAATCTAAGGCATTAATCTTTATCCAGAATGATGCTATTTAGTTTAAATTGACAGAATTTTCAAAAGTGTCTTATAACTCAAGTAATTTGCATTTTTGTAAATTATAGAAACACATATGGAAACACATTTATGGTTTCAACTCATCCTGTGAAACTGACCAATTTGAAAAAATAATAAATATACTTTACTCGATCAATATAAAACTTGGCAGTAGAGGTCGACAATGATCGCAACGATCGCAAATAGCTGCATAAGTGAGAGACAGCTGCACAAGTCAGTGCACAGTTATAGTAGTGAGAAATAGCTGCACAAAGGTAACAGATAAGAGATAGGTACCACAGTGAGATACACACATCAGTAATAGGTGAGAAATAGCTGCATTAGGTGAAAGATAGCTACGCACATGAGAGATATTCCCAACAGTGAGATAGCTGCACAGGTTAGAGATGGCTACAACAGCGAGAGATAGCTGCAACAGTGAGAGCTTCATAAGTGATAGATAGCTGCAAAAGTAAGAGATAGTTCCACAAGTGAAGGATAGTCACACCAATAAGAAACAGCTACATAAGTGAGAGATAGCTGCATCAGTGAGATAGCTAAACAAGTAAGACATAGTTGAGACAGCTGCATAAGTTAGAGATTGCTGGACAAATCAGAGATGGATAGAGAAGTGAGAAACCGCTTCATAGGTAGCTGCTTATGTCAGAGATAGCTGCATAAGTGAGAAATAGCTGCATATGACGATGAGAGAGAGCTGCACTGTGAGAGAGAGAGAGATATATATATATATATATATATATATATATAGAGAGAGAGAGAGAGAGAGAGAGAGAGAGAGAGAGAGAGAGAGAGAGAGAGAGAGAGAGAGAGAGAGAGAGAGAGAGAGAGAGATACGCAAGCAAAAGATTGCAACCCCATCCAGTTGAAGACACTTGTACATAATAATTGAATCATTAAATTTAACATGTTGCAATTAACGGATGTTTTGTTAAGTTTTTGTCCGTTATTAAATATTTTGTATGCAGTATTTTTGCGCGTCTGATTTCTTTGCCTTTTTGTGTGCACATTCGAAAAAAGGTGCACAACTCGAAATAAAAGTGGACCGTGGCAAGACCAAAGTGAACGGAAACCTGTCTTTATAACAAAAATCATGAACATGACCATAGAGGAAGTGTGACGAGATTTAAAGAAAAGATTTGCCATTGAAAGAGTGCCATCTCGCTCTTGGTTCACCACGTTACGTTGCCTTCTGGTGGAATTTGTTGATACTAGAACTAGTCTCTACTTCAGTTTTATTATGCAAGTGAATGTGATGGGTTCAGCAATATGTATATCATGAATAGAGTAGATCTCGCCTATTTGTCGTGGAAATTCCTCAAGACTTGAAATTATATCTACAATATGCATAATAATATATTTCTGTATTTGCGCTCCATTTTACAACATAAATATAACAGAGATCTGCACAAAGGAGACATAGCTGCACAAATGAGCGAGGGCTGCAACAGCGAGTGATTGCTGCATATATACATGAGAGAAAGCTGCACATGTAGAATATGGTTGCACAATGAGAAATCGCTACAACAGTGAGATAGCTAAGAGACATAAACCTAGTTACAACAGAACGAAATGGCTACACAGGTGAGACATAGCCGCATTGTTAAATTGGAATTCTACCAAAAGATAGATTTTTATACTAATTTCACAAAATTGGTGCTTATCAGCTTGTACCAACTGCACTGTGGCCCTGTGAAGCACAATATACATTATGTTTTGTTATAATGTATTTCTCACCTTTTTGTTAGGATTAGTCTTTATTTCAAATTTACTTACTGTATGGCTTTGCACCAGGGCTCTGTTTACATCCAGGTTTCATTTTTCACATTCCCAAATAGGATGATAATTAGTGAAGCATTATTTGTATATATTGTTTCTATGGTGTTAATTAGTGAATGTCCATATAAGGTCCTAATTTGAAAATAAATTTTGGTTGAGCTTTAACTCATGGCATGTCTATATAAGGTCATTTTCATGAAGCGTGTCAAATCTATATCATACACTAAACAAAATCAATAAAATGAAATGCTATTAATACATATTTTATGTTACCTGAAGATAATGACTATTATGAAAATCGCATAAGAACACCATGCTATATCGTATCATTTACGGGTATAGTTTTTTAAATGATTTTAGAATTGTTTGTCAGGACATTCTTGTGTTATTCTTTTAAAGACCATCAGTGTTTGATAAGCAGTTTTCCCGCCACCATATATAAATTAATATGTTTCATATTGGTATGGGCTTTAATAAGCCCAGTTGTTTTATTGTATTTGTGTGAAATAGAACTTTGAAATCTTTGCCAAAGTCATGAATTATTCATTTAATATAAATGATTCATGCTCTGTTTCAGAAGATTGCTGCATATAAATTTCAGTACAAAATTGCATTATCCTTCAGTTGCTGATGATCCTGTTGGTGTAATAATCCTAATATTTCCTTGTTCATCATTTGCTTATGTTGCACAGAACCAAATAGGTTGATTATAAAAATCAAATATGGATGACGTAGCAGCACTTGTAGTGGACAATGGCTCCGGTATGTGCAAAGCCGGATTTGCCGGAGATGATGCTCCCAGAGCTGTGTTCCCATCCATCGTGGGAAGGCCCAGACACCAGGTATACATTTATTTTTCAACAACATATCAATTCATACATTTTTGTTCAAAAATGACTATCAATCTAAATGATGAAACAACTTTCAATCTAAATGATAAAACAAGTTTCATTTCAGGGAGTGATGGTTGGCATGGGCCAGAAGGATAGCTATGTAGGAGATGAGGCCCAGAGCAAAAGAGGTATTCTCAGCTTGAAGTACCCCATTGAGCACGGAATTGTGACCAACTGGGATGATATGGAGAAGATTTGGCATCATACCTTCTACAATGAGCTGCGTGTGGCCCCAGAGGAGCATCCTGTGCTTCTCACAGAGGCTCCCCTCAACCCCAAAGCCAACAGAGAAAAGATGACACAGATCATGTTTGAGACCTTCAACACCCCTGCTATGTATGTGGCTATCCAGGCTGTGCTGTCCCTGTATGCCTCAGGGCGTACCACTGGTATTGTGCTGGATTCTGGAGATGGTGTAACCCACACAGTGCCAATCTATGAGGGTTATGCTCTGCCCCATGCCATCCTCCGTGTGGATCTGGCTGGTCGTGATCTTACTGACTACCTCATGAAGATCCTGACTGAGCGTGGTTACAGCTTCACCACCACTGCTGAGAGAGAGATTGTCCGTGACATCAAGGAAAAGCTCTCTTATGTTGCACTAGACTTTGAACAGGAAATGCAAACTGCAGCATCCTCGTCCTCTTTGGAAAAGAGCTATGAGCTTCCTGATGGACAGGTCATCACCATCGGTAATGAAAGGTTCAGGTGCCCAGAGACTCTGTTCCAGCCAGCCTTCATTGGTATGGAGTCTGCTGGTATCCATGAAACCACATACAACTCCATCATGAAGTGTGATGTTGATATCCGTAAAGATTTGTATGCCAACACTGTATTGTCTGGTGGCACCACCATGTTCCCAGGTATTGCTGACAGAATGCAGAAGGAGATCTCAGCTCTGGCTCCACCCACAATGAAGATCAAGATCATTGCTCCTCCAGAGAGGAAATACTCTGTATGGATCGGTGGCTCCATCTTGGCTTCTCTGTCCACCTTCCAGCAAATGTGGATCTCCAAACAGGAGTATGATGAGTCTGGACCTTCCATCGTTCACAGAAAGTGTTGCTAGACCTTATTTTCCTATTTTCACAGAAATATGAAATACCCGTTCAGAGGGAATGCGCAAGTAAATATTTATCAGCATTTTATTTTTCAAAATTATCTTTTATGTTAAACGTGGAAACTCCCATAGGATTGTAGTAACTGGATGCCATATACCAAAGTTACAGCTCCACCACCACTGCTGAGAGAGAGATTGTATGTGACATCAAAGCTCTATTATGTTGCACTAGACTTTGAGCAGGAAATGAAAACTGCAGCAACCTCCTCCTCTTTGCCAAAGAGCTATGAACTTCCTGATGGACAGGTCATCACTATTGGTAATGAAAGATTCAGGTGCCCTGAGGCTCTGTTCCAGCCAGCCTTCCTGGGAATGAAGAGTGCTGGTGTCCATGAAACCACATTTAAAAGTATCATTTTTTTCACATTCCTTGATTCTAATAGGTATACTATTCTACAACATTGGGGCTGTATACTGGAAGGATCTATCACCATAACTTTTCAGGTGACAAGTAGGAACTATTAATTCTAATTTCTGATTGGATCTAAGATTCCTATTACTCAATTCCTACTTATTAATTCCTTTAAATAAGTGGGAGCCATGTTAAAATAAAATGGGAGAAATATGCGCGCGTTTTTGAAGCGACTGGGAAACCCTAGCTGTAGCATTCTGCAATCTTTGCAATCTAGTAATCTCACTGTCAGGTAAACCAAATAACAAGGAGTTGCAATAAATTTGAAGTTATGAATGCAATAACATATTTGTTGATTTTTCATGAAGACAATTTCTAATACTTACCACATTTTAACAGAAACCTGGCAAAAACCTTTCTTGCAGATTTTAACAAAAACCTGACAAAAACCTTTCTTGCAGATTTGACCAGTTTGATTTTGCATGTTCATATTCCATCAAACCACACAACTAAATCTTTTTTCAGAATTCTCAATACTAACATCTCAAATTGTAATGAATTTACGAAAAGCATCCTGGCTTTTAATATTTTGTCTGGGTTTAGAGACAATTAATAGTTCTGTTTTGCCATCATTGAATTTCATCTTATTTTCACATAAGATATCATATATAAGGTATCATCGAATTCATAATTGTTCAAAATGATATCCTTCTTTAGTTGAAGATATTGAGATACAGCCTTGCCATCAATTATTGTTGTCGCGACTCCAAGAAAAACATGCGTCTAAAAAAACCAGACTTAGTCCTAGAACAATCTGTCTGATTTGTTCCTCTGTGTTCTATTTGGATCTGATAGTTAGGGAAAATCCTTAAAGAACTCACATTGAAATATTAATATATTGTGCAATGATGGATCCCTGACACTACGTACTTACATTTTACTTTTAAAATAGCCGCCAAACTTAAATGGGAGCAATGCCAATGTCTCGAAAAAAAGACTCATCCTATAATCGGAAATTGGCCTTTTCAAGCAGAATTACATCAATTTTTTTATTGTGGGGGGTCGTCTCATACACAGAGTCGTCCTATTGTCACGTAAATACGGTATATTTGTCGCACAATTTGACGCATACAATTTATTGTATTACACAGGTCTTGCCTTTGCCTTGCTCACAAAAATATCATCAAATTTGAATTGATCAACATTAGGTTATACATTGTATTCAGGTGTCTGTCACATGAAACTGACCAGTCAGTGCAGCTATTTCAGTTAGCATTTATTCCTCACCAATCAGTTCACAGTACTATTTGTACCTGTCTCTAACCTTTGGATGTAACCATGAGTTTGGAAATGGAAATATTTTGTGGAAAAAGAAATGTTAAAAATTAATTGTTGAAAAAAAGGTAATAAATTTGAGAATGGCTACTATTTATATGCACCTGTGTATGCCCATTTATTAAATGTTGAAGCCTACCTTTGGTTATCGTAGTGATGGAAAACATTCTCGGCTGACACATGCCAGGGATCAGCGTACATTGGTTCAGAGAAGAGTGTGTCAGGCACTCTGGACAGCCTTTTTCATGTGACACAATGGAAAATTTGTGTGAAGTAAGGTGTATATAACAATATCTGCCTTTATAAGGTATTCTCTATTTGCCCACTGTAACTAAGAATATAAAATTACTAGTCCAATGAAGAATTCATTGTCATGATTTTTTAACATTGTGACATTGGTGGGTTCCAGATTAGAATGTCTTTTAAGTCATTGTTTTGAATATCAGTGGTGTCAACTAATTTCTTTATGTCAAAAAATAGACCTTTGGGGTTATTTACCGTTGATCATGATAGCCTGGCAACCAGATTTTATTATTCAAGCATTTATTAGTTTTCAGGGACAAATTGGATGTAAATACCTCACCTAACGTGTTCCTTTTATAATGTATATTTGTAGGGATGTTTTCAGTTAAACACTATTATAATAGTGATAGATTTACACTTGTCCAAATGTACTGTCTGCTCTTAACTATTTGCCCTTTATTTTCATTCATAATGAGAGACATTGACAGACACACTGAAGTGTCAACAGACTAGCACACATTAAGTGCATGAATGATAATTACCCTTTTACTCACTAACTGAAACCTATGATATACATAAGATATCTGCACATAAATATTTAATACACTTAGTGAAAATAAATACATGTTTATAATAGAACCAAAATAGTGTGCAATTTCTTTTGAAAAGATGGGAATGCAGTTATCATTGCTGTATTTACAGACAGATACATGAGGAAAAAAAATTGCTGGCTCAGGGTTTCACCTTACACAAATTGCTTCAATCATTTCATTTACATCATCATCTGATAAAAAGGCACAGACAGAAACTCTGTCATGTAAATCAATTAATAATTTTACTTTGACAGCATTGCATAAATTGTCATCACTAATACTTTCACACCATCTTTCACCCACAGCATCTACATCAATATCATTATATAATCTATACTTGTGCCTTATATTTAACTGAATCAAATTCATTCCCATTATTGACATTGGATTAAAAACAGACATCTTTGTCACATTTCCTACAACAGATAATTTGCTATTCACACAACTTAAATAGAATTTGTGAATTTTTTTTCTAAACTTATCTCAAGAGGCATACAATCTGGCAACAACTGAAAACCATTAATGCTTTACGCCATACAATGCAAGCAACTGACACAGCCTTACTGGACAGCAACCACAACGAAGCACTAAAGTACAAATTGAATCTGATACAATGCAATCCTTATCCACTGTGGAGACTTTATGTCCCCTTTATGTCCCATTTTTGCACACTTCCCAGTCCTAAAAAATTCAAGTTATTTAGGTCCTACCTACTGACTTTCCCAGTCAGTAAATCAAGCTTTTTAGTCAAAGGAACCAAGGTGTCACCTCCTGGGAAAAACAGGCCAATGCCTATTGTTCTTAGCAAAGGTGTTACAATTCAGCTGTCTGCTGTCCCACCACTTGTCTACATTGTGGCTCTTATCATGCCCAGATCAGGCCTTCCCCAATCATTTTAAAATTCCTGAACAATTCATAATGAGATGCCACTGCTCTACACTACACTGGCTACATCAGCCTGACATGAGGAGGGGGCTAGAAACTCAGTGAAACTCATATTTTTATCATTTTCTGAAATGCCTGTAAAGTTGGAACTAACAAACTTAGGTTGTTTGCAAAGCTTTGACCTCCAACATATTGATGTCCCATTTGACAACCAATATCACCTAATAAGCAGACCATCAATATATACAAAAAACAAAAACCCTGCTTAACACCATTTTCTACTGAAAAAGAACCAGGTCTACATGATTTCCATTTTACCTGTAATTGTAGATTAGTAAACATATATGTGAATTAATAATCTGATAACAAGAGGAGACATCATTTCACGCTTAGCTAGTTCTTTAATACATGATATAGAAGATATTTAAGTTATACAATACTAAAATATTTTAATGTGTACAAAAATGATATTATCATGAGACAAGTTAATGAAAAAGGTTTGGGATGTATTTGTATGAATGAAATGGTATAATTGCAATGAAATGACTACTATAATGCTTTCAGTGGATAACAGATGTGCCATTCATTGACTCTATCAAGTGGAGATAACTATCTACTTTTTAAAGAAATTAAGATACTTTCATTGTAGGCACTTATTATCATGGTACTTACAAGATCTCAAATGTTGCTCCAAGCAATTGTTCCAAGCGTCAAGTATTTCTTCGCCATGCCTTGAATAGAGCTCTATTGTGTCTTCCCTCATGATGATGATAACATATCTTGTGTTTGAGGTAAGAGCATGCTTGTCCAAGTATACCACACCCCAGCCTCCACCCCAGTTACCATATCGGTGTCCATTGAATGCCTTTCTATCACTTTGCCGCCTTTCTTGTCCCCACCTAAAAAACTCATCATAACAAACCCAGCGTAACAAATATGAACGAATTTTAATTCTTTCAAGGATAATATTGTTTGTTTGGTTTGTTTGGGGTTTTACATCACTTTCAACATTATTTCAGTCATTTTCGTGATGAGACCTACTTGTAGCAGATATAGTGCTACCTCACTGAATTGTCATGTCGCAGGTCCTTGACATGACAACCCGCCCGGTCACAGATTTACAAGGACAACAGGTTAACCCTTTAGGCACGGGCCTCAGCTCATATGGGAAATTGTATCATGAGTTCAATCTTGGCACGGCCAGGGTTCGAACCCACGACCTTTGGATCACCACAGAGGAACTGGTGCTAATAAGCTGGCGCTCTAACCAACTGCGCCACGGCCCGTGGCAGGATAATATTGTATTCATCCCTTCTAAATTCAATGTGTCTCAGAAAAAAGAAATGCAATATTCAATTATAAAAACCCATTGCTTTATATTCTGTGTGTATGTTTGTTTTTGTTTGTTCTTTAATAATTCATATCTTTGTTTCTTTACACTGGAAAGTAAATAAATTCTGTAATGTAAGTCATTAGTAAGTTTGTGAGAAGAATGTTTTGAAGAGTGAGAAGTGAGTGGTTTGGTTGGCTGATTGTATCTGTCGTGATACACTCTATGAATAAGGCAACATGCTCAAATCAGTTCAGTAAAGGTTTTACATTGTACTACATCAGTAATACACACACCCTCTACAGTTATCATTATCCAGATGAACTATATGTATTTGAGATATTTCCTTTCATAATATATTGACCTGATCATCACAAGCACGTGTGACAACATTTTTCATGATGTGCTTTTCTCACCTCAGTCCGTGACAAGACCATGACTACCTGACTTTGAAAGGATACATGTTTTGTATTGTATTTATGCCGTAACCCAATAAATTCGTCCTAATGGCTCAATGAAGATTGAAACTATGGTGATTTTTCTCAGGAATCTTGTATCTGGAGCAAATTAACCCCAAAGACACATTTCTCCAGGTAAAAAGCATAAAATAACTAAAACATTACAGAATGTTGACTGTTGCCATCCCAGAAGGAGCAGTTTTTATATTGCCTAGGTTCCAAGACTGGAGGAGGGGGCCTGAAACTCAATGCAAAATTGTATAACATACCATCTATAGAATCTGGACAATATCTTTACACATCAATCAAGAGTCTTATAATGCTGTCTCAAGTCAATGTTGATTTAATGCAAAAGAGCGCAGTTTAAGGACTATCACACACAAAGCTTCTTACTACCTATTAATTCTCTGATTCTGTCACTGTCATTGTACATTGTTCAGAAAAGAACAGTGATAATGCAAAGGCCATTTCTGCATCGAGTCATCAATCATTGTGCACCAGAGGACGACACTGAATCTAAATAAAGATCAAACAAAAACAGACAGAACATGTCAAACACATATTCATATGAAGGTATTTACCTCATTTACTGAAAGTTTATTAGTTTAAGATACAGACCAATTGATAGAAGCCTCTGTTGATCATTTCTGAGGGGCTATAAATATGTGATCACCTACTTCTCAAAAGTCAGGTAGTGTATTATTGAAGGCCATACTGTTATACTGTTTTTTGTGAGGTTTTTGTTTTTGTTTTTGTTTTTGTTTTGCTTTTAAAACAGATATCTTGGTTTATCCATTGCATGTCACAGACTGCAGATGCATGACTGTTAAAACATTCTTAGCAAAATCTAATACAGGCCTCACCCTTGTCAAGAATTTTTTTTAGCAACAGATGGCACTACTAAATCATTCAAATATGAATATTAGGTGCCACTACCTGTTCTCAGTTCATGTGAACTGACAAAAAAGCCTTCAGATATCAAAATCATCTTAAATATTTATGTTATCGCATGTTGCATATCTCTTAAATATGAACTATTATTACTTAGCCTTCCAAAAGTAATATTTAGAAACTAAACTCACAAATTCAATTGTAAACGTTATAAAAATTAAACTTTAAAAAACCACTCAAATAAGTTGCAGCCAGAAAAAGGTACCAAGGGAGTTCAATGAGTTAAAGATCATTGACACATTTGGTGATGTATGGAAAAGGGATTACCACCTCAATGTTACTATTAAAATAATGTCTATGATCGATTTAAATGGAACTTTTTCTTGAGTATAATACAAGATTTGAAATAATAAAAATATAGTTTGTAAATTAATCATGTCAACAACGTAAATTGGCAATGTAAAAATACTGATGACATGATCTAGCAGCCATGTGACATAATCATGCATCATAAAATAACAATAAACAAGGTTCCCATAGTGGCTGTTTTAGCATTTAGCCATATTCAATGCACAATATGAACCAAGAAAATCAATATTCTCCTCTCCCATGTCACTAGTCCCAACTGAACGCAAGTATTTCAAAGATTTTTTCCTTGGCCTTTTACTATAATTTTCAAAGACTCAGAGTATGATACTAATCTATTCTAATCTCACCTTTTCTTGTTCATGTTTATGCATCTGCTTGTAAAGACAACCATTTTAGTATTTGGTATATCTTTCTTCTCCAGTAGCATCCTTCTCCCTTAGCATCCCTCTCCCATAGTATCCCTCTCCCTTAGCAGCCCTCACCCATAGCATCCCTCTCCCATAGCATCCTATCCCTCTCCCATAGCATTTCTACTGTACCATCCCTTTCCCTTAACATCTCTATCCATTATCATCCCTCTCCTGTAGTATTCCTATTCTATAGCAGCCTTCTCCCATAGCATCCCTCCTCCATAGCATACCTCTCCAGTAGCATCTCTCTCCCTTATAATCCCTCTCCCTTAGCAGCCCTCTCCCAAAGAATCTCTTTCCAGTAGCAGCTCTCTCCCTTAACAGCCCTCTCTCATAGCAGCCCTTTCTCTCACCCATAGCATCCGTCTTCCATAGTATCACTTACCCATTGCACCCCTCACCCATAATTAACTCTGGATGATTTGAATTCTTTTTTCACAGACAATTTGATGCTGGCCAATATATTTCCTACACCTTTTCTAAATAAGGTCTCAATATAGAATTATTGTGAATGTATATTTTGGAGGAATGTCATAATGCATGAGTCCATATTTGATACAGACCACTATCAGATTATCAGCAATACTATGATTCAGCAATACAGAAGACTAAATATGCTTAGTTAAAATTTGAGAGAGATTTCTAAGCAATAAAAACCCATTCATGGCTTCATGTAACTCACCATATTCTAGCAATTTACTGGGCCTTTTTATATGCAAAGGAAAAGATGATCAATTAATAAAAATAGATGGAGCACAAAAAAAACAATACTGAATTATTGCTTTCCAAATTGCCACAGTTGTTATATACTAGTATACCGATTGGATGAAAAATGGCATGTAATAGTAATTTTTAAATGAGCAAAAATATTTAAGATGTAATGATGAGTTATTGCAGTCAATCAAGTATTTGGTCACACATGAAAACATTTTAAATGAGCTCACAATGGGTAACTGTGATTATATCTTCTATATCTGAGGTTTGAGATTAAATAAATACATTAATTTTTTGAATGGATTTTAGAGTGTTTTGTACACTTCCAGTGTTGTTTATGCAGTTCAGGTGTGTTGTTTTCAATGGGGCAAGGTGACAACCTGCAATCAGCCCATACAACAGTTGACTGTGACCTGGAGCCACAGAATGTAAACTACATATATATTGCTATCTATGTGTGACAAATTAGGCATTTTGCTTCAACTGACACAATCATTTAATTGTAGACCATGTATGTAAGTAATTAATCAAACTCATACTCAAACTCAAACTGATCCTGATGGGCATAAGCATTGATGGGCATCATCCGAGTCAATGTTGATGCTGGAAATTTTGTGAGCATGTAGTTATGTGATCAATGGCCCATTTTACATCATCAGCCTCAATATCTCCATCATCTCTGTCCTCAGCATAATCCCTGTCCTCTGCATCATCTCTTTATCACCCCACACCTGCCACATATTGATGCACGATATATAGGGATTTTTTGTTGTTGACTGAATTTCTTTATTGTTCATGGTAATTATCTGTTTTGGGTAATTGTCTATATGCACTTTATACACCGGATTGTTAAAATCTTAATGTGCCTCTTCTGTGCTCTTTGTACTGTGTTGAAAAAGTGAAGGTGGTTTTGTGATAATCAATTGTCTTTTTGTTTAGGGTGTAGATATAAGGGAGTGAAGATAGTTCAGCGGAGCTGGGCTACCAGAGGAGGAGAGGAGGATGAACTTGGAGATACTGGAGTAGGGGACATGATACAGCTCACGTGAGTTACTCATTATGGAGTAAGGAGAGAAATATACTCAGAAATGATCTGGCACAAAATCTTCTCAATGCATTGAATAGCAGTAAGACTGACCTTTTGCAGCACAGCAGTAAGGCTAACTTTAAGAAATTCATGTTGACTTCTATTATTGTAATTCAGAAAATCTGATATGATATATATGATACAAAAACTACAAAAACAAGACCAGAATCATTCAAAAAACTAAATTTTATGTAATTGATACGTAATTATGTTGCAATTATGTTAAGTGGTATTTTCTAGATTTCCTAAAAATGCATCAGTTCTTTCATGTGGTGGCAGCGATATTGGATAATATTCTGGGACAAAAGGCTAAGGAAACAGCCTCTAGTCAGTCTAAAAGCTCAATTTCACAAATTGTGGAAGATAGACTGCTGTACAATACAGGCAGCTGTGTCTTTACAGATAACATCAACCCTTCAATCTCAGGCAAGTGTCATACACCAATCAAAGGAACTCATTGTGAACTGTGAACATTTTCCATATTCAACCTTGTTATATTCTTCACCCATCATGGCACAGAGAGACCCTTAACAGAGATGCCTGACAAAAGTAGAAACTGTGACCTTTGAGGGTTGGAGGAACAATCTAGTGTGTATACTCTCTCTGGACCCCAATTTTGCACCCTTCCTTGTCGGCAATGTGAAGTGGAGAAAGAAGAACAAAGGGACACCATTACGAGGATTCACAGATGATAGTGAGGATGTGGATGCAGAGAGGAGGTGCACTGCTTCACAGAAGGTGGCCCAGTTAGACCTCATGCTAGGACAAGTAGCCAATTTTTGACCAGTTATCTCCCAGAATACCATCACCAAAACATCCACATCCATTGAGGAGATCTTGCAAACCATAAGAACCCAGAATGGCTTTTAGATCTCAGGGGCCCACTTTCTTGATTTTGCTGATGTTAAATTAGGGTCTGAAGAATGTCCAGAGGACCTGTATAAAAATTCAAGTCCCTTGTGGAAGACAATCTTCTCTCGGCAGAGGGGTCTGTTTCCCACCACAGAAATAAACTAGATGACGATGAGGAATTATTACCAAGTTTCGCGAATTTTATAGTATTCAGGTGGCTGATGCTGTTCAATCCAGACTTGCCTCGCTTGGTTAAACAACACTATGGCATTGAACTGAGATCAAGAACACTCGCATCCAAAAAACCTGAAATATCACAAGCTCTGGATTCCTTGCTTGAAGAGTCATCATCAGTCCAAGATGCTAGAGTGATGAGATCTGCCCGAAATCTTCAGACTCCTTCCCAGTACCATCACCCCACGCAGTGTGGTTATAAGAACGAACAGATCAGCCAAAGTGTGTCCATTATGCAAACAGGCAGGCTGCAAAATTATTAATCACCTTCTGAGCAGCTGCATGTACTTGCCAGAAAATGATCTCAAGTTTATGACTGAAGCTCGAATTGAATTGGCTGTAGAGGAAGAAACACGGTCAGACATATTGTATTAAGATCCGCCCAATGAAGAGGATGATTATGAGGTGGCACCACCTTCCAACAGATGTGTACAAGTGGTACCGCAATATGCCAGAGAAAAGAAAGGAGTGTTTGATAAACCAGAAAATGTTGGAGTATCTGAAAGTGTCATTCTTGGTTAAAAAGCCTAATTTGTTTGTTTGTTTGTTCGTTCGTTTGTTTGGGGTTTTACATCACTTTCAACATTATATCAGTCATTTCGTGATGAGACCAACTATAAGAGATATAGTGCTGCCTCACTGAATTGTCATGTCGCAGGTCCTTGACATGACAACCCACCCGGTCACAGATTTACAAGGACAACGGGTTAACCCTTTAGGCATGGGCCTTAGCTCGTATGTGAAATTGTACCATGAATTCAATCTCGGCATGGCCGCGAATTGAACCCACAACCTTTGAAACACCACAGAGGAACTGGTGCTAATAAGCTGCCGCTCTAACCAACTGCACCACGGCCCATGGCCTAAAAAAAGCCTAATTACTGCCTATTTACTGTCTTTGCCAATATAGGTCGCTATGCCAAGCCTCAGCAGTCATTGATGCCTGATGTTGATTCAATACCTAGGGTTGTGAGCAGGTGGAAGTACATTATCACTACAGATCTGACCAGTGCCTTCTACCAAACACCCCTTTCTAAGGACTCAATGAGTTACTGTGGGGTTACAACACCATTCAAGGGTGTCTGTGTCTACAAACATTGTGCTTTAGAGCTTTAGAGGAACTTATGTGTAGAGTAGTAGGTGATGTACTGCAGGAGGGAGTAATTGCTAAAATAACAGATGACCTGTACTGTGGCGGGTACACTTTATGAGAGCTCCATTACAACTGGATGAGAGTGCTTGCTGCCATGGATAAGAATGAGTTAAAGTTGTTAGCACCCAGGACTATTATTGCCCCCATCTCAACAGTTTTTCTTGGCTGGATATGGCCACAAAGCAGTCTCACAGCAAGCCCTCATCACATATTTACATTAACTATGTGCATCCCAAATGAGACAATGCAAGGTTTGAGGTCATATGTTGGGGCATATAAAATTCTAAGAGTCATCCCAAACTGCTTTGCATATGAGCCCTCTGGATGTTGCTACTGCTTTTGTAAAAAAAAAAGAAATGTTTTTCACAAAAGCAACAAGCTTTTTTGTTAGAATATCAAAATTCTGTGGGTAAGAATGTTTCATCAATGTGAAATCACCTTGATGGGTAAATGCTATGTGAATGGAATAGACGCATATATTGGCAGATTTGAAAATAATATCAAAAGAAAGATGTTTTCCCAATTAAAAAATGATACATTGTACAGGCCTGCCAAAGGATGCGTTGATGGTGTAAATTAAATGTGAACGTTATGCTAGTTGACAGAATTGTGTGATATTTAAGGTAAATTATGTATTTGAACTCTTTACGGGTTTGGCGGGTAGTGTGGAAATCCCTGACATGGACATTTCTAAAACGTTGTAGAATTGTTTACATTTGAAATAGAGTAATAAAATTTATATCTCCATAATCAGAAAGTAAAACATTTCACTCGCGATATGTTTTGGTCTAAATACTGTCTATGATGAGTCAAAATTGTCACAAAGTTGAATAACGTCAGATTCTTCAAGCTTTCGGCTCATATGGCGTCACAAGACCCAATAGTTTGGTGGTAACGCACATTGCACTTTTGATCTCATGGCGTCATTCATTACTCCATTCATTATATTCCAAGGTCATACCAAACCCAGAGGACCAGCTTTGGATCGTGATTGACTAGGTGCAAATGTATATGTGCCGAGAAAGCTGCTGGATTTTTCAGTGCCAAACTATGCCTGAGACAAGTGACATGGATACCATGTGAGAAAGAGTCACTTTCCATTGCTGCTGCAGTGAAACACTTCAGTCCATATATCATTCAGTCAAGACACAAAGCATGTGCAATAACAGAGAGCAAACCCTGTTTACAAACATATGAGAGGCTTGGTAGAGGAGGGCTTTCTAACACTGTGAGAGTTATGACCTTACTGACCACTATTAGCCATTACCAAGTAACACTTCATCGCCTAGCTGGCACAGCTAACCTTCCATCGGACTTTGCCAGGCGTGATGCACCAGAATGTGACACACCGACTTGCCAGATATGCCACTTTGTTGCTACTACTGAAGATAGTGTTGTCCCTCATGTTTGCACTAAGGACATCCTAGATGGCACTGCAAAAGTACCTTTCACAGGTTGAGTTGCCTGGTTGAACACCTAATCAGAATGCCAGGACCTACTGCATGCAACATCAGAGATGTCAAAAGCTTCCTAATGGTGGCTACTATAGCCTTGGCAGCTTTAACAGATGTATTATTGTACTACAGCAAGTCCTACATGGTCTGCTAACAACACTACATCTAAAGCTGACCCACCCTAGTGCTCATCAGTTAAAGACTGTCACACACTGGTATTTTAAGCTTTAAGACAATCGACCAAGTGTCTCAGTCTTGCCACCAGTGTGCCTCACTAAAGAAGATTCCCCATACACTCAAGGAGCACTCTTCTTAGCTTGTTAGCTAGTGAAATGTTTTATCAACTGGACCAATTCAAATGCTCAATTGCTGGTTTCTGACCATCAGATGATACAAGATCAGCATAACACTCGCCTCAGAGCTAAGTCAAAGTCAGCAGGGAAAAAGTCTAAGTAAGAAAATCCAAGTTTGGAGGTGGGAGATATTGTTTATTTATACACTGATCGTAACAAGTCAAAAGCAAGAAATTGGTATTTGGTAGTTGCAATTGATGGATCATGGTGCGATATATAGAAATTCACTGGATCCCAATTGAGAAAAACATCCTACAGAGTAAAACTGACTGAATGTCACAAAGTAAAGCCTAATATTAGTGTGGCAGAGTTGCAATACCAGTACTATAAGGCCATTTCAAATGAGGAAAGTGAGGAAACTCAGATAGTACAGCAGCATCTCCTGAAGAGCTCAGCAGAGTCACACATCCCTCTTGTGGCACCCCCAGTTCCACAGGAACTGACCCTGCCTTTGGCTCCCATAGGGGAGATCTCTCATCCTGAAACATCTCATATTACACCTGACATGGACATTAGAGACGGTACAGCAGATTTACAGCCTGATCAGGTTGGGTAGGTTATGTGTGACTCAAAGGGTCACATTGATATGAACAATCTCAAAGATATTCCGTGGAAATCTACACGTGTTAAGAAGCAGCCAGAAACAATTAGTTATAAACAACGCACGTCATGAAACAATTAGTTATGAACAATCGCTGATCAGCACTTTCTAATATCAAGACTATTCCATATTTTTTTGTTTTAATCATATAGATATAGTCTTTCAAGGAACAGTTAGCTTAAAACCAGAGACAAAAAATATACAAATAAATAAAAAGAAGAAATTAAGGACAAAGGTTGCACTAGTATCGGCAAGACTGTAATAGTTCAGTATTACAGAGTCTGTGTTGCTGTATGATGTATATTACCAAATTACAACCTGTTAGTTATAATTATGTTTACTGGGTTTAAATCAAGTAAGCTGGGCATGGGGACAAAATTGAGTGAGGGTAATATGGGTTCCCTTGGGGCTCTCAATAATATAAATAAAAGTACATCAAGAACTAACTTTTTGAATGCATAGCATTTTGAGCCTTGAAAGAAATGATTTTTGCAGGAAGTGTGAAGTCATCAATTTAGGAATGCTATATGCATTAGGGCGAACATTGTCTTCTAAAGTTCTTTTTTCCAACCAAAAGAATCTTGTCACCCATGTTTTAACCCCAAAAATAGCATAGTGCAAGATAACTGTTTTGTATAAAAATAACTACAAAACCGATTTCAGCTTCTCGTGTATCAAATATGGAGGGATGGAATTTTCTTTTGATTAGGGTTTTTAATTTGCTTGTTATCATTTTTAATCATTTTAGATCCAAAGTTGAGGTAAAAATCAGAAGTTTTTTTTGGTAACAATAAAAAAGGATAGAACCTACTTGGAAAACATTTTTTGGAATAACTATACTCTCATTCTAAGGCATTAATCTTCATCCTGAGTTTGTTGATATCAGTCTCCACTTCAGTTTTATTTTACGAGTTAATGTGATGGGTTCAGCAACATGTATATTATGAATAGAGTAGATCTCACCTATTTGTTGTGGAAATTACTCAAGACATGAGATTTTATCTACAATATGCATACATTTCTGTATTTGGGCTCAATTTTACAACATCGCTAACTTGACCAACTTATTGGCTTAATTATTTAGGTCCCACTAGCTTTTGTACAAAGGGGCTTACAATTGGAAATGAAGCCATTACTTCGACAGCTACATGAGATAGTTGCACAAATAGGAGCTGCACAAACAAGAGCTGCACAAATAAGAGCTACATGAGTGAGAGATAACTGCACAAGTGAAATATGATTACAACAGTGAGAGACAGCCGTAGAACTGAGAGATATCTTCAGAAGTGAAATTGCTACAAGAATATAAGCTGCAACAGTGAGAGATAGGTACAACAGTAAGAGATAGTTACAATAAGACATATTTACAATTGTAACAGATAGCTGCACAAGGGAGAGATTGCTGCAGCAGTGAGTGATAGCTGCATATATAAATGAGAGAAAGCTGCACAAGTAAGATATGGTTGCACAATGAGAAATCGCAACAACAGTGAGAAAGCTAAAAACGCTAGAGTGAGACATAAACCTAGTTACAACAGGAAGAAATGGCTGCACGGGTGAGGCACAGCTGCATTGTTAATTTGGAATTGTACCAAAAGATAGATTTTTATACTAATTTCACAAAATTCAATCTGTCACCATGTTACAAAATGTTGTAAGACAATGAGCTGACAACATTGTGAGCACTGAGAAGGACAATGTTGTTATCAGGTCGGACCACAACCTTATTCTTTTACATGCTCAGTACGTAAAAAACATAGAAAGACAACTTAACATTATTTGTACTTGTTCGCAATGCTGTTTCTATGTGGTGTGTTGCCTGGGTTAACCTTTTAGGCACAGGCCTCAGTTCATTTGTGAAATTATATCAAGGATTCAATCTTGGCATGGTTGGGAATCACACAACCTTTGGATCACCACAGGAAATGGTGCTTATCAGCTTGTGCTCTAACCAACTGCACCGTGGCCCATAGCCCTGTGAAGCACAGTATACATTATATTTTTTACAATGTATTTCTCACTTTTTTGTCAGATTAGTCTTCATTTCAAATTTACTTACTGTATGGCTTTGTATCAGGGCTCTGTTTACATTCAGGTTTCATTTTTCAAATTCCCATATAAGGTGATAATTAGTGAAGCATTATTTGTATGACGTTGTTTCTATGGTGTTAATTAGTAAATGTCCATACAAGGTCCTAATTTGAAAATAAATTTGTGTTGAACTTTAACTCATGGTATATCCATACAAGGTCATTTTCATGAAGCGTGTCAAATCTATATCATACACTGGACAAAATCAATAAAATGATATGTTATTAATACATAATTCATGTCACCTGACGATAATGACTATTATGAAAATCACATAAGAACACAATGCTATATCGTATCATTTACAGGTATAGTTTTTAAAATGATTTTGGAATTGTTTGTCAGGACAATCTTGTGTTATTCTTTTCAGCTGTATATTTGTTTTTGCGCAGTATCCAAGTAATTTGTTCAAAGATAGCCACATTTGAATCCACTCATGACAAAGATCATCAGTGTTTGATAAGCAGTTTACCTAGAAACCTCGGAATCATTGCCAAAGTCATGATTAATTTATTTAATATAAATGATTCATGCTCTGTTTCAGAAGATTGCTGCATATAAATTTCAGTACAAAATTGCATTATCCCTCAGTTTCTGATGATCCTTCTGGTGTAATAATCCTAATATTTCCTTGTTCATCATTTGTACATTTCACAGAACCAAATAGGTTGATTATAAAAATCAAATATGGATATGGATGACGTAGCAGCACTTGTAGTGGACAATGGCTCCGGAATGTGCAAATCTGGATTTGCCGGAGATGATGCTCCCAGAGCTGTGTTCCCATCCGTCGTGGGAAGGCCCAGACACCAGGTATACATTTATTTTTCAACAACATATCAATTCATACATTTTTGTTCAAAAACGACTATCAATCTAAATGATTAAACAACTTTCAATCTAAATGATAAAACAAGTTTCATTTCAGGGAGTGATGGTTGGCATGGGCCAGAAGGACAGCTATGTAGGAGATGAGGCCCAGAGCAAAAGAGGTATTCTCACCTTGAAGTACCCCATTGAGCACGGAATTGTGAGAAACTGGGATGATATGGAGAAGATTTGGCATCATACCTTCTACAATGAGCTGCGTGTGGCCCCAGAGGAGCATCCTATACTTCTCACAGAGGCTCCCCTCAACCCCAAGGCCAACAGGGAAAAGATGACACAGATCATGTTTGAGACCTTCAACACCCCTGGTATGTATGTGGCTATCCAAGCTGTGCTGTCCCTGTATGCCTCAGGGCGTACCACTGGTATTGTGCTGGATTCTGGAGATGGTGTAACCCACACAGTGCCAATCTATGAGGGTTATGCTTTGCCCCATGCCATCCTCCGTCTGGATCTGGCTGGTCTTAATCTCACTGATTACCTCATGAAGATCCTGACTGAGCGTGGTTACAGCTTCACCACCACTGCTGAGAGAGAGATTGTCCGTGACATCAAGGAAAAGCTCTCTTATGTTGCACTAGACTTTGAGCAGGAAATGCAAACTGCAGCAACCTCCTCCTCTTTGGAAAAGAGCTATGAGCTTCCTGATGGACAGGTCATCACCATTGGTAATGAAAGGTTCAGGTGCCCTGAGGCTATGTTCCAGCCATCCTTCTTGGGTATGGAATCTGCTGGTGTCCATGAAACCACATACAACTCCATCATGAAGTGTGATGTAGATATCCGTAAAGACTTGTATGCCAACACTGTATTGTCTGGTGGCAACACCATGTTCCCAAGCATTGCTGACAGAATGCAGAAAGAGATCACAGCTCTGGCTCCACCCACAATGAAGATCAAGATCATTGCTCCTCCAGAGAGGAAATACTCTGTATGGATCGGTGGCTCCATCTTGGCTTCTCTGTCCACCTTCCAGCAAATATGGATCTCTAAACAGGAGTATGATGAGTTTGGACCTTCCATCGTTCACAAAAAGTGTTTCTAGACCTTATTTTCCTATTTTCACAGGTATATGAAATACCCGTTCAGAGGGAATGCGCAAGGAAATATTTATCAGAAAGATTTTTTTTCAAAATTATCTTTTATTTAAACGTGAAAACTCCCATAGGATTGTAGTAACTGGCTGCCATATACCAAGGCTTCAGCTTCACCACCACTCCTGAGAGAGAGATTGTCCGTGACATCAAGGAAAAGCTCTCTTATGTTGCACTAGACTTTGAGCAGGAAATGAAAACTGCAGCAACCTCCTCCTCTTTGGAAAAGAGCTACGAGCTTCCTGGTGGACAGGTCATCACCATTGGTAAAGAAAGATTCAGGTGCCCTGAGGCTCTGTTCAAGCCAGCCTTCTTGGGAATAGAGAGTGCTGGTGTCCATGAAACCACATTTAAAAGTATCATTTATTTAAAGCGACTGGTATCATTTATTTAAAGCGACTGGTAACCCTAGCTGTAGTGTTCTGCAATCTTTGCAATCTACTAATCTCACTGTAAGGTAAACCAAATAACAAGGAGTTGCAATAAATTTGAAGTTATAAATGCAATAAAATATTTGTTGATTTTTCATCAAGATAATTTCTAATGCTTGCCACATTTTTAAGATGAAAAAAACCTTTCTTGCAGATTTGACCAATCTGAATTTTCATGTTCATATTTCCATCAAACCATCCACCAAATCTTTTATTTTTTCAGAATTTTCAATACTAACACCTCAAATTGTAGTGAATGTACGAAAAGCATCCTGACTTTTAATATTTTGTCTGTGTTTAGAGACAATTAATAGTTCTGTTTTTCCATTATTGAATTTCATCTTATTTTCACATAAGATATCATATATAAGGTATCATCAAATTCATAATTATATCCTTCTTTAATTGAGATGCGGCCTTGACATCAATTATTCTACTGCTTCAAAGAAATCCAACTGAGTTTTCAAACAATATGCTTTGATCGTTTATTCATCTTTCCAAGTTTCGTTCTGATAGTTGTGGTCACTCCCTGAAGAACATGCGCCTAAAGAACGAGGATTGAGTTCTAAAACAATCTGTCTGACTTGTTCCTCTGTGCTCTATTTGGATCTGATAGTTTGGGAAAACCCTTAAAGAAGTAAACATTTCGTTTTGGTATTCGTGGTTTGGTGCATTATTCAGATGCTGAGGTCTGTCTATGTCTACCACTATTTCTGCACTGTGTTTACTTGGCAGTTGAATGAGTTTGATGCTGAGTATATATATATAAAATGCCAGTGAAGCAAACAGGTAGGTATACATCCATGTACCAGAACCAGCAGACCTCGATTTGAGACCTATAGTAGCTGGACCTGCTTGTTCTACACACAGACTAAGCAATCTTCTGGACATTATTCTTAAACTCCTGAACAACAAAATTGACGGTTATATAAAAGACACAAGAGACTTTTTGAAACAGCTACCTAAGGAGATAAGAAAGAGCAGTATCCTAGTGGCCTATGATGTCAAAAACTTAGGATTACAAGCAATACAGTTTTGGATCTCTAAATATCCAAATTTAATATCCACTAGATTTTCTGCAGACTTCATTCTGCATGGAGTGAAGCTTATTTTGGAAAATAATACCTTTCAATTTGGGGACACTTATTTTCAACAATTGAAGGGTACAGCCAAGGGCACCAAAATAGGACCTACATATTATGCAACTTTAGTGATGGGGTATCTTGAAGAACAATTATACAAACTTAAAGTGCAGAACTTTGTGACAAATATTGGAGACGATTTCTGGATGATTGCTTCCTTATCTGGGATAATAATGATGGTCCTCTCAACTTCCTGACTGAGACACTCAACTCTTTACATCAGCAATCCAATTTACACAGGATTCCAGCCCTGAAAAGGTACCATTTTTGGATGTCTTTGTTATCAAGAATGGAGAAAAGCTGACAACAGACATTTTTCATAAACCTACTGATTCTAGAAATTATGTCCATTTCTCCTCACATCATCCTAGGGATTCCAAAACGAACATTCCATATGGTTTGGCACTCTACATAGTAACCATTGTCAGTGATCAATCACTTAGAAAGAGGTGACCCCAAGAACTGGAATATGAAAAAAAGAAGTTATCCAGATGGCATAATTAAAACCTGTATTAGCAAAGCATCACAACAGGATAGAATGACCATTCTCAACATGCAAAAAATACCAATTATGAATAGAATACACTGCCAATAGTCACCACACACAATCCTAACATAACACAAACCTCTTGTCACCCACACAATAGGATCGCTGGAAATAGATAGCACATTCAAATCATTACTTTTTATCAACAGCAAAAGACAACCTCCTAGTTTGGGCAGACTACTGAGCAGAGCCAAATTCAATGAAACTTACAATACAGCTGGAAATGTCTCAAAGTGTGGAGAAAAAAGATGTGGCACAAGTTATATTAGAGAGATCAGAATATAAGCTCAAACGAACAGGGGACATACTAAAACCCAAAACTAATCTTGACTGCAGAGCCACATATACAATCTATGCAATAAGATGTCCTGGATGCCAACATGACTATATAGGTTCAACCAAACACCTGCGACATATCGTCTCCCTTCACAAATCTCAGA
Source organism: Amphiduros pacificus (assembly GCA_949316495.1). Lineage (NCBI taxonomy): Eukaryota > Metazoa > Annelida > Polychaeta > Phyllodocida > Hesionidae > Amphiduros > Amphiduros pacificus. The sequence goes on from OX439002.1 coordinate 33,059,080, forward strand.
TATTAAATCCATCTGATCAAAATTGCCCGGTATCAGGACATTTGCGAATTTGTGGCAAGGGGAACTCAAAAATATTTCCATTTTTAAAAATACGAAAAGAGAATCCCAATGTACTTCTCAGAATAGAACACTCTTTAATTGACAATTATAAACCAGTGTTGAACAGTAACTCGATAGCAATGGGATTACCCATATGTTAGCTTCTCCTACACCTGTACATTGTCCTCTTATTATAATTTTTATGTTTTACTTTATTTCATGATATATTTTAAGGATTTCCATTTTATATTTTTCACTCAATTTTATTAAGCATTGCCTAGTTTAATCTGTTTAATGTATGTATAGTTAAGATATGATTATAACAATGCCCAATATGACAGAGTTGTCAACAGCTTTTTGACACCGCCACACAGCTAGCAGACAAGTGCAATTAACATTTTGTCTCTAATCTTCTTGTTAATCTGCTTGTTTATCAGCTTGCTAATCTGCTTGTTTATCAGCTTTTTAATCTGTTTATCCGCTTGTACTAGCTTGTTTACTAAACACCTAGTGGTGAACAGCAATATTATTAAAATCTTTGTATCATAATACCCATGGAAATATTCTACCACGTCTCAACAGTAGCCCACCTTCAGTTAATAAGTGTAAATTATGCACAAGTTGGAGAAAATGTGATTAAACAATGCTTAAATATGCTTGCTCAACACAAGGTCACCAGTTTGAAAGCGGAAGTGACAGGGAGAAGCTCTTATCTTTGGTGCGAAAACGAACGGAGTGCCACCACAGTGTATTAACTCACATTGAAATATTAATATATTGTGCAATGATGGATCCCTGACACTACGTATTTACATTTTACTTTTAAAATGGGCGCCAAATTTGAATAGTAGCAGTGCCAATGTCTTGAGAAAAAGACTTGTCCTATAATCGGAAATTGGCCTTTTCAAACAAAATAACATAAATTGGGGGGGGGTCATCTTATACACAGGGTCGTCCTTTTGTCTAGTAAATATGGTATATTTGTCGCACAATTTGACGCATACAATTTATTGTATTATGCAGGCATTGCCCTCGCCTTGCTCACAAAATATCAAATCTGAATTGATGAACATTAGGTCATAAATTGTAATCAGGTGTCTGACACATGAACTGATCAATCAGTGCAGCTGTCAGAACAAAAGACAATCTATTTCAGTTAGCATTTATTCCTCACCAATCAGTTCACAGTACTATTTGTACGTGTCTTTAACCTTTAGAGGGCCACAGGCCGTGGCACAGTTGGTTAGAGGGCCAGCTTATTAGCGCCAGTTCCTCTGTGGTGATACAAAGGTCGTGAGTTTGAACCCCGGCTGTGCCGAGATTGAACTCATGATACAATTTCCCATATGAGCTGAGGCCCGTGCCTAAAGGGTTAACTCGTTGTCCTTGTAAATCTGTGACTGGGTGGGTTGTCATATCAAGGACCTGCGACATGACAATTCAGTGAGGCAGCTCTATATCTGCTACAAGTAGGTCTCATCACGAAATGACTGAAATGATGTTGAAAGTGATATAAAACCCCATACAAACAAACTAACCTTTGGATGTAGCCATATTGTTTGGAAATGGAAATATTTTGTGAAGAAAGAAATGTAAGAAATTAATTGTTGAAAAAAGGTAATAAATTTGAGGATGGCTACTATTTATATGCACCTGTGTATGCCCATTTATTAAATGTTGAAGCCTACCTTTGGTTATCGTAGTGATGGAAAACGTTCTCAGCTGACACATGCCAGGGATCAGCGTACATTGGTTCAGAGAAGACTGTGTCAGGCACTCTGGACAGTCTTTCTCATGTGACACAATGGAAAATTTGTGTGAAGTAAGGTGTATATAACAATATCTGCCTTTATAAGGTATTCTCCTTTTGCCCACTGTAACTAAGAATTAAAAATTACTAAATTAAATCCAATCATGAATTCATTTTCATGGTTTTTTAGCATTGTAAATTGTCATCAGATGACAAGACATTGGTGGGTTCCAGATTAGAATGTCTTTTAAGTTATTTTTTTGAATATTGGTGGTGTCAACTGATTTCTTTATGTCAAAAGATGGACCTTTGAGGTAATTTACAGTTGATCATGATGGCCTGGCAACCAGTTTTTATTATTCAAGCATTTATTGGTTTCCAGAGACAGATTGAATCTAATTACCTCACCTAACGTGTTCCTTTCATAATGTATATTTGTAGGGATGTTTTTAGTTAAACACTATTATAATAGCGATAGATTTACACTTGTCCAAATTTACTGTCTGCTCTTAACTATTTGCCCTTTATTTTCATTCATATTGAGAGACATTGACAGAAGAAAAAAGGCGAGGATCCTAAGATGGTCTGCGACAACGATCGCAGTCCCTACCAATACCAACAAGAGTTTCGATCACTTTGATCTCTTCAGTTGGATTGGGGGTGACTGTGTTATCCTATGATTTGTTTATATATGAAAACTGAAGAGGTGCTAGCACCTCTGGAGGTGCTGCACCTCCTCTCTTCGCGCCTCTGGAGTGGAGGTGTTTGTGGGTCTCTTTGCCTCATTATGGAGGTGCTGTGAGGGATCCCCTTCGAAGGGAGCTGCGTACAGTGTTATATGAGCGATATAATATCTTTAGAACCGCGTTTGGTTCGATTACGCTAGCGTTTTGTGGGTTATGTTTCGGTTTTTTGCACCAAAACGAATCTATTTGATTTGTTGATTAATTCTTACGGACCCTCTCCCTTAAAGCTGCCAGACTATTTCGTTTATTTTGCGCTTAGTACAGCCCCGGCGCGGGGTAGGAATGTCAATTTTTTAACGAATTTCTGTTCCCGTGTCTATCTTTTGTGAGCGACGGGATTCTTTTCAGTAATATTAAACATAGGAAATATACCTTAGTTTTTGTTGGATTCTTAGCCGGTTACTGGCCATTTCTTATTTGCGTATCTGTATTGTACCTTTGTTGTATATTAAAATACTTTCCTGTCTATTTTGGCGGGATGGAGCGAGAACAAGAAACATTTTTTTGATAAGAAACTTTTTATTTTCGTTTCTGTATTTTTTATTCTCGTTGCTTATTTATGCATATAGTTCACAGTTTGTATTCTTGAGATAGTTTTTTGTAATTTACAGCTGCACAGACGGCTTGGTCGTTGACTGGAATCTGGAAGAGTTGATCCAGAATCATCATGTAGGCTGTGGGGGAGAGACATTGACAGACACACTGAAGTGTACAACAGACGAGCACACATTAAGTGTATGAATGATAATTACCCTTTTACTCACTAACTGAAACCTATGATATACGTAATATATCTGCACATAAATATTTAATACACTTAGTGAAAATAAATACATGTTTATAATAGAACCAAAATAGTGTGCAATTTCTTTTGAAAAGATTGGAATGCAGTTATCATTGCTGTATTTACAGACAGATACATGCGGAAAAAGATTTTTAAAATAAAAACAATGTACAGAGAGCTGGCTCAGGGTTTCACTTTGCACAAATTGCTTCAATCATTTCATTTACATCATCATCTGATAAAAAGGCACAGACAGAAACTCTGTCATGTAAATCAATTAAAACGTTTACTGTGACAGCATTGCATAAATTGCCATCACTAACACTTTCATACCATCTTTCACCAACAACATCTACATCAATATCAATATATAATTTATACTTGTGCCTTATATTTAACTGAATAAAATTCATTCCCATTATTGACATTGGATTAAAAACAGACATCTTTGTCACATTTCTAACAACAGATGATTTGCTATTTATACAACTTAAATAGAATTTGTGAAATCTTTTTTCTAAACTTATCTCAAGAGGCATACAATCTGGCAACAACAGTATTATATATTTCTGAGTCATACAGGGAACTCTCCTGAAAACCATTAAAGCATTGGTGAAACCTGACTTTCAGACACATTTTCTTTACATAACATGAATGTTTATACCCTAAACAGTGCTTTTATGTAGTAGTACCCAAAATATTCTCTGTTAACAAATTTCTGTGGCACTTGAAAGTTGATCAGTTGTCTGCTAAAACCTATACCAGCAATTGAACACTTTGTCAACAAGCTTTGTTTAGCTGGTATGTGATCTTGTGTAAACACCTAATGAGTTACCAGTTGTGCACCTGTCCAGCTTGGGAAACAGGGTGAAGATGTTTTGTACAATTTATCAATTTATTGCCAGGAGTATACTTCAGAACAACATAAGATTATTTTAATATTATTTGAATCAATGAAATAACTCATGGCCGTGAAAAATATTTTATGGTTGTGACAAATATCTTATGGTTGTGAAAGATATATCATTTATGGGAAAAGTATACTATTTATTTGAAAAGTATCTTATGCATATGAAAACCTTTCTGTCAAAAAGGGAAGACATGACTCAAAGGTTGCATGGAATCCCCCTTAACTTGAAGGCTGTGATATTGAAAAAGTGACATTAAACCCTTTGATCACTGGTTTGGCCTTAAATCACAATGACTTTGAATGGCAAAACTGTGAATGCTGATAATTGGTATCAGTAAAATTTATGATATGACCCTCTTTGATGAAATTTGGGGTTTTTCACACCATTGAATGGGAAGACATCAAAGGCTGCATGGATTCCACCTTAAAAGCTGGGCTGTATAGAATTTTTTTAAACTTTTTTTTGCAAACATATATAATATAAAAAATAATGATTTCTTCATTTATAACTTCTTAAATATTCATCCGTTTTTAATAAATTTACCACCAAAAGAAAGCCAAGAAAAGGCACTATCATCATGATAAGTATTATCTTCCAATTCATTCTCTAAATAGTGGAAAAAAATGGCCAAAAATGTGTTGCTCCAATTTTGACAATTGGTAAACAACACCTCCTATGACTTACGGAGCCCCCTGACAGTTCAAAGGTCAAGGTCACACAACACACTTCCTGTTTAGTCCTGGCAGTACTTGGTGGTCACAAAAAATCATAATTCTCAGGGCAGATGTTCTTTAGTGGATTTCAGATAGATAGCCTGTATGTATGTCAATTTTAAGATCATATATTGTTTTCAGATACCTTAAACCACTGTAAAATTGCCTGGAACCTTCCAGGTTTCATGAATGCTTTAATGCTTTACACCATACAATGCAAGCAACTGACACAGCCTTGCTGGACAGCAACCAAAACAAAGCACTAAAGTACAAATTGAATCTGATACAATGCAATTCTTATTTACTGTGGAGACTTTATGTCCCAGATGTTTTGCTGTTGTTACATTACATATGTCACTACCATTTACTCTAATAATGGCATATCTCACAAAACAGCCTCTTCCCTTGAAAAACTGAATCTTTAGACCATTAAAAGCTACATTAAATTTCCTTGCATACTCCTCACTTGACCGTTACCATCCCTTGTGAACCTTTTTATGCTGTTACATCGATACAGGGACTGGAATAGTGTTCAAAATTGAACCATTTTTGCACACTTCCCAGTCCTAAAAAAATCCAAGTTATTAAGGTCCCACCCACTGACTTTCCCAGTCAGTAAAACAAGCTTTTTAGTCAAAGGAACCAAGGTGTCACCAGCTGGGACAAACAGGCCAGTGCCCATTATATTGTTCTTAGCAAAGGTGTTACAATTCAGCTGTCTGCTGTCCCACCACTTGTCTACATTGTGGCTCTCCAGATCAGGTCTTCCCCAATCATTTTAAAATTCCTGACCAATCAGGGCACAATTGCCTGCTCCTCATGAATAATTCATAATGAGATGCTCTACACTCCCCTGTCTGCATAAAAAGACAGGGGAGTTAAAAAGCCTGACATGAGGAGGGGGCTAGAAACTCAGTCAAACTCTTCACATATTTTTTATCATTTTCTGTAATGCCTGTAAAGTTGGAGCTAAGGTTGTTTGCAAAGCCTAGACCTCCAACATATTGATGTCCCAAAGCCTAGACCTCCAACATATTGACAACCAATACCACCTAATAAGCAGACTCTCAATATATACAGAAAACAAAACCCTGCTTAACACCATTTTCTACTGAAGAAGAACCAGGTTTACATGATTTCCATTTTACCTGTAATTTTCCTATTCGATCCTGGAATAGGTTGATTAGATCAGCATCTCTCTGATCTCTCATAATATATTGGAAAGTGAGCCTGAGATTAGATTTTTGACTGAGATTTTTCTTATTTTGCTTGGATGCCCGACATGCTGAGTATTGCTGCATGAATTGCTGTACTCTGTAGAGTTGAATGATACTCTGTTTTCAACGTATTGAATTGAAATTATTATTTGGAAGATAATACTGTGATCTCCTATTCAAGTTTGAGAATAGGTTGATTAGATCAGCGATTTTCTGATCTCTCATAGTAATTTGTTCATTACCTATCCTCACCTTACACGTCTTATATGTTTCATATAATCTATGCGCCGCACTATCACCTCCATTCTCCTATATTCATCTTCACATCTTCACATGAAAATAACTACTAATATCTTGTGCTCTAATTGGTCTTTAGCCTTAAATTTTTCACAGGACCAAGAGTTCATAAATCAAATTAATCTACGTAAAAATTAATATTATCTGAACTATACTTTTTCTAGTATTTATATTTTTGTTACTAGCCCTTTTCGCGAGACAAACAAGTAGCCGTTTTTGCACGACAAACAGAAAATTGCTATAGCCTGGTTGCTAACAGACCTAAAAATCTGAGATTTTCACTAAGGTTACTTCTTATAAGACTTGTTCATTAGGCAAAAGTGGTAAATGATATCTTTATTTTTTTCTGGAATATAAAGGGTTCTTTTTTTCTGATTCTGATGGGAATTTGAGACTATACTACATGTACTTAACCAATTGTTCACTCGATGCTTTGTTTTTAGATGAACACACTTTGGAAGCATTTTGGGCAGTTGTGACAGTCTGGTTGTGCCAGAATATTTTTCCCTAGAATATTACTTTGTTACAGAAAAATTCTTTCTGCAATTTGTTTTTAAACTTTTCCAACTACATTGTATTAAAATTCTCCCACAGATGTTGAATAGTTTTCCCGCAAAATCTAGGAATTTTCCAGACACGTGACTGAATTTCTTTGGCTGTTTTACCACTGTGGCTACTGTGAAATCTGCATCTGAGTTTTATACCTCAGTGATGCGCGGATCGACGAGATTTCCAATGAATACAACCATGCCGTATCCGCCTTGTTTATACCTCAGTGATGCACGTATTGACGAGATTTCCAATGAATACGAGCATGCCGATTATTTCGTAACGTATTGATTAGTTGCGAACTATTTTGCGTCGGCCTTCTTTAGACTGGTCCCCCATCGAGTGTCAAGAACATCGTGTATACACAGAGGGCGGCAACCAGTCTATGGCTGTACGCACCATTTTAGGGTCACGTGACGGGGTCAAATTAGGTGCGCTTTGTTTACAAAACGTTTTTAATGATAAATATCTTGTTTCTTGCATCATCTAAAAAAAAATAGAGTAGTTGTCTGAGGTATAAAAACAAAACATGCCTCGTCCGTCAGCTGGGTGAGCGGATTCAGTGAGTTGGTGATGGCGGACGGATATCCTTCCGCAATCACCAACTCACTGAATCCGCTCACCCAGCTTCCCCGACTCGGTATGTTTTGTTATAGGCTGTACACGATTGGGTCCGGCAAGTTAGCCCGGGTTATCCCGTTTCTCCACGATTGAGCCGGCGGGTTTCCGGCGGCGGAAGGCGGCGGACGCCGACCTCCGCCCTGTGAATACCCTCGGCGAATTCGGCGGAACAAAATGGAGGATCCGGCGATCTGCCGCTCTCGCCGCCGGCTAGACGGCGGGTGCCAATCGTGTACAGCCAGTGTATTCGGGCTGTGCGAACTATTCTCCGTCGGCCATCTTTAGACTGGTCCCCCGCCGAGTGTCAAGAGCATCGTGGATACACAGAGGGCGGCAACCAGTCTACTGCTGTACGCACTATTTTCGGGTCACGTGACGGGGTCAAATGAGGTGGTATATTCATGCGCTTTGTTTACAATTATAAAAAAACGTTTTTAATGATAAATATCTTGTTTCTTGTATCATTTTAAAAAAAATACAGTTGTTTTCTGAGGTATAAAAACAAACATCCCTCATCTGGTCATCTGTGTGAGGGATCCAGTTCGTTGGGGATGGCGGACGGATCCCCTTCGCCTCCGGCTCAGGGTAGTTGTGGAACCCCGACTTGCGCGAGCAGAGCTCTGGAGGCTACGTCGGGTTGTGAGGTGTTCGCTATCACTCGTGAAGAGACAGGTCGCGACACAGTGTCGCGACCTCAGTGTGGACAGCCAACACACTCTACACTTATTATTAAGACATCTCAAATGTCTTTGACATCTAATCTTGCTTTCTTGTGAGTTTTGGATCCGAATTAATTCATTTGCAGAAGTTATTTAGGGTTACACTTCAGAGGCAGTGAATTCCTCCCCCTTATGAGCCGTCGTAGGTGTTTGGAGTGTGCGTCAAGATTGGCTGTATCGTAAGTAGGGCAAGGAGAGGCCCTAAGTTGGTTGCATATGTAAAACAGTAATCTGTCAGAAGTGCCGACCAACATGAAATAAATGCTTGTTTTTTCCCCAGATGACATTTGAAATAGAAAGTTTCCTGTAAAAAATTTTGATAGAAGGATTCAAGCTGATTTGAATTGCCACTTGATTTATATAACTTTGCCGAACTCCCGTCAACACCTCCAGTAATTTGGTCACATGACCAAACATGGCAGCGACCTAAACAAGTCTTGTCTTCTGCTAAGAAAGCTGAGTCGTTTTTTAGTTGTATCGAGCATCCATAATCTTAAACAAAGATACAAATACACCAGGTGATGAGTTTTAAGTACCAGAAAATCAACTTTTTCATTTGTCACCTCATATCTGTCACGAGAGAATGTCACACTATAGGTGTGTGGTTTGGAATCTCTTCACAGGTGAATGGGGTGACACTGAAACGGTCATATTGCTCCGATTAGCCTAGCCAGAAGAAAACAAGGAGGACCAAATGCCGTTTCTCTTAACCCCTAACTGACGGGAAGGACGGCAACGTCCACCACCGGCAATGGACGGGAGGGACGTTGACGTCCCCATTGTTCTGGCTTGATGACGTCATTTGTAACATTCTGAAGGGCTGCAACTTGTTACAATGTAATCATGATAGTGACGTCAGACTGCCTTAATCATGAACTTTTGACCCCAGCACTTCATTAAGCATATTGAATAACCATGGTTATAAATTTTATTAAATTAGTACATAGATACACTAGTCCAGAAAAAAATTGGTTAGTCCTGCCAATCAACAAAAAATAGATGGGCTAGTCCGTTAGGGGTTAAACTAGGCTCAGGGGATCCTTCCACCATCCCCAACTCACTGGATCCGCTCACACAGATTCCCCGACACGGGATGTTTTGTTATATGATTTCTGACTGTGACGTCAACATCTATTGTGGCGTCACACTAACTGCCTGACTGTTCTAATACTTTTAAGCAAACCCTTATAAGATTTTTTAGATTGTATAGCTAGTAATTAATCATATAATTTATAATTATACAAACAAATTGTATTTCTGTACTGTATACTCTATCTCTGCTTGTCACTTATCCCTGATACTGATCATAACTTGCTTATAATGTACAGTGACCGGCAGCCAAATCCGGACATTTTCATGTTTTTCACTCCCGATTTTCACAAAACCTTTCAATACTTTGTAAAAACTGCTCACATCGATAGAAGACAGTCTACTTCAAAGGCATGTGAAGTAAAAATGATCTCCTTTCAATATTTACAGAATTAGCAGGAAATTCACACATTCAGCAAACCTGCAGATTGTCCGAGTTTCCATATATGGTGATCTTGGTCACGTCACCATTTCTGACGTCATTTGACAGTGATACAATCACTCATGCCGTGAAAACAAATAAACACTTTTAACGTTTTGAAAAGCAGTGGGAATACAAGATAACGTGTGAGAGACAATACTCAGCTCAATTGCAATTAGTACAGGCAAGGTTTGCTTGATGTTTGACTGTGTTCCCGGGGGGGGGGTCACTTGAGGGGGGAACAGTGCTACCATGCGTGGTAATCAAATTTGAAAAATCCCCATATTGTGTGGTCTATTACTTCGAAATATACACCCTTTTCACACAATTTATCGCGAATTAGAGGCACAATTCTAGACCATTTCACACAAAACATCAAATCCAGATTCCATACCATTTCACACACATTTATTCAAAAATATACCATTTCTCACATTGTTTAATTTTCATAAACAATTATCATATATGCTCAACCACAAAGTATTGTAACTAGTTCTGCTACTGTTAAGGAGTCTTTGATTGTTTGTCATTGTCTTCTTTGTTAGCTAACACCTGATGGCCTCACTAATCCATTGCAATTAGGCCTTTGGGCAAAGTTAGGTCAAATGTCAAAAGTGACATCTCCTGAGTGATTTTAGCCATTTCACACTCATTTATGAAGAGGCATCAAAAAGGGCCACTTTGTGTGATCTGATCTGACACAAGACCCATATTGTGTGTTTTAGCAGCATTTGACCCCCCATAATGTGTGCACACAATATCACACACTTTTCATCCTCTAAACGCCCCCATCTCACACAAAATCCTTACCACGCATGGTAGCACTGTTCCCACCTCAAGTGGGGGCCCCGGGACTGTGTTAAAAAATGTCCGAGTTTAATCTGCCGGTTTCGGACAGTTGCCGGTCACTGTATATTACAGAATATGAATGATGAAGTTACCTTTCGGGGAGAGAGTGGTGACGAGATAACTGCAAAGTAAATGGTGATGAAAATGTCTGAGTTGGTTGACAAAATATTACAAAACAAGTTGGACAAAAAGAATCAGGAGGAACTTTTACTAGAGAGAGATGGAAAGATTATGGATCTCTTGAGGATAGTGGATCAGATGGAGATTACTTTAACCCCTAAGGGACTAGGCTATCTAAATTTTGTTGATTGGCTGGACTAACCAATTTTTGTCTGGACTAGTGTATCCACATACTAAATTGATAAGATTTATAACCATGATTACTAAATTTGCTTAATGAAGTGCTGGGGTCAAAGTTCATGATCCAGTCAGTCTGACGTCATTATCATGATTACATTGTAACAAGTTGCGGCCCTTCAGAATTGCGGCCCGTCTTTACAAATGACGTCATCAAGCCAGTACAATGGGGACGTCAACGTCCTTCCCGTCCGCTAGGGGTTAAGGAGGCAGGATGAGGTTCTATCCTCAAAAACTCAAATGATTGAGGCTGCTAGAATATCTGAGATTCAGATGAAAGAGTCCCTTGACAACGTCAATGCCAGGATGACTGAGGTCCTCAAGACCAAAGACGAGGCTCTGAAAGGTGCTGTAAGGTCAGAACAACTATTGATTGAAAAAAAGACGATCATTGATTGTCTAATGTCAGACATCAATGGTGGTGATTTGGATATTGATGTCTCCTCCTCTGCTAAAATGGATAAAATGCTTATTGTTATTTCTAATGATGAAATACAACATGATATAGCTAATGCTATTACTAGACCTGAGGCTTTTTCGGTGATTACTAGTGACCCTCTCATGGATGTATCCAGGGATGAGGACAGACTGGGAGAATTTGATGTGATTGTAATTATTCCTGGCCTGGCTGAGATCAGGAATGGCTACAAGGGCCTGGATGTCGCCAGAACCATCCTGAAACATGTAGTGTTGATCAGATCTGCAGGCCCTGCAGTTGTGGTAGTATCACCACCTCCTGTTTTAAATGACGAAAATTCCTTTCAACAGTCCATAAATGCTCAAGGCAACATGCTCAAAGAAATCGAATCAATTCAGCAAAGGTTCTACTCTGTATTACATCGGTAGTACCCACAGCCTCTACAGTCATCGTTATCCATTCGAACTATATGTATTTGAGATCTTTGCTTTCATAATATATTGACTTGATCATCACAAGCACGTGTGACAACATTTTTCATGATGTGCTTTTCTCACCTCAGTCCGTGACAAGACCATGACTACCTGACTTTGAAAGGATACATGTTTTGTATTGTATTTATGCCGTAACCCAATAAATTCGTCCTAATGGCTCAATGAAGATTGAAACTATGGTGACTTTTCTCAAGAATATTGTATCTGGAGCAAACTAACCCCAAAGACACATTTCCCCAGATAAAAAGCATAAAATAACAAAAACATTACAGAATGTGGACTGTTGCCATCCCAGAAGGAGCATTTTTTATGCTGCCTGGGTCCCAGGACAGGAGGAGGGGGCCTGAAGCTCAATGCAAAATTGTATAATAGTACCAGAGAATCTGGACAATATCTTTACACATCAATCAAGAGTCTTATAATGCTGTCTCAAGTCAATGTTGATTTTATGCAAAAGAGCACAGTTTAAGGACTATCACGCACAAAGCATCTTATTACCTATTATTTCTCTTCACTGCGTGAGAGATTCTGTCACTCTCATTGTACATTGTTCAGAAAAGAACAGTGATAATGCAAAGGCCATTTCTGCATCGAGTCATGAATCATTGTGCACCAGAGGACGACACTGAATCTAAATAAAGATCAAACAACAGAACATGTCAAACACGTGTTCACATGCAGGCATTTACCTCATTTACTGAAAGGTTATAAGGTTAAAGATACAGACCCATTGATAGAAGCCTCTATTGATCATTTCTGATGGGCTATAAATATGTGATCACCTACTTCTCAAAAGTTAGGTAGTGAATTATAATGAAATTCAGCCACTATTGAAGGCCATACTGTTATACTATTTTTTTTTTTTTTTTTTTTTTTTTTTTTTTTAAACAGATATCTAGGTATCTCCATTGCATGTCACGGACTGCAGATGTATGACCGTTAAAACATTCTTAGCGAAATCACACAAATGATCACAAATATACAGGCCTCTGCCTTGTCACGAAAATTTTAGCAACAGATGGCGCTACTAAATATTTAAATATGAATATTAGGTGGCACTACCTGTTCTCAGTTCATGTGAAATGACAGAAATGCCTTCAGATATCAAAATCATCTTAAATATTTATGTTATTGCATGTTGCATATCTCTTAAATATTAACTATTATTGCGTAGCCTTCCAAAAGCAATATTTAGAAACTAAACTTACAAATTCAATTGCAAACGTTGTAAAAAAATAAACTTTAAAAAAAAGTAGCTCAAATAAGTTGCCGCCAGAAAAACGTCAATTATTTCCTCGTGCGAAAAGGCCAAATGGTAAGATCATTCAAAAATTGATTTAATCAATTATCAGACCTTTATGTGCAACCTCCTCCAAAATGCTGTTCTGGTGTTATAACTGATGCACATTGGACGCAACATATGGAAAAATGGTAGTAATGATAATACCAAGGGAGTTTTGACAATTTTATCAATGAGTGAAAGCGTATGGAAATGACTTGGTATAAGCTTGGAGTAATCATGATTATTCCAAGGTATTAGTTTATATTATCCTTGGCTGCTATTGTAGAGACGATATCTGAGATGGGAGAGTGAAAATACATATATCATTACTACTAATAAATAAAAGTGAAATATTTCTCTCCGGCGGCCATCCTAAGAGATTCCGGCCTCAATGATACTATTAAAATAATGCCTATGATCGATTTTAATGGAACTTTTTCTTTAAGTATAATACAAGACTTCAAATAATAAAAATATAGTTTGTAAATTAATCATGTCAACAACGTAAATTGGCAATGAAAAATACAGATGACATGATCTAGCAGCCACGTGACATAACCAAGCGTCATAAAATAACAATAAACAAGGTTACCATAGTGACTGTTTTAGCATTTAGCCATATTCAATGCACAATATGAACCAAGAAAATCAATATAGTCCTCTCTCATGTCACAATCCCAACCGAACGCAAGTATTTCAATGATTTTTCCTTGCCCTTTTACTTTGGTTATCAGAGACTCGGAGTATGATAGCTTGATAGTAATTTAACATGTCAACGGCATGTCAAACATGGAATTAACTCTTATTTTCAAAGTTAGGAATTCCAAATGTGATGTAGCGATGTAATATGTAAACAAATGCACGTGGTATATAGTCTTCCCTGGCTGTGCGTGTGAGTCAGTGTGTCGGTCAGTCAGAAGGTTTCATGAATATTCATGTCAGTTGCCACTCGGTGCGTGTCGTAGGCGAACCGGGAGTATCAAGCTTCTGTGCGCTTTCCGGAGATAATATACTCTTCCCGTGATACGCTCAGGATAAGTTGACATCTTGGAATAATTCTGGGCTGATAAGGTACACATAAGCAGCACTGAACGATAGCAGAGTGAATATTAGGTGAGTTTTCAAGGTGTTTTGTGCAAGTGAGTTGGGATAATTTCACGCATGGCTGGGGTGGTTTCTGAAAATACCTTCCAGTGGTTCATGTCAGGGTAGAGCTGTCAGACGACTTAGCTCACCTATTCTTGTTCATGTGTATGTATCTGCTAGTAAAGACAACCATTCCAGTATTTGGCATGGCAAATTTGTAGCTTTCACACGGTTGCCCACACGAAAACATAATTGCTGTAATTACAGGTCAGAATTATTACCAGCCTGGTGGCCTGTAACATTTCTTTTTGATGTAAACAGTGCATGAAAAATATCACGCCTCACTTGGCAATCTTGTTACGTCACCCATATATATACCCTTAAAATAGCATCTATTTTAATTTTCAGTTGATTATAGTTATTTTCATAAGCACAGTGATGAGTAGAGTCATTTCTCTGTGTTTCTCAGATGAAAACAATTATAATATAATATAATTCTGGTATTCAACACCTGGTGATCACTGGGTGAAGATTGCTGAAGTCAAAGTTCCAAGAGTGTCAGATCAAAGTGTATTATTAGAATATGACTTACTAAATTAAGAACCAGACATGATCTGGTACTCTGAAGTTACTACCAGTCAATGATTATATCATATTTGTTATAAATTTTTAATATCTTTGCTCAGTGATTAAATTTCTGAAATTATTGTTTTTGTTTTATTGTTTTACTTGAGATTATTTACAGATTGGAATGACCAAATCAAATTATTAGCCGAATCCCTAATTATAACAGGTTAAAAAAAATCTGTCATTTCTATGAGCCCAAGTCTTAAAGTTATTTATAGTAAATAACAAGTCACTTTGAAAGAACTAATAAATTCAAAGCATAGTTTTTATAAGCCTCATCTTCAAACTTGCCAGATATATACAAATATATATATAATGTAGATAAGCCTGCTTCGTTCCACAGAAAGATGTTACATTGTGTGATCTAGGCCCATTTAAAGTTTTAAATTTAAATAATTTAAATCGAATTTATTATGCATTTGCATTTGAACTGTGACATTAAGCAGTGCTGATAAAATTAATTTTATTACCACATGAGGTAGCCAATCATTCTCATTTTTATATTCTTTTAAACAATTTAGTTGCTTCACCTGATAATCATTTATCATGAAGCTTCTTGATAACTCTATTTATTTCAAGTTAGGATGCATAATCGAGAAATTGGGAAATCTGCTTGAGAAAAGGGGAAATCTACTTAGGAGTTGTTTCTCACTCAAGCCAGTGCTTCATGACTGGTTATCAAAGGGTATGGTTCGTGTTTGTTTTGTCCATGTAATAATGCAAAAGAAAGACCTCCAGTCACTCTTGAGTCCCATCACAGGCTTCTATCTGACCAGATACAGCATAAACAGCGGGAAAAGTTTTGTTAATTCCATACAAGTCAAATAAACATGATAAAAGTGCTACCTTCCTCTTCTCATTTCTAAATTCTGTAACCAAATTCCAAATATGACCCATTTGCACCCTTATTTATAGATAAATAGAAATAAATACACAATAAAAATTGAAATACCATCATACTCAAGATGACCAGATATCTCATTTCAATCTGAAATAAGATCATGCTCAATTTCCATTATCTTGAGGTTGTATCAACTTCATTCCAGATTTGTTTGTGTCACTCAGAATCAAGTTATTCAACTACTGGGGTTTTAGCACTTAATTAGTAAAACGTCTCTATGAATGACAATGTTAGAAATTGCAAGATGTAAATAATACTTACTATCATATAATATAAAACACCAGAAGCTCTTTTATTCTGTATGTTAGAAAAATAAAAATAGACAAATAAATGTTTATGCAAAGTGTTGCCTAATATGGCAGTCAGTCTGCAGCTGATTGATGCTAATCCTGTCTGATTATCTCATCCTCTTAATCTATAATCTGAGTATTATTGGATTACAGGATCAATAGAATCCACACCCAGACTATTTAAAAATTGGACTCCCAGTGATGGTGTATTTGCCATTTGTCTGCCTTCCATCTTTTCTCACGTTTTTAGTGTGATCACTGAACTGGGGCTAGTTTTATTGACAGTTGGAGCCACATATCTATATGGTCATGCTTGAATGTGACATTATGAGGTATATGTGGCCAAGTAGTGGCACACAATAGTCGTGCATGAGCAGATGAGGTCACTGAAATGGCCACTAAAATATGTAATCCAGAGTCACTGATCCATCAACCCTTGAATATATTTCAGGTCCTGATTGAGTATGACATACTGTCAACCCAGTTCATGTTTTGTACTATGAAAAGCCTTATGCTCTTGTTATATTTTACAAAGAAAATAGTAAGATGCCCCGTAATAAACAACTTAAAAGTTAAAGTTGGTAAATATATGCAGTGCGATTTGGCATTTGAACACCCATTCAATTTTTTTTTCATTTGAGAGGGTTTTCTTTCAGCTCAAGGTATTGTTTCATAATTGAAGTAGAACCAGGATATTTATTCAATATGATCACAACATATCATTTTAACTTATTTCCCACTCATCATTTGTTGATTTATCAGTTATGATATTCTTAGATGACAATGTAGAAATTTCAATGACATTTATAAAGCTTTAGCCCTCACATCATACAATGATCGTTGTGGACAAAATAAATTCAGTAATTAATTTAGCTTTCAATACAGAACAATAATAGTGTATGATTTGCCAAAATGTCTATTGACAGTCTGTAAAGGTTTGGAACATTTTCATGTTTAAGTAGCTTGAACAATTTCAAAGCAAACCTGTTTCACATAATTTCATACCGCTATGAGCTTGTCTGCCAAATATGTCTTTTGTAAGAAAAAAAAGTGGTTGTTATTGGACAATTTTGGAACTTTTCTCACAGGGAATACTGATCGTCAAAATGAATAACATATGTTAAATGAAGTCATTTTACCTAATTTGACCATATTAGTATTTTCCAACCTGAACTTGAGCCTTGCATTTAGTTTGATCAATCACAGTTGCTTCATACATGGCAATGGTTGGACACATAAAAAGAAATTTTTTTTCATGTTGAAGATGATATTGTGAAGTCCAAGTATACTTTAAAATGAGGTGATAAATATACTCATACTTTACATATACTCATATTTTAAGTGAAATATCTCAAATATCTGACAGCTTATTAGGTTTTTCTCTTATAATGTACAAAGATAAAATGTTGTAAGCTTTTGCATGTTCAATATCATCATGGTTATAAAGGTATTTCATCAGTAACTTTTTATGGATGTAAATATGTTATTTCTCGCATTGCAAGGATATAGTTTTTTGACAATGTGAGAAAAAATCATATATCTGTACTTGTTTTTGCATTTTGTAAAAATATTTTGTGCTCATTTTAGTGATATTAAAATTGTGAAATACTACCTAAGATATGAATGGCGAACGACATGATGTCAAAAAGTTTATGTTCCTTCTGTTTGACCTGCATAAAAAAATACATATTGACTTGCTGGTTTTGGAGAGCTGAGCACACAGTGAACAGTGGGGTGATTATGTCAACCACAGGGGAGCAGCCATGATTTAACACATACAGACTTGTATTCCATTATTGTAATGATCACAATGTCACTGCAAAAATTATGTTGATTTTGTACATGATGACAGGTCTTTCCTACTCTCCATGTTCATGATGTAGAGACATCTCACAAAAGCAGTTTTAATTTGATTATAAAGGTCTCTGTTCCTATTTTTTTTCTTGTAGATATTTATTTTTTACCTATTTAAATAAATGTGTTTTTTTTGTATTTGTTTTTTTTTCTGGAAGGGGGGTGGACAACATAGTTTGTTTTTGAATCCCTTATTTTGCTACTTTTTATTAATTCATATTCCATATTTCAGGACAGAGAATGCAGATTTTGGAAATGTGACATGAGATCTTGGATTACCAATGATGTACAGTTCGTGGTCAAGAACAATATCCTCCTCCTAACACCCAACACAGGTAAGGCATGCATCCTGAGAAAAAATACTTTTTTTCACACTTACTCTTTTCCAGTTTGTCATATTCATAAATGCATGATATCATGGTTAGTTACGAGAACAAATTATTTGTTTCCAGTTTACCTACCTTTATTAAAACCTCCTCAATCTTTAATTAAATTAACATTATGAGATAAAATAAATCAGTGCTTGATACCCTTTTTACTGATATTTGCTCAAATTTCAAGATTGGATTACACAAAGCATTCCACCTTATAAATGATATATTTGCTACCCTCCTACCTTTATTTTTTTCAAAGAGAAAGAGAAATGAGACTCTTTTTCCTTCTTCCTGGCCCAGCTTTTTATAGTTTGGGCACAGGCACATTTGGGATGATCTTTTCAGGTGAATATTGAGATTATTTCCATCATGATAAATGGGGTCAGAATGCATGGTGGTTGTACCAGGTTAATACAGTAGTGGCCATATAAGGTGGAGAATGTCTGGAACACAAGCTGGCCATCATCAACCTCTCAGGCATGCCACCTATGTCCCTGCCGCTCAGTCACTCAGTCACCTCTTGCCTCACCTTCATCATTGTCACATGGTGGCAAGATTGACAATGAAAATGTATTGACTTTCGGGAAATACTAGTATTCTTGGGGAACCTCTGATCTTTCAAGTAGAATTTAAAAATATTTGATCTGAAATATTTTTAAATATTTCTTATTTTACTCTCATGATATAAACAAAACAAATACTATTTATTAACAGTTAAGATATAAAAGACTATTTTTTATTATCAGTTAAAAATCTTTGATTAATAAAAATAAATTGATAAAAATATTGGAGAAATGGTAATTTTCATTGATTCAAAACCGTGGAAATTTGAAAAGAAGTCTGAACCCAAGTCCCAAACGATTTATGGGGAGGGGGGATGAGGCCTGATGAGGGAAGGATGGGAAATGGCATGTAGGATATGGCTGATCTGGGCACTGTGTTGACATAGCAGCCATGTGTGGACCTCCCTGCCAGGCTCAGCCTAATCAAATATTTGCAACAGGTGTACATTAATGCTTTACATCCATATGGGCTGTGTGGAAAATTCTCTCCGTCTTCAGGAAGGCAGATTTACTTGCTTTCAATTAAACAGCAACCTTGTGATGATGTCATTTGTGTACATGTAATAATTCTTGAACAATTTTTTTTTCACAATGCATTTTGAATGGATGGTGATATTGGATTGGCTTAATTAATTTATGCATTGGATTATGTGTGACATGGCCTTGAAAAATTGGTGCCAGGATGAGAAGAGAATGACCCCTCCACAGCACACCTGACCTACTCAGGTACTCTCCCACCCACCAGCGTCCCTCTTCCATAGCATCCCCCTCCCCTAGCATCACTCTCCCTTAGCATCACTCTCCCTTAGCATCCATCTCCCCTAGCATCCCTCTTCCATAGCGTCCATCTCCCCTAGCATCCCTCTACCATAGCATCCATCTCCCCTAGCATCCCTCTCCCATAGCATCCCCCTCCCCTAGCATCCCTCTTCCATAGCATCCCTCTCCCCTAGCATCCCTCTCCCCTAGCATCCCTCTCCCATAGCATCCCTCTCCCATAGCATACCTCTCCCCTAGCATCACTCTCCCTTAGCATCCCTCTCCCCTAGCATCACTCTCCCCTAGCATCCCTCTCCCCTAGCATCCCTCTCCCATAGCATCCCTCTCCCATAGCATCCCTCTCCCCTAGCATCCCTCTCCCCTAGCATCCCTCTCCCATAGCATCCCTCTTCCATAGCATCCCCCTCCCCTAGCATCACTCTCCCTTAGCATCCATCTCCCCTAGCATCCCTCTTCCATAGCGTCCATCTCCCCTAGCATCACTCTCCCTTAGCATCCCTCACCCATAGCATCCCTCTCCCCTAGCATCCCTCTTCCATAGCATCCCTCTCCCCTAGCATCACTCTCCCATAGCACCCCTCTCCCATAGCATCCCTCTCCCATAGCCCCACTCTCCCTTAGTATCCCTCTCCCCTAGCATCCCTCTTCCATAGCATCCATCTCCCCAGCATCCCTCTCCCATAGCATCCCTCACCCATAGCATCCCTTTCCCCTAGCATCCCTCTCCTGTAGCATCCCTCTCCTGTAGCATCCCTCACCCATAGCATCCCTTTCCCCTAGCATCCCTCTCCTGTAGCATCCCTCTCCCCTAGCATCCCTCTCCTGTAGCATCCCTCTCCTGTAGCATCCCTCTTCCATAGCATCCCTCTCTCCTAGCATCCCTCTCCCCTAGCATCCCTCTCCCTTAGCATCCATCTCCCCTAGCATCCCTCTTCCATAGCATCCCTCTCCCCTAGCATCCCTCACCCATATCATCCCTCTCCCCTAGCATCCCTCTCCTCTAGCATCCCTTTCCTCTAGCATCCCTCTCCTGTAGCATCCCTCTCCCCTAGCATCCCTCTCCCATATCATCCATCACCCATAGCATCCCTCACCCATATCATCCCTCTCCCCTAGCATCCCTCTCCTCTAGCATCCCTTTCCTCTAGCATCCCTCTCCTGTAGCATCCCTCTCCCCTAGCATCCCTCTCCCATATCATCCATCACCCATAGCATCCCTCACCCATATCATCCCTCACCCATTGCATCCCTCTCCTCTAGCATCCCTCTCCTCTAGCATCCCTCTTCCATAGCATCCCTCACCCATAGCATCCCTCTCCTCTAGCATCACTCTTCCATAGCATCCCTCACCTATAGCATCCCTCTCCCATAGCATCCCTCTCCCGTAGCATCCCTCTCCCATAGCATCCCTCTCCCATAGCATCCATCTCCCATGGCAACCATTTCCCCTAGCATCCCTCTCCCATAGCAGCCCCTCCCAAAGAATCCCTCCCCAGTAGCAGCCCTCTCCCAAAGAATCCCTCCCCAGTAGCAGCCCTCTCCCAAAGAATCCCTCTCCAGTAGCAGCCCTCACCCATAGAATCCCTTTCTCTCACCCATCGCATCCCTCTCCAGTAGCAGCCCTCTCCCAGGGTCTCCCTCATTATATCAATCACTCAGAACATTTTCTACTGTTTCCTGGTTGTATCATGCCTTACCCAGTTATCCTATTTATATGCATCAGAGAAGATGATCAATTCGAAAATCAATACTGAATTATGTCAACAATTATGATAAATTATTTTGCACTTTCCAAATTTCCACAGTTATTATATCCTAGAGTATTGATTGGACGAAAAATGGCATGTGATAATAAATGAGCAAAAAGATAATTGAAGAAGATGTACCGGTAATGATGAGTTGTTACAGTCAATCATGTATCTGGTCACACATGAAAACATGTTAAATGAGCCCAAAATGTGTAACTGTGTGATTATATCTTCTATATCTGAGGTATGAGATAATACATTGAGCCATAGTGCGATTGCAGGTTACCATCTTGTGTTTTTTTTAATGAATGGATTTTAGAGTGTTTTTGTACAATTCGAGTTTTATTTGTTCAGTTAAGGTGTGTTGTTTTCAATGGGGCAAGGTGGCAACCAGCAATCGGCCCACGCAACACTCGACTTTGACCAAATGGAGTCACGCATTGTAAAATTTATAAATATATATATTGCTGTTTATGACATTTTGCTTCAACAGAAGCAATCATTTAATTGTGGACAATGTATATAAGTAATAACTCAACCTCAAACTGATCCTGATGGTCATAAGCATTGATGGGCATCCAGGTCAATGTTGATGCTGGGAATTTTGTGAGCCATAGTTATTGGATCAATGGCTCATTTTACATCATCAGCCTCAATATCTCCGTCATCTCTGTCCTCAGCATCATCTCTGTCCTCAGCATCATCTCTGTCCTCAGCATCATCTCTGTCCTCGGCATCATCTCTGTCCTCAGCATCATCTCTGTCCTCAGCATCATCTCTGTCCTCGGCATCATCTCTGTCCTCTGCATCATCTCTGTCCTCAGCATCATCTCTGTCCTCGGCATCATCTCTGTCCTCAGCATCATCTCTGTCCTCAGCATCATCTCTGTCCTCAGCATCATCTCTTTATCACCCCACACCTGCCACATATTGATGCATGATATATAGGAATTTCATTTGTTGATTGAATTTCCCAATGGTTATGGTAATATTCTGTTTTGGGTAATTATCTGTATGCACTTTTTACACTGGATTGTTAACATTTGAATATGCTTCACCTGTGCTCTTATAAATGTATTGGTACTCTGTTGAAATAGTGAAGGTGGTTCTGTAATGATTAATAGTCTTAATTTTTTATTTTCCAGGGTGTAGATAGGAGGGAGTGAAGATGGCGCGGAGGAGCTGGGCTACCGGAGGAGGAGAGGAGGAGGATGAACTTGGAGATACCGGAGTAGAGGACATGATACAGCTCACGTGAGTTACTCATTATGATCTAAGGAGAGAAACATACTCAGAAATGATCTGGCACAAAATCTGCTCAATGCATTGAATAGCAGTAAGACTAACCTTTAGCAGTACAGCAGTAAATCTAACATTTAGCAGAACAGCAGTAAGGCTTACTTTTAGCAGTATAATAGTAAGGCTGACCTTTCGCAGTATAGCAGTAAGGCTGACCTTTAGCAGTGCAGCAGTAAGACTGGCCTTTGGCAGTACAGCAGTAAGGCTGACCTTTAGCAGTACAGCAGTAAGTCTGAATTTTAGCAGTACAGCAGTAAGTCTGAATTTTAGCAGTACAGTAGTAAGTAAATTCCATGTCATATCCAGGGAGAATTTTGTGAGCAATAGAGTATTCAATGCTCTTGATTTACTCAAGTATGGTGAGCAACTTTACTATCAAGTAATATATAGTTTAAGTATCACAAGATGTGCATAAGCTGAGAAGTATGATGGGCAAAAATTGTTAATTCATCCAAACAAAGTAGGGAATAGGGTCAAACTTAGATATTTGTTAAGGATAAAATCTAGACCATAAGGAGTCACTTTTGGCTAAAAGTGTCGTCAGGTGTTACTTGGTTTAAAATGACTTAGCCTCAATGTATTATAGGAAGGATGAACATAACTACAATTTAATTAATTCAGATGAAATTTGATTGCTAAGAGACAGGTCTGTCATTCTTATCACTGTATAAAAGAAGTGTGGAACCTATTGTTAATAGGTAAAATAAGGATAATTTACAAATATTTTTCAACACCGAATACTTCACTTAGAAAGTAGACCGAATGTGTATTGACTGAACCTGATCACCAAGGGAACAAAAATATAAAATAACTTCAATAAATGATAACGTGCAGAGCCATTCAACTCCAATAAATGATAACGTACAGGGCCAATAAACTCAAGTTCGCCACCCTTGAGTTATTTGTGACCTGATATAATATTTTGAACTGTTTATTTTGAATCAAATGTGTCGCAAGTCATGCATCAACAACACAAATCATGTTAATATAAAATAGATGAAGATGGAAGTAACTGATACTTTGCGACACATTTCTTAGTAAAGTGTATTGAACATTGTTCTTTTTGATAATTAACTTCAGAATGATAAATACCCATAAGAAAATTCATAATATTTGCAAGATTATAAGAAATTAAAAAGCATGATAGATTTACCGGTAAGTAGCATTTGACAAATAACCATTTGTAGACTATAAACCTCGCCCAAAATGCCCAATAATAATGCATTTAAGTTTTGCTTTTCAGAATTATAAAATAGTATATAGATCGCTTATGTTGATATAAGATGAAGTAGTGATCGAGAGCAAGAACTGGGTAGTGGCTGGATTGAATGCTTACATCAGGAAGTTTGTGATGTCTCACATGACTGTTTGCCATCAAGTGCTGCTGTAAGAATGGGATTAGGATTGTGTGTTGGCCTAGATTTCAGAAGGATTAGCTGTAGAAATGAGGTCAATTATCCAGCAGTTGAGTGTACACATGCACATTGCCTAGACATATTCAGGTTCTATGGTGACCTGCCAGCATCTCAGCTCAGCTCTGAGCAGACTTACTTGTTTACATCTGGTTGCTATAGTGACACTGCTGCCTCTCCAATAGGGAGCAGTCATTGTTTGAATTGGGATTTAGAGCAAGAATGTATGCTGCCCAGATTTTGAGCTTCAAAATCTTTATTTTTATGTTACTCATGAGCTGCACAAAAGTCATTCATTTAATAGGAGTGGTCCAAAAAACAGGTGACAAAAACAGGTGGAAAAAAGAATGTGGATATTGAAGAGCTTTCCTGTATAAGCCAATTAAGATCATATCGAATAATGATAATACACACGAACATAGTTAAATGAGGGAATTTTGGGTGAATGCCAGAATATAATAAGATGGTCTTTGTTTCAATTAATAATGAGACCTCAATCAGAGGGGTCACAGTGGCTGGGGTATGAGTACACACGGTATGTGATGAGATCTCAATCAGAGGGGTCAGAGTGGCTGAGGTATGAGTACACAGGGTATGTGATGAGATCTCAGTCAGAGGGGTCACAGTGGCTGGGGTATGAGTACACAGGGTATGTGATGAGATCTCAGTCAGAGGGGTCACAGTGGCTGGGGTATGAGTACACAGGGTATGTGATGAGATCTCAATCAGAGGGGTCAGAGTAGCTGAGGTATGAGTACACAGGGTATGTGATGAGATCTCAGTCAGAGGGGTCACAGTGGCTGGGGTATGAGTACACAGGGTATGTGATGAGATCTCAGTCAGAGGGGTCACAGTAGCTGGGGTATGAGTACACACGGTATGTGATGAGATCTCAATCAGAGGGGTCAGAGTAGCTGAGGTATGAGTACACAGGGTATGTGATGAGATCTCAGTCAGAGGGGTCACAGTGGCTGGGGTATGAGTACACAGGGTATGTGATGAGATCTCAGTCAGAGGGGTCACAGTAGCTGGGGTATGAGTACACAGGGTATGTGATGAGATCTCAGTCAGAGGGGTCACAGTGGCTGGGGTATGAGTACACAGGGTATGTGATGAGATCTCAGTCAGAGGGGTCACAGTGGCTGGGGTATGAGTACACACGGTATGTGATGAGATCTCAATCAGAGGGGTCAGAGTGGCTGGGGTATGAGTACACAGGGTATGTGATGAGATCTCAGTCAGAGGGGTCACAGTGGCTGGGGTATGAGTACACAGGGTATGTGATGAGATCTCAGTCAGAGGGGTCACAGTGGCTGGGGTATGAGTACACACGGTATGTGATGAGATCTCAATCAGAGGGGTCAGAGTGGCTGGGGTATGAGTACACAGGGTATGTGATGAGATCTCAGTCAGAGGGGTCAGAGTGGCTGGGGTATGAGTACACAGGGTATGTGATGAGATCTCAGTCAGAGGGGTCACAGTAGCTGGGGTATGAGTACACAGGGTATGTGATGAGATCTCAGTCAGAGGGGTCACAGTAGCTGGGGTATGAGTACACACGGTATGTGATGAGATCTCAATCAGAGGGGTCAGAGTAGCTGAGGTATGAGTACACAGGGTATGTGATGAGATCTCAGTCAGAGGGGTCACAGTGGCTGGGGTATGAGTACACAGGGTATGTGATGAGATCTCAGTCAGAGGGGTCACAGTAGCTGGGGTATGAGTACACAGGGTATGTGATGAGATCTCAGTCAGAGGGGTCACAGTGGCTGGGGTATGAGTACACAGGGTATGTGATGAGATCTCAGTCAGAGGGGTCACAGTGGCTGGGGTATGAGTACACACGGTATGTGATGAGATCTCAATCAGAGGGGTCAGAGTGGCTGGGGTATGAGTACACAGGGTATGTGATGAGATCTCAGTCAGAGGGGTCACAGTGGCTGGGGTATGAGTACACAGGGTATGTGATGAGATCTCAGTCAGAGGGGTCACAGTGGCTGGGGTATGAGTACACACGGTATGTGATGAGATCTCAATCAGAGGGGTCAGAGTGGCTGGGGTATGAGTACACAGGGTATGTGATGAGATCTCAGTCAGAGGGGTCACAGTGGCTGGGGTATGAGTACACAGGGTATGTGATGAGATCTCAGTCAGAGGGGTCACAGTGGCTGGGGTATGAGTACACAGGGTATGTGATGAGATCTCAGTCAGAGGGGTCACAGTAGCTGGGGTATGAGTACACAGGGTATGTGATGAGATCTCAGTCAGAGGGGTCACAGTAGCTGGGTTATGAGTACACAGGGTATGTGATGAGATCTCAGTCAGAGGGGTCACAGTGGCTGGGGTATGAGTACACAGGGTATGTGATGAGATCTCAGTCAGAGGGGCCACAGTGGCTGGGGTATGAGTACACAGGGTATGTGATGAGATCTCAGTCAGAGGGGTCACAGTGGCTGGGTTATGAGTACACAGGTTATGTGATGAGATCTCAGTCAGAGGGGTCAGAGTGGCTGGGGTATGAGTACACAGGGTATGTGATGAGATCTCAGTCAGAGGGGCCACAGTGGCTGGGGTATGAGTACACAGGGTATGTGATGAGATCTCAGTCAGAGGGGTCACAGTGGCTGGGGTTTGAGTACACAGGGTATGTGATGAGATCTCAGTCAGAGGGGTCACAGTAGCTGGGGTATGAGTACACAGGGTATGTGATGAGATCTCAGTCAGAGGGGTCACAGTGGCTGGGTTATGAGTACACAGGTTATGTGATGAGATCTCAGTCAGAGGGGTCAGAGTGGCTGGGGTATGAGTACACAGGGTATGTGATGAGATCTCAGTCAGAGGGGCCACAGTGGCTGGGGTATGAGTACACAGGGTATGTGATGAGATCTCAGTCAGAGGGGTCACAGTGGCTGGGGTTTGAGTACACAGGGTATGTGATGAGATCTCAGTCAGAGGGGTCACAGTAGCTGGGGTATGAGTACACAGGGTATGTGATGAGATCTCAATCAGAGGGGTCACAGTAGCTGCGGTATGAGTACACAGGGTATGTGATGAGATCAGAATAGTAGTAGGGTATGCATACACTGGAAACATGATACGGGCAGATAGGGTACCCATGTGGATGCCGATGGCTAGCTTTAATGAAATGAACCAAATTCAGACTGTCAATCAGGTAATCAAACTCGGGCTATAATCTCATATCCTGATCATGATAGTGTTTAGCCACCAGCGATAAATTGAATTAGTAATGTAGAGGTTGTGTGGGGACATATTTTCCTCTGCCTTAAGCATTATTACATCTGCCTAATTGCCTACCATTTATTGAATTATAATTCATTGATGGCAAAATTTCAAACCTCCTTCCTGTGATATCATAATTACATGTATATTATAAAACCACTCAACATTTTGGACCTTCAAATACATGGACATAATAATAAAATTGATTTTTTTTTTTCATTTCATTTTTCATTTTTCATTTCATTTTTCATTTCATTTTTCAGTTCATTTTTTTTTCATTTCATTTTTATTTTCATTTTATATTTCTCATGTAAAATAGGGGAAAAGCATTGACACAATGTTCAGTTCTCATCGTTTTTTTACATGGGATGTTTTGTGACAAATAAAGCTATGATCAAGATGGATTGGAGTCTGTAGTATTGACCAAAGTGCAAAAAAGTTTTCATGTGAAATACGAGACCAAATGATGTATAAAATCAATATGTTTGCATACAACATATGGGTCATGTACCGTTTGCATGAGAATCCTCCGAGTCGCCAAGAATGCACTCTGCCATCCACAGGGATGTCTAATATTCTGTTTGAACAGACACATTTGGTTCAAATAGGTTGCATGTTGCAAACAGGAACAATGATGAAGAAAATAGCTGTGTGAATTCTTATCTGTTGTAATAAAACTTGGCAGCAGGTAGCTTGCCATATTGTGTATATGTTTTGCAGAATAATGAAGGAAAAGCTACAATATGCTTGATATTTTACTCAGGATGATTTTCCATATAATGCCATCTATAACTGAGACCAGCATATTTATTACATAGTTCTCTCAAGATTTGCATGATGTTGAAATAAAATAACTCATTTTATGTCCAGAATATGTATAAATGACCTAGTATGCAGAAGTTCTGGATTATTTTAGTTATTTTATTCTCAGTTTTTATTATTACGAAGGCAAATTATCTGAAATTCTGAAGTAAGATGTGGTGTGACAAGATTCATACATTTTATGTGTGTATTAGTGTATACATGATGGAGATGTGTGGGATGAGGACAGCATATGCTAGCATCTATCTTGCCTATCTAGACAGTGCAGCATATTCTATGTGTTTAGATTGTGTAGCAGCTGTCACAGTATGATACACAAACTATGATACACAATCATATCCCACTGCCACAGTATCTGAACATGATGTAGAGATGGGAGTAGACCTGTGTCTGATCATGCTGCAGTGACAAAGTAGACCTGTGTCTAATCATGCTGAAGTGACAGAGTAGATCTGTGTCTGATCATGCTGCAGTGACAGTAGATCTGTGTCTGATCATTCTGCAGTGACAGAGTAGACCTGTGTCTGATCATGCTGTAGTGACAAAGTAGACTTATGTCTAATCATGCTGCAGCGACAGAGTAGACCCGTGTCTGAATAGTGAGAGAGTTGACCTGAAGTTTCAGTGTAGACCTATATCTAATCACCCTGATGTGACCAAGGAAATCTGTGTCTGACCATGTATGTTGCAATGACAGAGTAAACCTGTGTCTGAAAATGATGTAGTGTAAACATGCTGCTTTTGCAGGGTAGACAGGTTGTAGTGACCAGAGTAGACATGAAGTTCATAATCCTTCAGTTAGATAGTATTCCTAAATCTGTAGAGTAAATTGACTTAAAAGAATTCATCTAAAGGCTAAATTTTAATTAATATGATCACCAGAAATCAAGAATCTTTAACCCCGGTATGTAACCCAAACTTGCAATGTCATAATTTCTTTCATCTTAATTATAATAAGCTCTCCGATAAAATAATCCAGCTATCACGGAATAATGTGTAATGGTTCTCATCCTGATATGCAAAGCAATATACATTAGGATGAGTGTAACACTGAAAACATAGATTTGCATCACACAACCAGTTGCATCATATTGCCAGAAGTCAAATTTTACCAGTTGAAAATGTGGACATAATATGCCTCAGGGAATGTAAGTTAACAAATTATCATTTTCATACATATTCTGCTATTCTGTTTCTGAATTGCCACAACTTCTACTGTATACATTTCCATTCTTTCCAAGTTAAAAAAAAACATGTCAAACATTTATAAAGGTTTAGACAAAAGAAAGTGAAATGAAGTGAAATACATGTGTAGTGTTGCAATGAATCACGAGTCGGTTGGCTTTGTTGGTGACCTCCCCATTGGCACTAACATATAGCCCAGAAATGAAGTGAAATACATGTGTAATGTTAGTGCCATTGCTGAGGTTGTAATGAAGCATGCGTTGGTGACCTCAGCTGAGTCAGGTTAGTGCACATATATCTACCTAGCCAGGCCTTCCCCCAGGAGCACCACGTGGTCCCACAGCAGCAGGTGCAGGCATACATACACACAACACATATACGATACCATACTTGCATAAAACACCTACTATTTTGTTGAGAGATTTGAAATCATAATGAGATGCCATGCCCGACATACCAGGGTCTCTCATTGGCAATGAGTCCATGTGGGATAGAGAAGTAAGCCAGGAATGTACTGGCTGACATAACTATAGAGATTAATAATATAAATGAAGCAAAATTCATCCAATGCTACTTGATTATATTTCCCTTTCATTTTGTTTTGTTTGTAGTTACCTTTCTTTGTATAACCAATAAAAACACATTCATTCAACACATTCATGCTATTTTTATTCATTGACAAGTTAAATTTTGTGCAGATCAAAGTAATATGATCAATGATCAGTTAAACAAAATGTTATAATAGGATTAAAAGACTTTGGTGACCATGACCTGTACTGTTTTAATTTTCATAAAAATCAAACACAGATGGTGATTGATTTTCAAATAGCATATCATTGAGTTTATCTTGTTGTGCATGTGCTTTTGTTATATATATTTTGATTGTAATGTTTATAATAAAGGAGATAAAAGAATGACAGCAATAGAATATAGTTCCTTTGATTACCAAACTATTCTTCATTTTCTTAAATGCAGTTCCAAGCAGAGAGAAAAAGAAATTAACTTTATTAGACTGAATGATATGTTTTGGTAACATAATCATTGCTATGTCATGAAAGGTGACATTCTGAAGTTCTGTATTTGTTTTGATTCAATCAGAATCCGTCAATTTCCGAATCAGCCTCTGGAGAGACAATGTATCTGGGGACATGCATCAGTCAAAAGTCTTTTTAGCATTTTATTTGCTGCTCTCTTCAAACTGATAGCTTTTATATATTAATTTAACCAAATAACAAACACTGCAAACAATAAGAGAGAATGCAGTTGTTATGGGCATTTTCAGGAACTTGATCATGTTTATCTTCACCTCAAGATTTGTCAACTGAGATGATGGTGTTCTACGATTATGCAAACACTGGGTTTTTTGTGATGTTTGTGCTTGAGCATTTTAGCAATGAAATAAAATCCCTTCTTGACAATTTCTTTTACATGTAAAAAAGATGGTGTGCTCAAGATTTATATAATTAGAAAAAACTGACAAGTTATCATGGATCGAGGCAGTTGTCTTTTAATTTAGACACTTGTTTGTGATGAATATTTGTTACATTTAGCACAATTCTGATATATTGATAACTATGCATTAACAATAATAATAAATAATGTTAATGAATAATGTTATTGCCCAGACAGGGAACATGACACAGCAGAAAGTCTGAACCAGGAAGTAGTATTACTTCATGCCATGTATTTGTGCCTTGTAATATTGTCTCAGTGAATAAGAAAATACCACCAAGTACCAAAACGTAAAAAAGAATGTAGTAAAATATCAGTATGAAGTTTTAACAAAAGCAGCTTCCAATGAAAGGAGACCAGAGAAGTTATTGCAGCTAATCAAACTTAATCATTGCAATCTAAATAGTACTACCTACCCAGTACCACCAACCCAGTACTACCTACCCAGTACCACCTACCCTGTACCGCCTACCCTGTACCACCTACCCTGTACCGCCAACCTGTACAGCCTACCCTGTACTGCCTACCCTGTACCACCTACCCTGTACCACCTACCCTGTGCCACCTATCCTGTGCCACCTACCCCGTACTGCCTACCCAATATCACCCACCCAGAACTACCTACCCAATATCACCTACCCAGTACCACCTACCCTGTACCACCTACCCTCTACCACCTACCCTCTACCACCTACCCTGTACCACCTACCCTGTACCACCTACCCTGTACCACCTACCCTGTACCACCTACCCTGTACCACCTACCCTGTACCACCTACCCTCTACCACCTACCCTGTACCACCTACCCAGTACCACCTACCCTGTACCACCTACCCTGTACTACCTACCCTGTACCACCTACCCTGTACCACCTACCCAGTACCACCTACCCTGTACCACCTACCCTGTACCACCTACCCTGTACCACCTACCCTGTACCACCTACCCTGTACCACCTACCCTGTACCACCTACCCTGTACCACCTACCCTCTACCACCTACCCTCTACCACCTACCCTGTACCACCTACCCAGTACCACCTACCCTGTACCACCTACCCTGTACTGCTGGCCAGTACCAAATTCCCCTTTCTGGCTTTTAAGTAATGCCTTCTCAGTATGGCCTTCCCAGTACCACCGTATAGACTTAATGGAGTATGATATAAATGCTTAGTCTGAGCTGATATTTGGAACAAGATAAGTCTGTTCTTCAGTTAGCAGAATCTAAATTTCTTAAGTTGATTTTTAAAATGTATATGTTCCTCAGACTATCAAACATGTAATTTTTTAATGAAAGAAATGATATTCTACCAAAAATCTTACCGACAAATATGATTGTTAAAAAATGTTTACATAACATGAATATCCTTTTCTTACTTTGATTGATAGCTCATCAGCCCTCAGAGGTGGTAATGTAACTTTGAGGCCCACACAGGTTTTAACATAATTTTGAAGGTCTGGTAGATTTTTTCACATAACACATTTTCATAGAATTGTTGTAAATAAGGTGTCCATTGCATCGTTTGAGCCTGCAGCTCACATGCCTGGCCATTCTAAAGGCTGAGATAGCGATCTATGGCTGGAATAACTGATTTTGGTAGATTTAGCACATTTTTCAAATGTATAAGTCAGCCTCTGAATTGACTTCAAAAATCATACTAAATTTGAATTTTGTGCCAGATAAACCAGACTTGAGCATTTCCAAATATCTGACATTTAGCATGGTCTTGGGGATTTGGCAAGAAATCTAGAGTTTGGCACATTTTCTATGTTTCCCACAGTCTAAATTGTTCTAAATATTGGGCCCAGGTTAGGATTGAGATTGTAATATGTATGGGAAGGGATTATCATTACATATGTGTGTACTCGTGTAGCATGGGTCTGGCAGAGACCCAGACTTGACTATCATGAAGGTATTTGACTTGTAAATTTTGCCACCCTTTAAGTAACTTGTTGAATACAAATAGATTACATAAGCTACAAATAATGGTTCACCATTGAAATTTTGGCAATTCAAATCATGCCAGAGAGGCTGGTTTTTTTCAGCATTATTTTCTTAGCAAATATATTTTAATTATTATAAAATGTGTGTTCCTTAATTATTCATTGTAGTTAAAGATATCACATTCAGAATATGTGTGTGTTTGTGTGTGTATGAACTTGAAAAAACACATAAACCACAATGAGGATCTTTTTATTTTTTTAGCAATGAAAGTAGATTATTTTAAAAAGTTATACATTTTGAAGAAACTGTTCATTTCATGGCATTTAAACCAGATCAAACCATAGTCAAACTCAATCATAATTAAATTGATTAATACCTTTTTTCAACTCTTCATTATGACATATAGATTTTGAAGTGAATTATTTAAAACTATAATTGTCTTTGTAACGATTGAGTGTGTAATTATGAGATATTAATATTACAGAGTTCTCAACGAGCAGACCCTCCTCAAGAATATCCACCTCCGCTACAGGCATAGCAAAATATATGTGAGTGACCAATTATTATTAATATTTACTATTTGTGTCCATGTGCCAATGATAGGTGATAAATAACAAAAATGAAATCCTTTAGAATTTAATTACATTATGTGATCAAATGAGATAGGGCAAGGTGAAGATTAGAGTATTCATGAAGACTTTTAACAAGTGTTTTCTTCTTTAGAGGGTAACAGGGTTTTTTTCTTCCTCTGACTTATCAAGTTCATATTAATTGAGTATTTAAACATGTGTTTATATTTTTGGTGCAGACTTACACAGGGAGTATTTTGGTGGCCGTCAATCCATACAAGATGTTCAACATATACGGGCTGGATATGGTGAAGAGATATGAAGGTCAGGTGCTAGGATCTCAGCCTCCGTGAGTACCCCAAATATCAAACCAATCTCTACCCAAATATCAAACCAATCTCTACCCAAATATCAAACCAATCTCTACCCAAATATCAAACCAATCTCTACCCAAATATCAAACCAATCTCTACCCAAATATCAAACCAATCTCTACCCAAATATCAAACCAATCTCTACCCAAATATCAAACCAATCTCTACCCAAATATCAAACCAATCTCTACCCAAATATCAAACCAATCTCTACCCATCATAGCTATGAATGTGAGTGCTTTTGTTGTATTTTAGAGATAGATATAAATATATGTTTTAACAAAAAAGTTTTTGTTTTTAATTTCAGACATCTGTTTGCCATAGGGGGAGCTGCATATGACAAAATGACCAGAGACAGAGAGAACCAAGTTATTGTTATAAGGTCAAATCTATTCTTATGTGACATTTCTTAAGATTGTTCATAAATGATATTGCCAAGGAAAATGTAAATCATGTAAATGTATACACAGTAATTGTATATATCGTGTGTAACAAAAAGTAAAAACAAGATGAATCTCCCAAATTTGACAAAACATGTGATTTGCATGTTAGGTGTCTTGAATATTATACTTCATGATTATTTTGTCATTTTGTTTCATGTTTAGTGGAGAGAGTGGGGCTGGAAAGACAGAGTCGACTAAACTGATAATGCAGTACTTGGCGGCAGTCAACAAGTCTGGAAATAATCTCATCACAGAGCAAATTCTGGAGGCAAGCCCTCTCCTGGAGTCCTTTGGAAATGCTAAAACTATCCGCAATGACAACTCTAGTCGATTTGGGAAATATGTGGAAGTCTACTTCCGAGGGCAAGTTTTATTTACATATCATGTTCACAAAAGCACCCTTATAGAACAGAGATAAAAGGGTGATTTGTTATATAATACTCAGAAGTTTTTTTAATATATCATGTTCACAAAAGCATCTTTACAGAATAGAAATAAAAGGGTGATTTGTTATATAATGGTATTTTATAATGCTTTACTTTTGTGTGAGACATGAAAGCTGAAGAACATATATAATGTCACATTGTTCACATTTAAGATCTCCCTGTACATGAATAGACCTGTTATATGTGATCATTTACTGAAGGGAGCGAGTATGAAAAGATATATGGTTTATGATGTGTACAGTGAGATGAAGGCTTGTGAATGGTGGCATGAGTAAGTTGAGAGGTAGGATTGCCTCACCTCCTCTGGCATCCTTTATAGACACTTCACATCCACGTATCATACTCTTAAATATTCTAAGGTATTTCTGCCACTTTCTACACCCTAAGCAAGCTTTTGATGCTGTATTATAGTTCTGCGGCATCCTAAGCAAGCCTTTGATGCAGTGTTCTTTGAGTTGCACTTTGATACTATACTAGGTTAAAGAGGGTTGGTGCCACAGTTTGGCAAATGTTTTATGGGAAGGGCTGAATATGTCACATACATATATATAAAACAAACTGTACTGTACTAGTTCTTGGTAAAATGGCAGTAAGAAATGGTGCATGAATTGTTGTCATTTGGTAGATCTGCATGGCCTGTTTCGGCACCCAGCATAAAGTAGCCACAAATACAGCCGGGGTGACTGAAGGCTCTGCTGGCCACTGTAAATATAGGCACTCTGTCATTATAAGGCTCCTATTTACACCCAGAAGGTAGCCAAGTCCTGGCAGGACAGTGGGGGTAACAATACCTGCCTTGCTCCCTTTACACAAGGGTCCTTATATAGTATTTGCCAACAATAGCATTACACCATATAAAATCCCTCATACCAGCAGGCTATTGAACTCTTTGCACTTTAATAAGTTCAACATGTCACCTAATTAAGGACAAAATGGGGAAGGACATAGCTAAAATTCAGGAACTCTGATAATTTGTATCTACTTTCCAATACATTTAAAGGTGTTTGTTAATTGTCTACAGTGTTTATCTGGTACACCAGGGTTTATTTATTTACCTGTGATAGTATCTTGTTTTATTATGACAAAGAAAGTTAAAAAGGTGTGCTGATATTGTGTGGGAGGAACATAATGGTTGCTGGGAGGAGTGTGTACAGAGAGAAAGCAGGGAGGGTCTGGTTTACAGGGCCCTGACCCGAATGCCTTGGTGACTCACCATAGACTCCACCCCTCTCGTACTGACCCTCACATCATGTCCCATTCTAATCATCACAACACAACACCTGATAACCCTTAGAAAATCTAAAGCCTTTACAACAATATATGTATGGTAACCCTCAAAACAATCCATGTTCTAGCCTTCATAAAGATTCACATTTTAACCCTCACAACACAGCATGAGATTACTCCAACAAGCACAAGTTAACCCTTACTGGGTCCCCCACAGGTTCAGCCTCCTATCTATAGTAACCTTCATTGCAATACCCCATATGTTTGCCTAAAAAAACATCCTTCACAAGAACATATATATGTTAACTCTCCCAATGCCTTGCATATTAATTCTTGTGACACCCAACATGTCAAGAGTTACTCCAATTTCTGAACACAAGTCTCCAGGGTGTTCATATTATTTTACTTTGTTATCAAATGTGCTTCTTTATTTAAACAAAATTATAATATTGCAGGGGGAGTATTGTTGGTGCCAAAACATCAGAGTATTTGCTGGAGAAGTCCCGTATTGTCACTCAGGTCTGTAAACCCTCAGTGGCTTGTCATGAACATATTGCAGTTAATGTTTTTGAAAAATATTAATTTACACCATTATGCTGATTTGAATCACATTGATGGAGACCATTATATCTTATATCATAATTTGATACATATTTTTGGGGAATGATTGTAGGCTGCAAATGAGAGAAACTACCATGTGTTCTATGAGTTGTTACGGGGATTGACTGATACAAACAAACAAAAATATGGACTACAATCAGCTGCCAAGTACTTCTATCTCAATCAGGTAATAGAAATATTATAAGCAATTTTATCATGAAATATCCCACAACCAGGGAATTCTGTGCAGAATATAAAAAACTTGAAAACTTCATGAAAGTTGGAAGGTAATCATTGCAGTTTGGTTGAATACAACTTTGCACACTGTAAGCACAAGGACATTAATATGCCACCATATCCAACTTTGCATCATGAAGAAGGGATCATGCAAGAAATACTATTTTAGCTTAAGTTTTCCCAATCGATTATTTCCATCCCTTATGATTTTTTTATGCTGTTAGGGTCCATACCTTCCTAGAGGGGGGGTCAAGAATAAAATAGATATAAGTTATTTTCACAGATCCATGCTACGAAAGAAATAGAAATTTAATCCCTATGTTAATCCAAATGACAAACCTTGAACAAAAAATCACATTAGAGGTGACAATGGAATTATGGCATATTTTAGGGTGGTAGTTGTGAGATTGACTCAAGAGATGACCTCAAGAACTTCCAGGATCTGCAGTCCTCATTGGAGGTGCTGGGCTTCTCCAGCAAGGAGCAGGAAACCATCTATAAGATCCTCGCCTCGGTCCTACACTTCGGAAACATCTACTTCCAGAAGAAACCGGTAACCTTTATACCACATAAGTTGATATTACTGAATCAAAAGAGAAACTAAATTGCTTTGTTAACTTTTTTATCATGATTAATCATTTGTGAGATAGGATAGGTAACACATATCATGTCTGTCTGAGATTTTTTCTGAGTAATTGTTCCTTTTTTATGTTTTTATGTTTGCTAAAAACAAAGCATGTGAATCTTGCTGTTCCAATCTCTTATATTTTTTACATTTATTTATGCAACAGAATATATAAATGAGTACAGTGTGTGACACAATAGCCAGTACTACAATATAGTGAATCAAACACTAGCAGCTTCAATGTGGCTTGCTGTATGTTGTGAGTGAGAGTAGAGGCATGTTTTACAGGGAGAGCACAATGATTCAGTGGAGATGGGAAGTGATGCAGAGATTAAGTGGGTGTCACACCTACTGCAGCTGGATGAGCAGTGGCTGAAGATGGCTGTCACCATGAAGGTGACGGAGGCTAGGCAGGAGAGACTGCATACACCCCTCACTATAGACCAGGCACTCGATGCAAGGTGAGACAACCTCCTACTTGAGGAAGGCTATGGTTACCCACCATTACCAGGCCTCACAGTGTTCACTGGCCTGACACTTATGGTCAATATCAGAGTTCAAAATGGGCACTCATTATCATTCAGTCACAATTATTCTGTGCCATGACAGTCAATTTTAGTATACTTACGCCATTTTAAGCCATGTTCTGTCTTGTTACACCAACCAATAAGAGTCAGTTCAAACTGCATGATGTAAATTTAAAGGTCATTTCATGTACCAGGACTTCACATACCGGTATGTCTGGCTATACGACCAATAAGCTATGCCCTGTCTAAAAAGGACACATGGTGAATTTAATGCAATCAAGCAAAAGTAGTTACCTCATTGGAGAGGATGCTATAGTGAACCTGATGCAACCGAGAGTAGGGTGCGATGCATGCCTATCAAATATACTCTTATTTATGGCCTAATATATGTCTGAAAGATATATATGTATGATCTTTATGACATTAGCTGAAAATCATAACACAAAATGAGTCCAGCATTTAATATTTACTTGTGTTGACTTATAAAAACAAGTCTTACCTATTTTTGTTTGCAATATTGGGTGTGCAAGATAATCATGGCCAAAAATAAAGAGATAATGAGGAAATAGGTTCGGCAGACTAATGGTGGTTGTGGATTGTAGAGATGCCGTGGCCAAGGTGCTGTACCAGAGACTCTTCACGTGGTTAGTGGAGCGTATCAACCAGATCGTCAAGGGAGGAGACCGTGACAATACATGGACTTCCACCGCCATCCTCGATATATTTGGCTTTGAGGTGAGTCCATGTCTAGACTATCAATAAGATAAAATCAATAATTTCAAAAAAGTCATTTTATGGATGAAAAGCAATTCACTGAGTGTTCATATATCCATTTCAATTCCTGTATGACTCTTTTATTTGATTTAATGATTATCTCATAACAGCAATTGAAAGTAAAAGAATACACTATTGTTTAGCTCTGCTTACCTCTTTGAAGTCGCAGAGCTTTAGGAGTAGGAAAAATTGTCTGTCCGTCTATCTGTCAACATTTTCTTTAAAAATCTTCTCTAAGCCTACCAGTAATATTCATATATTTTTCACATTTTATGTAGAGGTAGATATTGAGGTGAAGATTCAGATTCCCTCAAATCTTAGTTAAGTCATCATTGACCTTAGTGCAGTGACCTTGATGTCATAAGTTTTGTAAGGAGCATATCTCAGCAACCACTTATAAGAGGAAATTAAAACTTGGTATACAGAAATGTCTTAGGCCATAGCTGTACCTTGTCATACTTTTTTAGTCAGTGATCTTTGACCTTGACACATAGACCTTGAATTCAAAATTTGTGTACATGCAACATCTCAGCCATTTAAAGTGAATAAAAAGTACTTCATATCAGTTATATATCAACACTATGTTAGAGCACCATATACATTTTTCACCAAGTTGACCTTTGACCTTTATGCTGTGACCTTTATATTATTGTGTAGGCCATATCTCATGAATGATGAACTGGAGATACTAAATATTGGGCATGCATGGCAACCACAAGGTGTTGCCAGTGTTCGCCAAAAGTTTTTGACCAATATTCAGCCAGCCAACATCAGAAATTTATCTTCATGGCCAGGAACGCATAGGCCCTTGAGCCAAATGTCACAAGCTACGGTTGGAATGGAACCCTATCGTAGTTGTGATTTTGTAACAACAAAGAATAAGTTAGGAATCTAGAGAAATGAACATCTGAAGCCCTCAGTGTTTCGTAGGAGATGCATAATTACTGTGCATATCTTATAAATGGGTGAAAAGTGACTGGCCTGGCCCACAGATCCCACAGATCCCACAGAAGGTTTACTAGTTACACATTTCATGTGTTTTCATTTATGTCAGCAGAGCTATCAACCCAGGGAATTATGTTTTCTGATTTTCAAAGATAGTCTTGAGGTGTATCCCTTAAATCCTTTTGTAACACACCAAAATATTCAAATTGTAGGATTTTGCCCGGAATAGTTTTGAGCAGTTATGCATAAATTATGCAAATGAGACGCTGCAGTTTTACTTCAACAAGCATGTGTTCCGACTGGAGCAGCAGGAGTATGCCAGAGAACATATAGACTGGACACTGATAGACTTCCACGATAACCAACCCACCATAGACCTGATTGCCAAGAAACCATCAGGCATCATACACATTCTGGACGATGAAAGCAACTTCCCCAGGGTAAGCTCACGTCATTATAAGATGGAATAAATCGAAGGGATTCTTGTAAGATTTAGAATGATCTTACCCTAAACAAAAGAAAAAAAGATAATCCTTTTTATTGATCAGATGATTTACAAATGATTAATGAATGTTCTGAAAAAAAAATTATTTTGCAATTATTCTCAGAAAAGAGATAACACCTTTGAGTGTAATACTCCAAATAATTTTGATTTGATGAAAAAAACTTTGATCATTTTATATACTTGATATATTGGTTTGCAGAGTACGGACCAGTCATTTCTGGAGAAGTGTCATTATAACCACGCCCATGATCCACTGTATTCCAAACCCAGGCTCTCGTCTCCAGAGTTTGCCATAGTTCACTATGCTGGCAAAGTCACATACAATGTAAGGCATCTAGCTCACTTCATATACTCTCTTAAATGTTATATGTATCTTTTCAGGAATTTACAGTTTAATTATAAATATTATCTTCTCTATTGGATTTTATTACCAATCTTAGATGGTATTTATTTCTTTGCAAAAGTGAGGCTAAGAATGAAGACAATCAGATTCTGCTTGTTGAAGTAAACTATTCATATACAGATATAAATTTTTGATTGAATTAATTGTTTCTGATCAGAGCATGTTTTTCAATCTCCAGTTCTTATTTGAATGAGAAGATTGCTTGAAATATTTATTTTACAATTTCATTTTTGAAGGTGAGCAAATTCCTTGACAAGAATAAAGATACATTGCGTAATGATGTCATGGAGCTGATGATACAGAGTAAAAACGAGGTATTATTTCAATAATGGAAATGGAAATTCAGATAAAGATTAAATTATTAAATTGGCAAAATATGACATATGTCAACATAAGATCAACAATTTTTTTCAAACAAAGGCAATAAACATAATTACATGTATATGTATAATGTATTTTTTAGATGATATCACAAATGTTCCTGGAGCTGAGAGAGGCCACGTTGACCAGAACAGTCAGCAAACTGACTGGGCT
Source organism: Amphiduros pacificus (assembly GCA_949316495.1). Classification (NCBI taxonomy): domain Eukaryota; kingdom Metazoa; phylum Annelida; class Polychaeta; order Phyllodocida; family Hesionidae; genus Amphiduros; species Amphiduros pacificus. The sequence goes on from OX439002.1 coordinate 33,100,123, forward strand.
CTATGTCACAATGAAACCTAAAACCCTCACTGTGGCTGCCAGTTTCCATGATTCTCTGGTTGCCCTCATCGAAACCATGTCCAGGTTGGTCACTTCTTTTTAAAAAAATTAAACTAACAATAACAATTTTTCATGTGTTTAATTTTGCAAAAAAATATATCATTAGAACTATTTTGGACACTATGAAGATAAAAGGACACCAGTTTAAAGATGTGAGAATTGTTTCAGATGCAGTCCATGGTTTGTGAGGTGCATCAAACCTAACAATGAGAAGGCACCAATGATGCTGCAGACGGACGTGGTGCTCAGCCAGCTGCGGTACACCGGCATGCTGGAGACCATACGCATACGTAAGATGGGATACCCCTGCAGACTCAGATTCAACGTCTTTGCTGAAAGGTGAGAATCAGGCCTCTGATAAGAATATCTAAAATTTCTCTTTTCAAATTTTTGTTAGTATGTTTTTCACATATGTATATACAATATTCCAACTTTCAGATACTGGGTATTGCAGCAGCATGCACAGAACAACAACAAGAGGAAAGTTTCAAAACAGTCACCAAAAGCTGATAAAGATTCATGTTATTTCATCTTGAGGTGCCTGGATAGGTCATGGGCAAACTCCTGGCAGATTGGAATCACTAAAGTGAGTGGCTGCTGAGGCTTGTGGAAGAGAGAGATATATATGTCTATCCCATAGAAAATACAGGCACTGCTTGATACTGACAGCTTAAGGGAGAATATTTTGTACTACATGTAGACTTATTCTGAGCTATGAATTGAGATTGGGGAATGAGATTGGAAATAGCGCAGACCAGATTTATTAATTAATTAGTTAAATAATTTTTTGGGACTCATTGATTGATGCTTTATAGTAAGGACTGCAGGCTTAGGTGGAATTCTGACTGATCAATTCCAGCAGCTTTAAGTAGAAATCAAAGGATAAGATATATTGGAGATCAGTTCAGTATGACAATTAGCAGATTAAAATGGACTTAAACTAAAAAGTTATATTTAGGATACAGGGCTACAATGCACAGACTCATTGATAAAAGACAAGTGAGTTGTGAGTGATTTAGGGGGAAGGTGGACTTGATTTATTGATATACATATGTAAACATAAAGACCAGATTGAGTTTCGGACTCATAATAGATTTCTTATGAATAGTAGAACTAGAATTATTGTAAACTTATGACAGGTTGAGTTCTTCCAAGGTATGTAAAATAAACATATCTGGAAGAACTTTACTGAAAAACATAAACCAGGTCCTGGCTGGTTTCTTAAATGAAATAAGTAGTACCCAACACATGCGGATCATAGGCTGGGTTAGCATATTACATATTAAAACCATGAGGTCAATAAAATCTAATTTAAATGGAAATATTTCAGATTCATTTATTTATCTTGAGATGAAGGTCACTGCCAAATTTGAAATATGTATTTTTCATACCTTTTTCTCACTTTTGGAAAGAATATGTGTTTTCAATTCATATTATCCATTTTAATATATTTTGCACCTTTGACCTTGACCAATAATGCCTTAATTAATCCATAAACTTGTATGACTTTCAAGAAGTTACACATGAATCTTACATTCAGTATAGTTTTTTAAATGAGAAAAAGAACAACAGTTTGTTTGTATATGAAAATATAAATTTTATTGTTAGAATGAATGCATTTCTGGACTTACCAATCTATTTTAAAGATAAAAATTTTCTTTTGAAGTTTATAATCTCTGAGCACCCATTTTCAAACAAATATTAACATCACTATTTATGTTGAGCTGATGGATAAACCAAGAACCTTGACCAAACAAACTTAATGATTTAAGAATATCCTGAAAAATTGTAAACAAATCCAAAGATTTAATACCTGTATCTGTCAACATATAAGATTGTGAGGTCATTAATTAGACCACAGAGTTGATTGTTACCTGAGAATAATAGGTTAAGGTGCAAGGTAGGAGCCTCAGGCAGAGTGGTCAGAGAGGAGCATAACTGCAGAGCCTCATAACAGCACATACAACCATTACTTATGTTGATGACATCTCATTCTGCTCCCATCGCTCAAACCCAAACATATCAAACTTATCCCAATATACTTAGCTATTCATGATGCGTCCTTGATTAAACAGTGAATTATGAATAACTATGATATCAGTTTAAGACCAATTTGTTAAATTACATGGTATGGCTTCAGACTTATGAAATCAAATCAGTCTTTTTAATGTGTGTTCTTTATATAGATAGTGATGCAAAATAAATCCATGAGGATATAAAGTTGGGAGAGTAGTATATGTTGATATGCTCGGGGCAGAAATTACATTAGAAGTGTGGACCTGTGCTAAGTGAAGGATGCAGTGATTGCACAACTTCACAGAGACGGGCAGAGGGGTGGGTGCAGTAATGGGGTACCTCCCAGGCAATATTGATTGTGCACTGTCTGGAACGTGGCAGAATATTCTGGGATTCAATTTGGCCATATGTGTTTTAGGATTAGTCTTGGATTACCAAGACATCACAGGAAAAAGGCAAAGTCTTCAATTGGAATGTTTTCAACTTATTAATTGCATTCATTCATACTTGATGGCTCAAAGAATGGCTTAGATGGTTTACTATGTGCATAAAACAAAAATAATCTAAAACAATAGTCATTTGGTGATTGCTGTTTGTCAGGTGTTCATGCGAGAGGCTCTGGGATACCATTTGGATGAACAGAAGAACAAAGTGATCGAAGATTCGGTTCTGATGCTGCAGCGAGCCGTGAGAGGATTCCTGGCCAGGAGGAGATATGAGCAAACCAGGGATGCCTCAGTGGTGCTGCAGGCAGCTGTCAGGGCCTGGATTGCCAGGTGAGTGCCACACTATATACACCAGGCAGCTGTCAGGGCCTGGATTGCCAGGTGAGTGCCACACTATATACACCAGGTAGCTGTCAGGGCCTGGATTGCCAGGTGAGTGCAACGCTATATACACCAGGCAGCTGTCGGGGCCTGGATTGCCAGGTGAGTGCCACACGATATACACCAGGCAGCTGTTGGGGCCTGAATTGCCCGGTGAGTGCCACACTCTATACACCAGGCAGCTGTCGGGGCCTGGATTGCCAGGTGAGTGCCACGCTATATACACCAGGCAGCTGTCAGGGCCTGGATTGCCAGGTGAGTGCCACACTATATACACCAGGCAGCTGTCAGGGCCTGGATTGCCAGGTGAGTACCACACTATATACACCAGGCTGCTGTCAGGGGGTGGATTGCCAGGTGAGTGCCACACTATATACACCAGGCAGCTGTCAGGGCCTGGATTGCCAGGTGAGTGCCACACTATATACACCAGGCTGCTGTCAGGGGATGGATTGCCAGGTGAGTGCCACACTATATACACCAGGCTGCTGTCAGGGGATGGATTGCCAGGTGAGTGCCACACTATATACACCAGACAGCTGTCAGGGCCTGGATTGCCAGGTGAGTACCATACTATATATATGCCTGGATTACCACACACTGAACACCTGGTAGGCCTTAGTTGTGCTACATGCAGGGCTACAAATCATTTTCAAGTGGTACTGAATTAATGTTGGAATTATTTATAAATTAAACAGTTTTGAACCAAAGTTACCCCAAGTTCCTATATTCAAACTCACTTATTGCAAAATCTTACAAGAATTCTGACATAATTTTGTCATTTAATTTTAATTTAATTTTTGATCAAAGTGATTATGCAAAAGTTTAATTTGCTTTCAGATCTCAGTTTAAAAGAATGAAGGAAGGTTTTATAAAAGCGCAGGCTCAGTACCGAATGGTCCGACAAAGGAAACATTACCTCCAGGTTAGAATCATCAATTATTCACCACTTAATCATACATAGTAAGTAATGTGTTCAAGAATAAAAACTGCAAATAGATAAAAAAATCATTTTCTTAATGAATAAGGTAATTAAATGTGGAGAAATCAAAGCATGTATAACATTTCATGGGACTCCACAGAAAAAATATTAAAAGGAGATTTTGACAGTTGTCAAGCATATCATATGCCTGGGGCAAGTCAGTGAATGACTGAGGCAGAGGTAACCTGGGGCCGCTACATGGGTTAATATATCTGACATATAGGAGTATATGTGTCTGCAGCAGGCAATATACACCAACATGATGAGGTGTGTGACAAGAGGCTCAGGCTCTAGCAAAGATGGACAAATATTTGTCTTCTTAAACATTTGAATTTGGATTTATATGTGAATTAGAAATATAAAATTCAGATATGGAGGAAGATGAAGAAAATGGATATGTATTTTTCATATGCAAGAGGAGAAAGGAGACTGTTGTTTTATGGAGGTCATTTCCCTGTCATCAAGACTGGGAGGTAACAACACAATGTATTGCTGAATATTCTTACATACAAATATTGTAGAGATAAAGCATATTATGTTCTTTGTGTTTTATATAGGAATCCAATAAGGTATGTTATTGTACATGGTGAGATTAAACTCTGGGCTATTCTGTACATGGTCAGTCATCATATTCTCATCATATATATTGTAGGTTTTTTCTGATCTCTTGCATTTTAATATATTTTGATATTTTCTCTTTGGATGTGTCTTTAAACTGTGTGGATTTTATTTTCACACTTGATTCTTTCTCTTTGTCAAAGTACAAGAGATAATCACCCATTCTTTTCCCCTCATTTTAAGATAGATATATTCCCTCTTATACAACGTTCACACCTTCACTCATTGATATATATATTTTTTAATTTGTGGTTGTTACAACCCCTCATTGATTTGTTTCATGCATGGTGTTAATGCCTATTCAAATCCATATTGTTCTTGTGCTTTAGGTTTTAATTTTTGTAGACTTAATCAATAAATTCATTGACTTTAGAAATTGACAAAAAATATATTTACACTGAAAATGATACAATAAAAGAAAATAAATATCTAATAAGAATTACTCATATTTCAATAATTGTACAGTAGTTAGATGAGATGATATGATAAAAATATCGGAGCATGTCGTAGTTTGGCATATATATATATACAGAGTTAAGCAATATAATGGCATAAATAATTGAAAAACATGCCATAGTTTGCCATATATATAATTGAGAAATGTGCCATAGTTTGGCCTACATAACTGAGAAATGTGCCATAATTTGGCATCTGTAATTGAGAAATGTGCCATAATTTGGCATCTGTACTTGAGAAATGTGCCATAATTTGGCAAATATAATTGAGAAGCATTCCCTAGTATGGATTTATCTATAAGATTGATAATGATGATGTTGATCTGTGCATGTAACTGTTGTTTTGTTCACTGTAAAGTACAAGGCCTACTACGAGCAGTATGGCATGATCCCAATATACAGTAACCACCATGTAAGTGCTTACTTCATATTCCACTCACACTCTCATCCATCTAGCACTCACACTCTCCTCCTTGTACATATATATGAATATATATGTTTTTTATTATACAGTTCTGATGTACATACTTTGACCAATTTCTCATATTCAAACAATTTTGAAAAATTATTTAAAAAGTTCTTTGTATTATTGATATACCACAATGATAGAATTTAGGGAAATGTGAAGGTGAGGCAGTCAGTGGGAAGTTGAGAATTTTTCATGGATATTTTTTTCATTTTTGTAAACATGTACATTATTCGAACTGTTTCTCAAATTGAAGCAATTATCACATGAAAAAATAATATATCATGGATACAATATGGTAATATTTCAAAAAATATGGAGAGGCATAAAAAGTCACTGTTAGGGTGCAAAGGTATCAATTTTACACAAGCAGTAATATTTTGAAACTCATTGTTATATGTTAAAGAAGTGGCAATATTAGGCAAACAGTTTGATGTTTTTATGTAGAAAGTGTCCTACCAGCATGGCACAGGAATGTATGCAGGAATGTCAGGGCAGGTGATTTACATCTCATCAACTCACTTATAAAAAAACAACTTCCAAACATTTAGACATTATCTACAGCTCAGTATGCATAAATCAGAGTTCATGTCATAAACAGGGATTCAATTATTATATGCTTCTTAAGGATTCAATTATAAAAAGATGATGATGATGATATTGATGGGTTTTGCATCATTTGCTAGATGCGGGATGATATGCGCCGACGTAAAATCGAAGAGAGGAGAAGAGAACAGGAAAGAAAAGTGCAAGAAGAGCAGATGAGAAAGAGGCGAGAAGAGGAGGCAAGAATGGCAGCCGAGATGGAGCAGCGTCGTCTGCAGGAGGCAAGGGCACGCAAAGAAGAGGCAGAGAAACAGAGGCAAGCTGCAGAATCTCTGGTGGTAGTGGACAATAGAGACGACAAATACAGGGTAAGTTCTGCAGTCTATATATGGTAGTGTTATATTAAACTTAATATTAAAGATAAGAGAGAGAGGAGCATTTTAATATAAGGTATTAAAAGTCGATATATTATGTATGACCATGCACATCTTAGAATGTAGGTATTCTTAGAATACTCTGCGAGTGTACATTGGTAGTTTGTGAATTATAAAAGAATTGGTCACAGTAATGTTCAGCATAAACCAACCCTGAAGAGGTCATTTGTGACCATTGCATGACTTCATCTGGTCAGCCGTGATACTTATCATGTCATAAGATGGTCCTGCATAACCTCAGTCAGTCAAGTTCATTTTGACCAATTTGATGTTTTGCTTGAAATTAGAAATGGGTGTTTCTAAGGAAAATTGCTAATGTATATTTGTGTCTGGCTTAATCAGTTTTTGATACGGATTGTGTTATAGAATTTTGGCTGTGGGAATGTTTCCTTCTATTTTTGTGTGAAACATGCATATATATATCTTCAATATTTATCCTAATGTTACTTTAGTAACTTAAAATGTGTTTTGACAAGCATATTCATTGCTTGCCCATTAAGATTAAGCCATTGTTTTAAAATTTGACTTGGTTTATTTCTATGTATTGCCTTTCCCAGCTTAACTTCCAGGTATAATTAAGTTTGATATGGGATGAGATATGATTGGTGGCATGTTTGCATTTCAGTTGTTGTACTACCCCGTTGGTCCCACACTGGCTCCCGTTCACTGCCCCGTGATTGTCACCTTCGCCCAGGTAGTCTCCCCATGTCTCCTACATCTCTATATATATATATGTGTGTGTGTGTGTGTGTGTCAGCTACTTCCCGCATGTTGCACATAGGCTGATTGTCAGTTTCCATCTTGTTTTTTAGTCATAAGATTTTAGAGTTTTACCGTCCTAGTTCTGATTTTAGCTGTGCTGCCCTTGACATAGTTTATGCAGGTGGGGGGGGGGGGTCATTCTGTCTTTTTTTTTTTATAAATTTAGAAAAAATGAGAATGACCAGCATGTTGTTTCTCTCTTGCATAGAAGCCTGGAACATCCAGTCCCTCATTCTACTTTCATTTTGTGTAAAATACTTTTTTTTGCTGCATTAATTGCAAAGTTTTCACTGTGTAGAGAAAACAGAAAACAGTCAGGAATTTACAAACAGATCAGGAAAACCAGTAAAATCAATTTGGAACCCTGTAATTGTTATTGACCCCCAATCTTTTTTAAATAACAGGAAATGTTCACAAACCTTACAAAAATGCAATGGCCAAAACAGCTTGTAGTCTTTGACCTATGATTTTTTTAAAGTTATAGTACAATGTATATCATTTTCTTTGAGGCATGATGGCAACCTACAATCAGCCTATACATTCCGTTATGTGTTGTCATTTTATTGGATGATTTTTGTTGCTTCTACATTATATATTTTTTTTATTACATTGAAATAGGCAAGTTCTATTTTATTTTGCATGGCCTGTGAACAACATTCTTGTAATTTGCTCTATATGGTGTGTGCTTGTTTAATACTCTCTTCTGCAAAGAAAGTAAATAGCAGGCAAAACCATTATTGGATGTGAGAAGCATGATAACAAGTTCTTATTCAAGAAACAGAAACTACCACAGTAACTATATAAACAATATGACAGATAAGATGAAGAGCGACACCTAGGTGAAGATTGTTGCCACTTTACCTTGGCCTTTCTTGGAAATGAGATTATATATTTGATGGTTAGGAACAACATTAGAATTTCCAATTTATTTCCAACTTTTTTAATCAATTTAAATCTTATTGGTTGTTGTGTTATAAAGAGACAAGAGTTTAAAGAAAATATTTGAGCTCTTAGGCTTATTATCATTGGATACATATACCAATACAGTACATGAAAGATAAGTGTGATAAAATGCTTGGTGAGTTAATAAGTCCCAAAAACTACACATTGATATATAGAAAACTACCTGTAGACTGATAAAGCCGGTGACAAATGTTTCTGATAAGCTTTGTTTTACCTGTGACCATATTCAATTTATGACCTGATATGGCATCTCATAAAACAGCCATAGTATTTGCTCAGGCCCACATTGAGATCAGAAGTATATGACGTCACACATTAACTATGTTTTGTGTATGTGTTATCCTTTATATTACACCATTCAAAGGGAATTATATTTGATGAGTAGAAATCATATTAAAATCAGATTAAAATCGTGATATTTTATTTTCAAATTTTACCACAATCATTCAAATTATTATATATTTCTTAGTCTTATTGACATTAGTCTGTTTTAGGATTCAGAGGGTTATAATACAGTCCACAAACTGGTCGCAAAAGTTAGAGTCTGTTCTGCTGGTTTTACATAACATGATAGGTAGAGACTTTGATCTGATAAGACAGTTGAGAGCACAACACACCCAAGGCAAGCCTAATGTGATAGTGTGGTCACTTCCTCCGTGCATGCTCACATACCTGTGGATATTACCCTGATTTGTTGGCTTAGTGGCACGTCTCTCTCTTCCTCTACCGTCTCCCAGTCATGCAGATTATCTTAACCAGATCCTCGGCACTCATGTTCTGCTCTGTGTTTTGTGCCTGTTGATTTTTACTCGTCTACAGCCGTCGCCTCTCACTCGGGCTCGCATCGAAAAGTTTGAGAAACAGAGAACTGTGAAAAAGTTGAGCAGAATGGAGCTCCTTGAAGAAGAGGTAGGTCAGTCACCATTTTGGCATGTCACTGTGGGCCTTTTTTCTCAGTTTTTACCTCTATATATCCTTTTTGTTTGGTGTCAGATTAGAATAGATTATTCATTTCATTAGGATCTGGCACTATTTTGTTTTGCTCCCACACATCACATTGTCATGATGATTTCAGTATTGTATCACTTTGCGCCCATCTTTGAAAGGTGCTCTCTGTTATGGGTCTCTTATATGTACTGTATTATGGGACTGAAGTCAAAACCTTGTATCCTAATGTTTCATATTTTGTCTGCAGGTGTCAGTGTTGAAATGCATGTATTATTAGTACTGTTATGCGTACCACATTGTTTATGTACTTTCTATGATCATTATGATATGAATGATATTACTTAGTAATGCATAATACATATGTTGCATGATATTTACTTTCAGGAATATTGAAACTTTATCGATTCCTTTGCTTATTTACAAGTTTTGCATATTTGAAATTGGAATATAGGAACATACTCTTATCTACTGCATGGAACACACTATTTTATTCCACTGTTGCCACCACCAAGATTTTTATTATTAGATGTAGAAGGTTAAAATGTGAATTCATATAACAAGAAAGATTGCTTTAAAAAAGAAACTGTAATACACATTGAACACTGTAGAAATTTCACACAACTATTGTCAGAATTTTGGTATCTGAGGTTTTTTTTATCTCATGTAAGCATGTGTTTTATCAAACATGTTAATATATATATGCTTGTACGTATACAAGTTGCCGGTTTGGAGCACACATATTGATGACATTTTTCTCATCAGGTGGACAAAATTACCACAGTCCTATTGCTGATAGATCAGGATAGCACATTATAAATTATCTTATTATAAATGATGATACACATGATTTTTATTTTGTGTGTTTTGTGACACTTTTGAATGATGTATGTAGAATTCCTCTTTTTAAAGCATTCAATGGAACAGGTAGATAATTTTGATACAAAAGGATTTGAGAAAAAAAATCAAATGACTACTTTCATTGATGTTTATGAATAAGACAAGATTATGACTACAATGAAGGATTTTCTGATTGCGCACACTGTTGATCATTATCAGAGTAAAAGGTGACTATATTGTTTGTTATATATGGGTCAAGCACTGCAGATCTGCAAACAAATGATCAACAGTAGGAGAGCTGTGAATGGTTGGCTTAGTGATATAACAGACTCAGAGAATCAGTGTAACATTTTCCAGCTTCCCACTGCTCCCCCAATCATTAATGCAGAAAGCCTCATTAGTATGGAACCCAGGCAGCAGCTTTTGTGGTCTCGCTTCCTGCAGAGGGAAATGTCACTTAGACGCACAACGCCTGTGCTAAATGGCAGCGTAACAAATGGGGTGTGTTATGCCAATGTGACACGCTGCAGGAACGCTGCCGACAATGTTATGCACTTAATTATGGCATGAGACGAGTGTTATATTCAACATGCACGAGGGCCGGCATGGCCACAAAGCATAACTCTACACAGTTAATAGCTGGTAGCAGCATTTAGTATAGACTGTGATGCTTAACCAACCAGAATGCCAGTGTGAAAACATTCACACCTCAAGTGTGTATGATAAATGTGTGTCACATTCTGCTGTATTGTTGGTTATTCAAGAGAGTGAGGTGTTTGTCAATGTAAACTTCCCCATTTCAGGGCACTCAGAACTTGACAATTAGTTAATAGTTTAATGAAACACTTATTCTCATTCTTTGGGTGATTTCAATGCAAACAGGCAGGAGGTAGCCCAACACAGGGCACAAATGCCAGCAAAATTCTCGACTGAATTCTTTAAAGCCAATCAGTAGATTATGAGTTCTTGTGCTACTTAGGATGACCAGAATGTTGAATCCTTGATCCAACCAGAAGTTTTTTTATGAGTTCTTGATTAGGTTGAGGTGAACATCCATTCCAAATAAAAATGATTTTTTATTTATTTTGAGACGCAGTAGTGATTTACCACAGGATAGTTTGCATGTGGTTTAGCACCATAGATGGCAGGTGTGAGCTGGATAGATTCATTCAGGATCTAGGCCAATCAATACTTAATCCTGTGTGATCTGGGACAGGTCTCAGGTTGGGCAATCACATGATGTTCAGAGAATTCAAACTGAAGCTTGTTATAGTCCATACATAACTTTCTGTGGTAACTTTTATTTATATATTTTACTTTGTAATGATTGAGTCTTCGCAACCAGTACATCTTATCATGTCATATCAAGACTCATCATTGCCTTATTGTCAATTAGATATAAACCATTCTTTATTGTCTGATATCTGATAAAGATAGTAGAGACAGATTTTTAGCAGAAGTACATCACAAGATTGGCCCCTCTCTCTTGATCTATGGTATTGTTGATCAGTATATATTAGGTTACTAATATGCCCAGTGGCCACACACCATTCTCCAGATGTGTAGTAAAATCAATAGCGCTCAGCTTTTATAGTGTGAATGTTGATTGGTATACTTCACCAAACAATGTGTGTCTATTACATAAGTAGAAAACATATGTTAACAAACATATAGATCAATTGGCTTTTTACCAATTGACAGATATCAGTATTTTCACAAGTTTCAGAAGGTCAAACTTCATAGCAGGAAGAGCAACATACAGTATATTTTACAAATGATGAATCTATCTGAAGTAGATATGGGCCATTTGTTAAGAATTTTAAAAACAATATGTTCATGGACATCATTTCTAATCCCATCATTGTTCCAAACTATCTTTACAGAGGTAGTTCTTTTTTTGTACTGCATGAATGTGATCAAATAAGGTCACACATGACCATCATATGACTTTATTGGTCCTGCCCAGCTGATGTGGGATTTGTTTCATGCAATTATCTAAGACTTGTACACTTAGGATACATGATGACAGTATGAACCCACTCACTTGCATGACCAGATAGATGTTGGTTTCATCTGTTCAGTTATCATACACCACCTATGTTTAAGTTTATAGTCATATTATTCCTTAACAGCCTTTGTTCTTTAAGTTGATCTCATTATGAAATAACTGAAATAATATGATGTGAAACCACAAACAAACAAAGGGCTTTTGTCCATGGCTTGTGAGAACTTTCTGCCATGGGATTATGTCCCACAATGAGTGGCCATCATGATATCCAGGCTTCTGTATTCATATAATGTAAAATGTCAATACTAGAGGCTGAACACGGTATGTGTATCGAGTGAAACTGTCAAGTGGACTGCTACATGTAGCACACAGTGTGTGAGAAGATGGAATGACCAGAGCAATAACACGCATGGCTCAGACCATACCAACCCCAATGCCAGGCAGGATTTATATGCCAAATAAGAACTCATTTTTTCTATTTCGAATCCAGATGTATGTATACTCTATATAGCAAAATATTATGGATTACCAGAATAGTATGATATGTTCACATGGAATTCGTGAGAATGCATAACAGGAAAGAGAGTTGTGTCTATAATGATGATCAGGGTGTAGGATGGCTATTATCTGTGTGGACTTTGTAATGTGAATGGTTGAGAGATCACACAGGTAACCTGAGAGTTCACCAGCATAATGATGTCTGCCTGCTTAATCCCCCAGAGTATGTCAACACTGTGACCCATTACAAACCAACCTCCTCCCTCCAGACCACTCCCAGACAGAACAGGAATATTACATCAATGTCGTCATTTATTATGATCAGTATTGATGGACACTAAGAAGTAGATCACAGTGATCGAGCAAAGTTGACTTATTGAGTGTTAATATATGTCCGTATGGCAGCTGGGTGACCACTGTGGCTGTATGCGTGGTGTCTGCAGTGCAGGTATATGCTGGTTGGGTGCCCTACGTTCACACTCACATGTGTTAGCATCACCCAGGAAAAAAGCAAATATTGCTTGATTAACAGACAGAGGATTTGAATGTTAATACCTAAATGGTGGAGTGTGGTCAGTACCCACTGACCCTACCTTCACCAAGCCAGTCTGGGATCTCTTAATGCAACCTCAAATATCCTGAATACACTCTCTGCTCTGGCATTTCTGCATTCCACTAAACCTGGCTAAATATGTCAGTCAGGAAATGATGATCAGATGTTATCAATATTTCAAATATAATGTCCAGTGAAAAATATTATGAAGGAATGCTGTCCACCTGAGGATTGAAATTAGTTGATGACATTCTGAATATAGAGTTGGCAATATGTGAATGGTGATATGAAGTGTTTCTCAGACACATGGCAACTGTCATTGTATTGAGCCTGGTAGATTGACATCAAAGATGGCAGTGTCATTTATGGATGAAATTGTAGGTGTTAAGATTTTTTTTCTTAAAATAATTGAATATTTTTTGGGGGAAAAAACATCAATTTCACACTATAATAAAAGTTTGATTTTCAGATTCCAAGGTTCATCTTTGATTGTTTTTTTATTATTATGAATATGTAAGGAGTGCGAGAAGGAGATTGAGAATGACAGCCTATTGTTTGTTACAGGAGCGCAAGGCTCGGACTGTGGCCGGGGTCGCACACCTAGAGATCCCTGCTGACCTGGCTTATGTACTCTCTAAGGTAGAAGGTAAGAATATGATCTATTATTATCATACAGAGGATAAGATTTACTCCCAGTTCTGTAACCAGACCTGGAGATGAAATAGATTGAGATAGAATAAATGATTTTATGAAATAGAGAAATAGCAATAAATCATGACCATGATTAAACTTATATTTAACCTGTGAAACAGAAACTTCTACATATTTCAAATATCCAATATTGTGTTTATTTAGCTTTTCTGTATCAGTGTTAGTGTATATGTATGTACAGGCAGTCCAAATATGGGTTGTATATAGGTCAGTTTGAATAGTTCAGATATCTTGTATATCTTGCTAGATCAAATGTTGCAAGAAAATTTATCTTTTTGCACACATCCAATGAAACTGATACAGTTATTCAGTATATTATGATATAATTATAAATATATTCATTTTATATTCCATTATATTTTCAATTATGTTATGATATTAAGTTCTCAATAAGATATGGGATGATTAAGGGATTTATTCATGATTTTATTTATTTTAGATTGGCAAGGTATCCATAGTGAGCGCCACCTTGTGAATGTGGTGGGAAATGTTGTGCCAAAAGATATGAACTTTGTGCTTCCAAAAGACATTGATTCTTATGTCTTCACAAAATGTGTCAATATATACTTCAAGGTAAATTAAAATGTGTAATTCATTGCATCAAGATATTTTGTATTCTTTGAATTTTGAAATACTTTCATTTGTTGAAATGTGAAAATGATACTTTCTCCCATCTAACTTTCAGCAAGGGTGGTGGATGCGACGTAACCCTGTTTCAAAGGCTTTCCTGGCCAAACAGAATGAATCGCAGTTAAAAGATGCCATCTCCATGTTTCAATTGGTACATATACAAGTTGCTTTTGTTTAAAGTGCCAAATATGTTGGATATGAAAATCTATTTTTTGACTTAATCCAAGTTAATGAAAACAAAAATATCAAATACTCAGTGCATGTATATGGATGTTGACATTTATTCCTTTATTGTGTGTAGGTTTTGCGGTTTATGAATGATGCAAGTTTGACAGGGAAGCGGGAGAAGGTGTTAGCTGACTACATAGCTCAGCAGGGAATGTCCCGCGAGTACCTGCGGGATGAGATCTACTGCCAGCTCTGTAACCAGACCTGGGGAAATAGGAATGATGTCAACAATGAGAGAGGATGGCAGCTCATGGCCCACTGCCTCAGTGCCTTCCCTCCCAGCCAGGTCATCGCAAAGTACTTACTCAAGTGAGTACCTTCAATATTGGTGTTCTTGGTGTCTCAGACAAATTATCATATTCCTCCATATTCCATGAACATGATAACTACATTGCATAATATTTCTCCATATATTATTCCAGACATATATCAAACCAGGATAATGATAGTTAAATAGTGTTATATTGATCCTTACATCAGTGCAGACATAGAATGAAGCAGGGTGAGAATGGCTTCATGTTATACTCTTCCTTATATTATTGCAGATATGTATCCGACCAGGCCTATAATGGCTACAAGGTGTACTGCCAGCACAAGTTGCTCCAGTGTATGGAGCTTCTACCAGACATTCACAGATACTATCCACCCTGCCTACTGGAATGGAAAGCCAACAGGAAGCGTGCAGGCATGGCCGTAGAGGCCATCTTCCCGGACAGTAAGCATAGCAACTTACATCAAATATTAATATCAATTGACACTGCTTTTATCCCCCAGGGAAACCAAGTTTTGCAGTTGACATTAAAAAAGAGCAGCATGCTTATGCATGTTAGTCCATTTGTCTGTTAGTTAGTTCCTCCGTCTGTTTCAAACTCCTTACAGAAAATTGTCAAAATATTTGTTCATAAGAATGCTGTATTGTGATATTTTAGGTGAGAGTGGGGTTGGGCATGTAGAGTCTTGGACCACTGGAGAAGAATTTGCTGCTCACCTACTGCAGTGCAGGTATGTACATCTGTCAGTGTCCATAGTCTCGCCTATCTCACCCCATGTCCTTATGGTAACTTCGCTCAGCCGTTCCCTTCAATCTATCCCAACCTATATCCATATTGAAGCTTTTTTTCCTCATATATTTGCAATAAACAACTTATATTTTTTTAACTCTGTGCAGCATACCTTTTACAGTGATAAGCAGGGGGGAGATTTTCTGTCATTCTGTCTGTCAACTTTGATCTTCTCCTCTGCAGCCCTTTTGGGAGTTCTTAGCTTTTAACCAGGAAGATGTTGTATTTTAGGGGACCAATTCTGTCTATTTTCCATAAGATTTTAAAAAAAATAATAATAGTCACAAATTGGATCAAACGGAAAAGTAAATGATGTTTCATGTATAAGAAAGAATTCAACTATATTCCAGACAAATCTATGAGAACCAGTATGGCTGGAGCGTGTCACTCCGGGATGACAATGATTTGTATGAGCTGAACGGCGCTGACTATGTGTTAGATCTCCTAGCTGAGATGGAGGTACCACCGGGATTTCCCTACAAGAGGGCGCCATTCATCGTCGTAACTGACAGGACAAGAGAAACCTCACCAGCCAGGAAAGATCTGTTTGATGACTCGTAAGTATAGGATGGTCCTATATTTATTCTTTTTCTGAAAACTTTTATGGCTTTATTTGAATACAGAGATGTAATAGTTGTATTGGAATATAAAGATATTGAAATATTTTAGAATTGCTTTAAATACCACAAGAGACATATGTATCATAATCATTTTACAAAAGTCTTTTGTGATCTACAATCTTAAGCCTGTCACATATCTGAAGTTATCCATGGTTCATTTTTCAGACCTCACAACTCAGATGCACCTCGTTTTGTTAATATTGAGACTGAGGAGCTGCGGGAGCCAGTGCCAGCCTCTCCACGTCCTGCACCCAAGCCGGAACACTTCTTCCAATATGGAGACATGAACGGGGCTCAAGACGAGACAATGAGCGAGCCAGAACAACCCAGAATATCACGCAATAGTATCCTCAATGTCAGATATGTAAATGGTCAGGGGTCACAGATCCCAAGGTCACCGGCAAGGTCAGCGTCTCCCCCACCTCATACCGGAGCACCACCTCCCCCTCCACCTCCGCCTCCACCTCTCATGCTAGCGTCTGACAGGCCTATGTCTATTCAGCCTCCCCCAGCACAACCAAGCACCAGTGACCAACTGTCTAACTCCAAACTAAACCGTCGCTATGCATCCAGCTCAGATGACCATCCACAGACTGGACAGAGATATGACTCTTATTCTTCAGGTAGTCCATCTCCAGATGGAAATGTACCCAATGGAAGGATGCAAAATGGCAATGTACATAATGGAAATGACAGCTTAGAACTCTCGACTAGTGGTCTCAATAGGAGATATTCAAAAAAGCAGTCCCCATCAGCTGCTGGACCAAATACCCACTCGGCAAAAGAAGAGATCCTCAGAAGGCAGAAGAGTTCTGAGGGACCCAGACCCTCAGGTCGGGTGTCAGTCACGTCCTACAGAAGTGGTGGGTGGTCTGACATGGACCGGTGGGTAGACAATGTTTTTGACCCAATCCTAACCAATGATATGGATGGCCTGAGTGATGCCAGAACCCTGGAAAACCGACTGAAAGGGGGTGGTGATAAGGCACTTCCATACACTGTAAGGAAATTTACATAGATTTGCCTTTTGTAATTTTGTTTCTCTCATACTAACTTGAATAGACATAGCTTTTTCTGCTTAAAAAATGTTCTGTAAATGATGTTTCAGCCGGTTGTGCAAGTGCCTAATAGTATATTGGCAGCCAACCTGTCCTCACCTCCAATCATCAATCCGGCCACAGCTGCCCCCAATACATTCACAGGTCCAGCTTCTGGAGCCATCAACCTTGGTCAGATATTCTTTGAATATTCTTTATATATATTTAATAGCATTGCTATAATTTTACAAGAAAATATTTGTGCCCTAGTTGGTTTTAGTGTAACTATGGTCTATAAATGGTCTAATTTGTCTGAAAGCTGACACTACACAGAGCTAAATCACTCTAAAAATAATTTATGATTTAAGACATTATGAACCTCAAACCGATAGATATATTTGATAGTCAAATAGTTTATGACTAGTTAATGATACAATAATATTGGGATGTTACAGGCCCAATACAAATGGTACCAGACCATAATGCATTGCTGTCACAGGCAGCTCAGCAGCAGGCCTTGGCTCAGCAATTAGCTCAGCAGCACGCCAGCCAACAGATGGCAGCACAGCAGCTAGCTCAGCAGCAGGCTTTAGTGGTGAGTGCATGGATACTACTATTTCCCTACTCTAGTAGCTTTAATAATCATCTGTTATCTTAACTACAAGAAGCCAGTATAAGTATCGTGGTTAACAAGAGGCAAATGTAAAATATCTGCACCACTGTTAACATAGGCCACTCAGAACCTTGTTGGTCCTGAATCAGTAGCTTAATTGATACACATCCTATTGGTTCTGAATCGCTTGCCTAATTAATTAATACCCAGGCCATTGGATCTAAATCAGCAGTCCATTTAATACCTTGATTACTGGTTCTGAATCAGCAGTCTAATTAATACCTTGACTATTGGTTCTGAATCAGCAGTCAAATTGATACCTTGATTATTGGATCTAAATCAGCAGTCAAATTGATACCTTGATTATTGGATCTAAATCAGCAGTCAAATTAATACCTTGACTATTGGTTCTGAATCAGCAGTCTAATTAATACATTGACTATTGGTTCTGAATCAGCAGTCAAATTAATACCTTGATTATTGGATCTAAATCAGCAGTCAAATTAATACATTGACTATTGGTTCTGAATCAGCAGTCAAATTAATACCTTGACTATTGGTTCTGAATCAGCAGTCTAATTAATACCTCGACTATTGGTTCTGAATCAGCAGTCTATATATTTCAGCAGTCTATATATCTATCTATATATTCATCAACATGCATAATAAGACTTACAAATATTGATTATAATACAAATTAGTACTAAAATAGAAATTCTTCACAATAATTTGTCTAATAATGGAAATAGTGAAGAGAAAGTGTATGTAGTAAGCGGCTGCTTGACACTTCAGATGCCGCTAGACTATAACTTTCTGCCAAGCCTGGAGGCAAGTATACTACCGGTATGTGATAAGCTACATGGTGTGTAACCCTATGCTAAGCCACTCTCATATTAGTCATGTATGCAGTTCTATTGGGTGTATTTAGATAATCTTTGTCTGATGAATGTAAATATGTGTTGCTGTCTTGTTCCCTGTGCTGTCTGTTGACTATGTATTCATATATATCATTGTAAGTAAATTATATAGGTTAAGGATTAGTGTTTGTTTGAGATCTGCCATAATTAGGATTAAGTTGTAAATAAAGAGTATATTTTCATGTTGTGTAAAGCTTCATTTAAACTGCAAAATTACCCAATAATGCCACTGACAAGGCAGCTTCTCATGATGATGTGCCCATTTATACAGTTAAACTGGAACCATAAGACTTGTCCCAGAACACAGTCACTGTCCTGCATTTAACTTATTAAGTATGTCTTTGTGATACATTATTATTATTAGTCTCCCCAGAATTAGGGACCATCCAAATTTTATTGAGATTTAATTGATAGATAAAAGATTCACTGATATTTCCTTTTCAAGAAACCTTCCCTGATTATCCCACACCACCCCAGAGCAAATGTTTATACATAATATTCTTAGAATGACACAGTGACACATCCTTTAAGCACTTATGGAGAAAACAAGTTCATTTCATGTTTATGTTTAACTCCTCATGACCTTTGCAACTTAAAACTCAAGGTCAAGGTCAATAACATGCATTCAATTCTTGATTACGTATTAGATCTAGATCCTTCAAGTTAGTCTGAAAGGGATGTCAGAATTGTCTATTAGGAGAACATGTTTCATGTTCACCTGGTTAAGGGCATTGGCCCATGTGGTCCAATGAGTCTTGAAAGCTAGATTTGAAAGGGACATGACCAATTTGCTATGTTTACATCTTGTTCAAAGAAAAGAATCATCAAAATGTGGACGAGACAAATGTTGGATGCTGTAAATAGACCCACACAATCTGTTGTGGGAATTACTTTGATAAAATTAGAGGGCATTTAGAAAATTGTAAAAAAAACCTAAGGTAATTGATTTTGAATTCATTTTGTCACAACACATTATTCAAATCAGTGTTTAGACAGTTTTTCTCTGTAATGATTTCCCATGCACTTTGAAATAATATGACCATGGGGCACTCTTTCAATTACAGAGGGATTTTCATTATGAATCATACTTAAGTTGTTTGATTGTTTTGGAGAGATTGATGCGAGTCTTCTAATTTCTTTCATTACGATCAAGGTATAATTTTATGATTTGAATAATGATAAAAAAGCACATCCTATATTATGCAAAATTAAAGCTTTCATGAAATCACAGAGGTCACAGGCAGTTTTACAGAGATTTAGGGTATGCTTAATTAATATGTGGTCATGATACTGTGATACATTCAAGCTATCTCCCTGAAATCAACCAAAATGTACATGTACAGTAGTTATTGTGTGTTGCTCGACAGATACTTCTGGACAAACAGACCTCTGTTATCCAAATCACTCCAGTGTCCCAATCTGAAGGTGCCCTATTGTTAGCAAACCAATATGAAGTAGGTGTTTGCACTAGATCCCTGGTTAACTGAGCAAAGATTGGTCACAAAGTGGTCAGTGGATGATTTGAATTTTACCAAAATATTCATGTTCTACTTTCAAATGGTACAGAAATTTGTGCAGGGGTAATATGGTGGATACTATTAACATTTGATAATTAAATCCAGGGTATTGACATTCATGTTATGTCAAGAAAAATACTTGAAAATCTGATTTCATGAAAGCTTTAAGTCTGTGCAACATTATTTTTTCAAACTTTATAGTTGGCATTGTCTATTGTACAGAAAATCAAGACATTTACCAAAAACATTTCAGTTTTTGAATATTTAATGAGTTAATTAGATTCAAGAAATAAAATATGTGTGTGATTTGGTCGAATTTTGAGAAAGTGAAGGAGTGTTTTGCTTCTGACATAGAAGTGTATTCTGACATAGATTTGAAACCATGAGTTTCTACAGGAAACTGGTTTGCACTGTGGTATTTCATGTCATATCTTCAGCATTATTTTTGAGTTGAATAAAATATATATTTCAGCAAGCCCAGCAGAGTCAGATCCACCAGCAGACCGCCAGCCTGCAGGCTCAGCTGCAGCAGCACGCCCTGCACAACCAGATCCTGAAGCAGACTGTGGACAGGGAACTCCTTGAACTGCAGCTTAAGACAATACAGCAGAACAAAGAACCTTCCAAACCCCCAGCACAACCCTCCGCTACTACCCGGGCCTGGTCTCCTCCTCCGGCACAGCCAGTCATACTGGCTGGACCCAGCAGGAATCCCCCGCCAGCCTTCACGGTGGAGCTACGCCCTGGCAGCCCTCCACCAAGGGTCCTGTCCCCACCCGGCTCCCCTCCTGTCCGTCCCAAGCCCATGAAGAAACCTCCTCCCGCTCCTCCCTCACAGGGCTCACGGGAGAAGGCTCAGGGCGAGATCGACAAGAGTCACCCAGGAGGGGTCAAGACCCTGAAGAGCCGGTATGAAACCAAGGTGGTGCCACCTGCATCGTATCAAATATTCAACAGCAAGACCCCCAATCGCTTCTCTCAGCGAGCCAGGTCTCCAGTTCAGATGGAAGAGAATGAAGCAGAAAGGAAAGAATCAAAAGTGACCTTCTCGGAAGATATAACCACCATCCCCAAAGATAAAACGTCACCTCCGCCCAGTCTGAAGGTGTCCCCTCCACCCTCCACAGTGGGTGCCTCACCACCCCCTCCTCCCCCTCCACCTCCTGTGATACAAGATCAGGTGCTTTCGTCTCCACCGCTGCCTCCCCCACCCCCACCTCAGGTCTCCCTCCCTGGGGACCAGCAAGGGGGCAATAAGAAGACCAGGGTGGGCAAGATCCAGTGGCCCCCACCCAAGGAGGAGACGGGCAAGAAGGAGGAGCTCGATGTGGGACGCCTGCAGATTGATGAGAAGAAGGGAGGCAATGGCTCCCAGAGGGCACTCCACACCAAGGAGGATGTACACTCCAGGACCATGGAACTCATCCGCTCACGATCCATTGATCCTTTGGAAGAACCAGAAAAAAAACAGATTGGACCACGGGTAAGCAGCTTTGGTTTTTTTGTTTTGTTTTGTTTCCTTTGGTGATATTTACATCTCATGCTTATCAGATAAAGAAATTTACATAGAAAATAGAAATTACAAATTCATAGAGAAGTATTGGATATTTCTATTTTAAAGCCTTCCATCATGCCACCACCCGAGGAAAAGGTCAACATTGACATGAACAACAGACGAAAGATCCTAGAGCAGAGACTGTCAACAGCTGGAGTACTTAAAGGTAGCTCACCAGAGGACAGCAGCTCTTCTTCCCCTCCCACCATGTCTAACCGCCCCCTGCCTCCCCTCCCTGGTCACTCTCCCCACCCTGACCACCCTGACCCTCAGCCTTACATACCCCTGCTTCGCAAGTCTACCAAACGCCCCGCTCCAGGTAAGACACAGCCATTACAATACATCCACATCACCATATACAAATACATATAAAAACACCCAATAAAGTGATAAAAAGAAGTATTCTCTACACCAGAATGAGAAAAATCTTTTAATGTAGTCTTTTTTATATTTATGCAGAAATTAAATGATTATCTAAATCACTTTATTAAACAGAACAAAATATGAAGACTGAGTGCAAGTTGTAATAATGAATTTGTATTTTATACATGTGACATTGGTGCTTAAATGTTGTATCTTGGCCTTATATAATTTGAGCTAGGAGATATTTGATAACACATTATACATCAATATTGAGATTACTAACTGACTGTAGTTTGCCAAATAGAATCTTGCTTTGACCCATCCTGCTTCATTAGTTAGGCTTAAACCAGTGGTGGTCATTGGACATGGAAGAATTTAATTCTTGCTCTAGTTGCACAAAAAAACCTATTTGTCGAGGAACACTAATTATTTGATTTAAAATGTCATAGAATTTGGGTAAGATAACAAGAATGAATAAATAAAAATAACAAAAACAATTATTTGGGGCAAATTTGTATATTGTCACAACCAGAAGCAAGACTTCTTCCCAATCCTATATTTATATGCATGTGTTTCATCTAATAAAGGTATCATTATATGGTGATTTGTGAACAAGGAAAATAACACCATTAAACATTGTGAACATTTTATTTTTATGTTTTATGAGGTGCACAACATTTAAGTTTCTTTTCTAATTAAGAGAAGAAATTCAAATTCTGGTCAAGAGCATTGTATCAAAGATTGGTGGAAACCAATGGCACAGAAAGACATTGTCTCTGACCTCTTCTATATTACAAGAAACACGACTCATGTTGACTATCATTTGTCAAACTTTGATATGATGCCAATTTCAGAGAAAGAAGCCAAATTTTCTGGTGCCTTTTGGCAGGCAGAAAGCTCAGATGATGATGAAAGATTGGCTGGTTCAGTAAACGGTAAATCCTGCTGTACAGAAAACATTTTTGTTTGTATATATATGTACATGTACATGTAGATTGATATTAAGTTCCACACTATTTTTTACACTATTTTGAACTCGTTGTTGATGTTAATTTGACTTTGATCCACTTATAGTTTGTGTACATTTGACATGGTAAGAAAACCATTCCCTGTGATGTATATTTTTAAGTGGTTTGAACTTCATGCAAATTCCTTGACTAATATATGGAAATAAGGCATTAATCTATACATGGACACACAGATGTCAATTGACATTTTCAATTTATGTTGAAAAATAAAACATTTTGAAGAAAAAATTAACTGATCTCTTCATTCATTAAAATGTCTGAGCCTATTCACAAACAGTGATCAGGACAAATTCAAGCCAAAAGAAAACATGATTTCCTGACTGAAAACATATATTACAAATTCCTCTGTACATAGAAAAATATAAATCTTTACATGTTCAAAATATACTAAAAGGATATCTGTACAAAAATAAAACATTTTTTGCATCAAGTGTCGTTTGCTACATAAAAAAGATGTTGTACAGAGGTAATTATACATGTATATGTGTTCATATACTTTATGCATATACAAATCTTAGTCTTCTTTGGCTATAACCTTATTTGCTTTAATACAGACTTCCATTCAAACAACAATAAAAGTGAACCATTTTGAATCTCCATTCTTGTTAATTAAATTTGTGAATGTCACAGATTGTTGAATTGCTTTTGTTCTGTGCACTTCTCCAAGTCCTACTGTTGACCGGTCCATTCAAACTGCTGACCGGTCCTTTCAAACCACTGACCAGTCCATTCAAACCACTGACCAGTCCATTCAGACCGCTGACTGGTCCATTCAAACCGCTGACCGGTCCATTCAGACCGCTGACCGGTCCATTCAAACCGCATTGTGAAATAATGGCTTCTTCACTTGCTATATTTATCTAAACGATATATGCAGTGAGCCATGGGGTTTCTGTAGGTTTGAATGGTAAGGAACACATGTCTGGATATTCATTGAGAAAAATTACTGTAATACTCCTATATTTACTTTTATCTTATAACACACAGGCTAACCCTGCTTCTGTTATATATCAATGCTGTCTTTTTATGTTTGTTTTTATGTAGATCACATAACTTATGTATGATATATTTTAGCATGCTGTAGAATAGAGCTGTAGAATAGAGCTATTATCTTGTGCTATTATAGTGGCAATAATAATATAGAGAATAATCAATTTTCATAGCAAATTTTCTTTTCAAATTACTAATATCAAACCATGCATTATTAATCTTAATGACAAACTTTGTGTACGGATATTTAGGAGTATGTATCTAAACTGGTTATAGGTCCACCTTCGCCTGGACCTAATGTGGAGCCCGAGGTGGAACCCAACATGTCACATGACCTCCGAGCTCTGGAACATGTCAGGACTCAGCTGTTCCAACAGAACTACAGTCCATTCTTCACATACAACAGGGTACCCTGGGTGCTTGAGATCAGGAAGGAGGTCAGTGCATCACAACATTGGCTGATTATTGTAAAACAGTTTCTCTCTCTGTGCTTAGCCATATGGTTTCCATTTTATGTCCATTTTGTACGATAAACATGTATGCCCATTTTGTGTGACAAAGAACTATTACCTTTTGGCATGACATCCATATGAACTAAATAATTATAATATAGTGCTAATTAGCAATTGTTTTTACAATATATATGATAGTTGAAGCTTTCAATCATAATCTACAGTAAATTGATGAATTTTCAGGTGTTTACACCATCAGAGAAGGCAGATAACCCAGTGGTAGTTCAGTTGCTGTTCTGTCAGATTGTCCAGGATGTGTTCTCTAACGCCAGTATCCGGATCAGCAAGGAGGACCGAATGAGGCTGAGGAGCATGCTCGGTGAATATGATTCATATCGCAATAGACCCTTCATTAATATCCCTGGCACCACTATATTTAACCCTACCCAATATCTATATTTGCAATTCTAGGAAGGAAATGGAATTTCTTTTTTATTTATATCATATTAAAATGAAATTATCCCTTTGCCTGTTTGATGTTACACGTCTCAAAGTAATCAAGTTGAAATGAGATGAAAAATTGAAATTATATCGTTGATGTGTGTTGTTACAGAGAGTCAAGGTATTACACCGCGTAATGTTCTGGCGAGTCACAAGGCTCATATCAAGAAGCAAGTGATTGATATCACCCGAGAGTGGCCCTGCTACTTCTCCAGGCTCTTCCCTGTCAGTGTAAGTACACCCACTCTCCCTGTCAGTGTAAATACCCACCTTTTCCCTGTCAATGTAAATACACCAACTCCCCCTGTCAGGGTAATAACCCATCTCTTCCCTGTCAGTGTAAGTACACCGACTCCCCCTGTCAGGGTAATAACCCACCTCTTCCCTGTCAGTGTAAGTACACCGACTCCCCCTGTCAGGGTAATAACCCACCTCTTCCCTGTCAGTGTAAGTACACCCACTCTCCCTGTCAGTGTAAATACCCACCTCTTCCCTGTCAGTCTAAGTACACCCACTCTCCCTGTCAGGGTAAATACCCACCTCTTCCCTGTCAGTGTAAGTACAGCAACTCACCCTGTCAGTGTAAATACCCACCTCTTCCCTGTCAGCATAAGTACACCAACTCACCCTGTCAGTGTAAATACCCACCTCTTCCCTGTCAGTGTAAGTACAGCAACTCACCCTGTCAGTGTAAATACCCACCTCTTCCCTGTCAGTGTAAATACATCAACTCACCCTGTCAGTGTAAATACCCACCTCTTCCCTGTCAGCATAAGTACACCAACTCACCCTGTCAGTGTAAATACCCACCTCTTCCCTGTCAGTGTAAATACACCAACTCTCCCTGTCAGTGTAAATATCCCACCTCTTCCCTGTCAGTGTAAATACATCAACTCACCCTGTCAGTGTAAGTACAGCATTTCAACCCTGTCAGGGAAAGTACACCCACTCCTTCCTGTCAGTTGAAGTACACCTCTTCCCTTTCAGTGTAATGTAATCGATGCCAAATATAATTCCCAGGATTGTGCAGAGCAGGGCTTTATGGGATAATTTACATCCCCACCATGATTTGGATTAAATTTGGTGTATTTGAGGCAATTAAAAAGCAAAAAATCAGAGTATCAGGTGACTTCAGGCCACCGGGCAAGTGTGAATATTAAGGTCTTTTTATTCAACCCGACCTGAGAAAATAACTATTTGTGTCCCAGAGTCATAATGTGATTCACTTCTACTTTTAATTCTTTCCGAGGATTACGTGAAATTGATAGATTTAAAAGAAATGGCATTTTGTTAAATTTTTAGTAGAACATTTGTGTTTTGTTCAATAACAAGAGCAAGGTAGTGAGATGTGTGCATGGTGTTTCAGGGAGGGAGAAAGTTTGGCCATGTGCAGGTGGTAGGAGTGAGTCACTCTGGAGTGCGCCTTCTGTCTCGGGAGAAAGATCTCTTTGATGACACTCTGTCTGTACAGGATCACTTCAGGTAGGACACTGCTTTAACTTTATCATTGTCACTAACTTATTACAGGATGGCCATGAACCTCAATGAAGCAAAACATGATCAGTTAATAGAAAAACACAAATTGAAATGTTATAAAGCATTTGCTGTGCTTTGTGGATGGTCATCCAATCCTGCTGGATAAATAATGTGTGTCACGCACTTGCACACTCAGCACAAATTTTATTTTTCAACTTATGATATTTGCAAAGTGGGATAATGCATTGAACGGCCATATTTCAAGATGTATATAATCACGATCCACAAGGTCAGATGTCAGAGAATATGATTATTTAGTTCAGAATATGAAGTGATTTCTCTAGAAAACAAAGAATAAAATGAACATGTTCTTTCAAGTGTTATTAGTTTTGAATCATAAAGTAAAAGAAAG
This sequence comes from Amphiduros pacificus, assembly GCA_949316495.1. Classification (NCBI taxonomy): domain Eukaryota; kingdom Metazoa; phylum Annelida; class Polychaeta; order Phyllodocida; family Hesionidae; genus Amphiduros; species Amphiduros pacificus. The sequence continues at coordinate 33,127,207 of OX439002.1, forward strand.
GTGTATAAGTTTGTATTGAGTGGAGAAGGGGCATGATGCGGGTGTATGTTTGCCGAGTAAACATGTCCCAATGAACTACGAGGGAAGATGCCGTTGTGCGCTCGTCTGCTTACATGTGACCCGTCATGTGACCCATCATGTGTGACACAATACCGCCAGATAATACACTGAATAAAACACTCAATTCCCATGCCGCCAGAAAAAACCTTCTTGAATTTACATTGGGATTACGTACTGTATTTTTCTTGGAAAGGAATGAATTGATGGATGATTTAAAGAAATACCTTCACTGACAGTAGTTAGTATCCTTGTTACTTCAGGCAAGATTACGAAAAGTGAAACTTTAGAAACCTGTGCAGTAATTGCATCTTTCACGTCTTTTTAGGTTCAGAGTAATTTCAATTCATATTATTTTTAGTGTAATTTGAGTTTTTTTCTCAATAATACTCAGCATATCTCTCACAAATTGGAATGAAGTACTTTCAAGTGTGATTTGTACTTAACAGTATGATATAAACTAAACGGTGTGGTATATACTAAATGGTGTGACATATATTTGTACCAGATTTGAGGATATAGTGGATGTGAGTGTCCCTAAAGCCAGCACTATACAGTTCCATGTGAGGGACCACTACATTATACTCTACACACCAAAGGTAAGCCTTAAATCAATCTTTCCAACAATACATAGAAGCTTATACAATTTAAATTAAACGATGTTCCATGTTTCGTTAAATTACTTTTCAAATTTTTATACTTTTCACATTTTATAAACAAGTTTATTTTATTCATTTTTTTGTTTTCAGGCTACTTTGATCAAAACTCTTGTTGAATCTTTCTGCATAGAATCAGAAAAGGTAAGATTTTGATATGTGTGTTTATCTCTACAACAAACAAGAGGTGATTTTAATCTTGAACAGCCATCATTTTATTTTAACCCCAAATTATTATTTATTATGCTTATGGAGAATAGCTACCATTCTTGTTGATGGGTCTATCCCTGCTGACTCTTATACAGAAGAAGATTTTGTCTAAGGATTTTTTATTCCTGTGTTTATGATCATATAGATTGTGACGTGATCGTGATATCGTTTGCCGAGTCAATACCAGACTGTGTGTATGCACTAGTTGGACCTCACTCCTGCAAATGTCTTGCTTCATTCAATCACGCTTGATCATACCACTCTTTGTTGCCCTTTACCATTATCCCATTTTTTGTTGTTGTCAAGGCAATAAAAATTTAAAATGCCATAGAATATTGTAAAGACTTGATTGTAAATGTTTTCTTAATAATCTTTTAACTGCAAACATGCATTGTCAAAAATGAGAGTGTTTCAAGTGTGTGGATGTGGCACTGACTCCAGGATAGGATACCTGAGGGGAAGCCTGAGTAGTGGTTGTGTAGAGGGGTTCTGGACAGGTCAGCTGGTGAGGGATACGGGTGGTCCCTATGTCTGCCACTTACACAGATTGACATAGTGGCAACCACTGTAGACATTTGATCTTCAACCCCACGTATATCCGTGAATGTCACCAGTCGTTCTGTAACTTGTCTGTCTGTTGAGTTTGATTCTGATCTCATCTTGAGTGACTGCTGTCCACTCAGAAACTCCTAATAAACACTGGAATAGTAGATTGCCATTTAAACTTGATTTGATTTGAAGAGTTTTAGTATTGTTGATAGAATTTGAATCCTAAGGTTATGTAGATGACAGAGAGGTCCATACTTGACCTGTTTAATTGAAAAACCCAGTCTTGTGTCAATATATATTCAGGAATTAAGCTGCTACATAAAAAAGTACAAAATATAGCAAGAGCACACTAAAATTACAAAACTTAACTCTTTTGTTTGCCTGAAGCACATACAACATTGCTCTGGTTAACAGGCTATGGATGCAAAACAAGAAATTATTTTCAGAATTGCAAAAGATATTTAATTAGTTTTGCAATAAACAATGTTTTGACACACCATTATTTTAACTATATGATTGTTATTATTGCAGTCGTCCATATATGTGCGAGCAGTGCGTAATTATGTGACGCGGGAGAGAACGCTGCTGAGTTTCCAGGAGGGGGATGTCATCAAACTCACAGACAAGGACATGCCGCTCGACAAAGGTCAGAAATGACAATACTCCACTACTTTTTAAACTGAAGTATCATGAACTTTAACACTGGAATCGGGACAAATGTTCATATCACTGAGAAATATTATTTCAATAGCAATTCCAAATCCAGAAATTAGAAAAATGAATTTCTTTTACAATATTTTGATTGATTATAATGTGGAAATGGGCAAAGAGGAAAGAAATCGATCATGTAAGATCAAAGTGACATGATCAACATCTGCAGTGTGATTTAAACTTTTTCTGTCACCAGAGGTCACAAGTGGCATCTGAAAGAAGGCAAAGGCTCATGTGGAACTGTTTGTTCCTGTAACTATGGCAACCTCAGCAATATGAACCTCGCCATCAATGTGCAATGCATGAAAGGATGCTTAATTTCTCTGGAAAGCTGTCCTATTTCTTCTAATTGGTAACAGGACCTTTGTTATGTATATTTTCCCCACAGTCCATCCATTCTGATGGGGTGAACTGAAAATGAAAGACTAACTGAAATCTGTGAGAAAAAATAACAAAAAATGCTGTTCATTATGTTGGAACGGAGCATATGAAATGAGGTGTATTGATTTCTCTTTGGATTTAATGGGATATTGATGATTTAGGGAGTCTATGGTATTTGATGTATTGATTCTTTTGGTGTAAAGCTTGAGTGGACAGCTCATAAGGCTGTATGAATAAGTGATGGGTAGACAAGCAGAGTCGGGTCTGAGGCAGTGAGGGTGTATATGTGTGAGCCATTGAGAAAGCATTAAATGAAGTGAAATGAGAATGCAGTCTCAGCAGGGTTCAGTCGAGGCATATGTAGAGTGCTATAGTGCTTTAAGGTGCACGGTTGTGAACCCAGAGTTTGACGACGAGGTGAGCATGGCGCTGAGGTGGCCACGCACAAGTAGAGTGTCCTACACAGCTGCCTCACAGAGATGTGTCACTCATACCACAGGTCAGTCACCACAAAGCTAGCCTTCCTCAGGTCCAGAACTGTGAGGGTCTGAAGTCGCAGAGATGTGTCACTCATACCACAGATCAGTCACCACAAAGCTAGCCTTCCTCAGGTCCCAAACTATGAGGGTCTGAAGTCACAGAGATGCGTCACTCATACCACAGGTCAGTCACCACAGAGCTAGCCTTCCTCAGGTGCAGAACTGTGAGGGTCTGAAGTCGCAGAAATGTGTCACTCGTACCACAGGTCAGTCACCACAGAGCTAGCCTTCCTCAGGTCCCAAACTGTGAGGGTCTGAGGTCGCAGAGATGCATCACTCATACCACAGGTCAGTCACCACAAAGCTAGCCTTCTCGGGTCCCAAACTGTGAGGGCCTGAAGTCGCAGAGATGTGTCACTCATACCAAAGATCTGTCACCACAAAGCTAGCCTTCCTCGGGTCCCAAACTGTGAGGGTCTGAGGTCGCAGAGATGCGTCACTCATACCACAGGTCAGTCACCACAAAGCTAGCCTTCCTCGGGTCCCAAACTGTGAGGGCCTGAAGTCGCAGAGATGCGTCACTCATACCACAGATCAGTCACCACAAAGCTAGCCTTCCTAGGGTCCCAAACTGTGAGGGTCTGAGGTCGCAGAGATGCATCACTCATACCACAGGTCAGTCACCACAAAGCTAGCCTTCCTCGGGTCCCAAACTGTGAGGGCCTGAACTTTGGTATGATGCGTCACTCATACCACAGGTCAGTCACCACAAAGCTAGCCTTCCTCGGGTCCAAACTGTGAGGGGCTGAAGTGGCAGAGATGCGTCACTCATACCACAGGTCAGTCACCACAAAGCTAGCCTTCCTCAGGTCCCAAACTGTGAGGGTCTGAAGTCGCAGAGATGCGTCACTCATACCACAGGTCAGTCACCACAAAGTTAGCCTTCCTCAGGTCCCAAACTGTGAGGGTCTGAGGTCGCAGAGATGCGTCACTCATACCACAGATCAGTCACCACAAAGCTAGCCTTCCTCGGGTCCCAAACTGTGAGGGCTTGAAGTCGCAGAGATGTGTCACTCATATCACAGGTCAGTCACCACAAAGCTAGCCTTCTTCAGGTCCCAAACTGTGAGGGTCTGAAGTGGCAGAGATGTGTCACTCATACCACAGATCAGTCACCACAAAGCTAGCCTTCCTCAGGTCCCAAACTGTGAGGGTCTGAAGTCGCAGAGATGCGTCACTCATATCACAGATCAGTCACCACAAAGCTAGCCTTCCTCAGGTCCCAAACTGTGAGGGTCTGAAGTCGCAGAGATGCGTCACTCATATCACAGGTCAGTCACCACAAAGCTAGCCTTCCTCAGGTCCCAAACTGTGAGGGTCTGAAGTCGCAGAGATGCGTCACTCATATCACAGGTCAGTCACCACAAAGCTAGCCTTCCTCAGATCCCAAACTGTGAGTCGCAGAGATGACATGATGTGATATTAGGTTTATTTCCAATATTTCATAATTATAATAAATGCAAAAAGAGGGGAAAATAGGATAGTACAATTATAAAGTAAAGGGGGTTACCAGAAAGTTGAATTGACACTACAAGAGGACAAACAAAACTTTCAAAATAATTGCATCAGTTTTAATATATCTGCATACAAATTTTAGGCTGGTTGTATGGGGCACACCATGGCCAGTCCGGAATGTTCCCCAAGGAGTACATCCAACCCCTGGCAAAACATGAGGTGGAGAGGATAGAAGGAGGAACTAAGGTATGTGGCGCCCTCTACATGTGATACTGGTCTAACATGCACCCATAACAATGTTAATACATGGAAGGTGTGAATAACAAACTACATAGATGTAACAAAATGTTCAGTATACAATAAAATAGAAGATTAACAACACTTAGAATACAGTGTGATAACACAGCATATTTAAAACTGTCACTAACAATATGCCTAAAATGAGCCTTTGTTTGTTCCTGAATTTCTTGTTGATGTGTGCTGTTTTTGTGTCCAGTATGTAGTGCGCTCACACGCAAGACCCAACCCAATTGCAGCGGTAAGTGAGGTTAATCTGACAGCTGCCCTCTGGTGGTGACCAGCTTCATAACATCTGCCTCAAAAATGTTACCATTATCAAAACTTGTGTATTCTCTCATTCAAATTCTCTTTTACAATCCAGAAGCTCTTTATCTTGAAGCAATCTCTATAAATATGAGTTTAATTGTTGTACATTAGTAAGCAGCTGTCACATCATTGTAGTTGTGATTTGGACAATGGTAATTATCACTCGACCTTGGCCGTGAACTAATTATCACCTTTCACACTTCCTGTCTGTTCTGTACTGTGATTGTAGATGTATATATATTTAGTTATCATTATTATTATATGCCAGTGGTTCATTTTGATTTAGCATTGGAATGGATAGAACATTGAAATTTTGTTCTGTAGAATTTGTGAGTTGTGTCTGATTGCAGCCAATTATCACAGAATATAAAACAGATATATGATATGAGCACTTGCACCCCTGTTTGACAGCCACTTTTTTGTATTGAGTTTAAATTTCTGAGAAGAGTAGGACATGGAATTTTGATTGTATATGAATTTTGGTTGACAATATAACATACTTCAATGTGATCTTCAGTTGAATATTTGACCATCAGGGATGGTTTTTTGGAAGAAAATTAACCTCAATAAACATATGATCTTGAAAAACTGTCATGAAACATTAACGATTCTTTGTTTTAAAAACATAGTAAAGAATATAACACTATTCAATACTTTGTTGAGTGTACCTCATGCATGGTGTATGTATTTCAGGAGGGAGACATCAATGATAACTTGTATAACACCCTACCAGATGAAGGCAAGATGTCCATGCTGGAGTTTGCCATGCTACACTTCAGAGAATCGCCCTACAGGTATGTAACCCTATATCAGCCATATAGTACATCCATATTGTGCTGCTCTAACCCAAAATCAACTGGTTAAATTATCATATTTTGTTATTTCTTTGGAAATAATGGTAGTGATATTAAGTTATGAGAATATATATAATATATAATGACTCATTTACATGCCAGACATGGAAGGCAATACAATAAAGGTAAAATTAATAAATTCTGTATTAAGATATCTCAAAACCTCCTACACCCATCATGACCCCATCCTTTCTTTTCCAAACTCTCAATCCCTTTATCAATCAATTTCCTTTCTGGCCAGATGTGTATAGCCTTCACTGTGTAGCCCTTCTAGGATCCTTATTCCCCATCCTCTCTGGTTTATATCCTGTCCTTGTGTTATACATTGAATCTTATGGAGAAGTTATCTCATCAATTCCTTTGATATCTCTGTGCCCTCTCAATTAAGTATCTGCTCAGTCCTGTATGAATAATACATGTGCCCCTGTCTTCCAACCATTTGCTCAGTCCTATATGATTGGAGCATAGACATGTGCCACATCCAGCAACCATTTGCTCAGACCTATATGATTGGAGCATAGACATGTGCCATATCCAGCAACCATTTGCTCAGTCCTATAAGATTGGAGCATAGACATGTGCCACATCCAGCAACCATTTGCTCAGTCCTATATGATTGGAGCATAGACATGTGCAACATCCAGCAACCATTTGCTCAGTCCTATATGATTGGAGCATAGACATGTGCAACATCCAGCAACCATTTGCTCAGTCCTATAAGATTGGAGCATAGACATGTGCCACATCCAGCAACCATTTGCTCAGTCCTATATGATTGGAGCATAGACATGTGCCATATCCAGCAACCATTTGCTCAGTCCTATAAGATTGGAGCATAGACATGTGCCACATCCAGCAACCATTTGCTCAGTCCTATATGATTGGAGCATAGACATGTGCAACATCCAGCAACCATTTGCTCAGTCCTATATGATTGGAGCATAGACATGTGCCACATCCAGCAACCATTTGCTCAGTCCTATAAGATTGGAGCATAGACATGTGCCACATCCTCCAACCATTTGCTCAGTCCTATATGATTGGAGCATAGACATGTGCAACATCCAGCAACCATTTGCACAGTCCTATATGATTGGAGCATATACATGTGCCGCATCCTGCAACCATTTGCACAGTCCTATATGGTTGGAGCATATATATATGCCACATCCAGCAACCATTTGCTCAGTCCTATATGATTGGAGCATATATATGTGCCACATCCAGCAACCATTTGCTCAGTCCTATATGATTGGAGCATAGATATGTGCCACATCCAGCAACCATTTGCTCAGTCCTATATGATTGGAGCATATATATGTGCCACATCCTGCAACCATTTGCTCAGTCCTATATGATTGGGGCATAGATATGTGCCACATCCAGCAACCATTTGCTCAGACCTATATGATTGGAGCATAGACATGTGCCACATCCAGCAACCATTTGCTCAGACCTATATGATTGGAGCATATATATGTGCCACATCCTGCAACCATTTGCTCAGTCCTATATGATTGGGGCATAGATATGTGCCACATCCAGCAACCATTTGCTCAGTCCTATATGATTGGGGCATAGATATGTGCCGCATCCTGCAACCATTTGCTCAGACCTATATGGTTGGAGCATAGAATATGTGCTCAGTCTTATTTGAGTGGATGATATATTCATCCTTTGAGTCCTATGTGAGCCCATTCTATGACTTTCTGCACAGTCCTATGTGAGTGGACCATACAATATATACTCTGTCCTCTAGTTCTCTGCTCAGTTTTATGTATTTAGAACATATATTCAGTTTCACCACTATGTGAGTGGAGTGGATATTGACCCCATCTTATGACCTTCTGTTCAGTCCTATGTGAGTGGACCATACAATATATATATACCCTGTCCTCCAGATTTCAGCTCAGTCCTATGTGAGTGGACCATACAATATATATATACCCTGTCCTCCATATTTCTGCTCAGTCCTATGTGAGTGGACCATACAATATATACCCTGTCCTCCAGATTTCTGCTCAGTCCTATGTGAGTGGACCATACAATATATACCCTGCCCTCCAGATTTCTGCTCAGTCCTATGTGAGCAGACCATACAATATAAATACCCTGCCCTCCAGATTTCTGCTCAGTTCTATTTGAGAGGAGCATATAATACAAATGTATATGCCCCCTCTTCCTACCTTCTGGCCAGTCCTGTACAAGTTGAGCACATCTGAGGTCCTGCCCAGTCCTATGTGAGTGTAGTGGCTGCATGTTTTGTGTTGTTGTGTTGCTGAAGGTATGAGATGAAGCGTACCGACGAGACCGGCTCCATCCACGGAACCTTCAAGCTTATCAGCAGTCTCAAGGCTAAGACACTGCAGAAGGAACACAACAAGAAGAGAGGTGGACAAGACTTTTGTTTTACTGGGTTTTTTTTTGTTTGTTGGCGTTCTCTTAATTTTATCACTCTCCTCTCATTGTTCATATATAGAGTGAAGTGTATTCCTTTTATTGTAATGTGATGGTATTTTGTGCAAACATTTTGTGTCTTTAAATAACTATAATCTTTTATTAAAATTAACTTGATAATTCACATAGTTGGGAAAAAATGTATGATTATTTGAAATGAGTAATGAAAAGCATGAATCTATAATAGCAAGTGTTATGATAATATCGTTTTGAGTTGAAATACTAAGACTGCAATTTGTTGGTTACTATAATAGGTATCTCTGACTGGACGTGGAAGGAACAGGTGGACATGGTGAAGTGGACCAAGTCGCCCATCCAAGCATCACTCCTCAAGTTTGAATCACCTCAGATGAACAAGATGGCGCTGGAATGCTTCTTTTGTATCATGCGATACATGGGAGATTACCCTCTGGCCAGAGGACAGAAAACTATCGACTGTGTCTACTTCATACTTAAAGTAGGCATCAAATCTTTTTAGATTTTATTTTAAAATCTATGTGTTAAGATTTTGATAAGATTACATTGTATGTAGGTTAAAGTTGTTTAAAGAGATGCTTTATTGGTGTAAATACTGGGCATGACAAACAATAGTCACATAGTTCAACATTGTTATGTGGTTTAAAGGTTGGTCAGAGATGAATTAACAGTGTTTTGATTGTGTTTCAGGCTTGTCATAACCATCCAGAGCTCCGGGACGAGGTATACAGTCAGCTGGTCAAACAGACAACAAATAACCGCAGTACCAGACCGTATGTACACAATACAATATTAGGATGTGATATGTCAGAGTAAATGCAAATGCGTGCTCAAATATGGCATGATCACATATAAGCATAATATTATTGAAAAGAATTCTTTTCTCCAAAAAAAATAACCAACATTTTCTGCGTTTCACATTATGTAAAAAACCTACTGCACAATTGAATAATTGTGTATTGTATATTACCTCAGAGCACAGTTATTTCTTTCTTTTTTTATTATACTGAAACTTGAATTTAAAAAGATCTTTCCTTTGGGGTACCGGTATATACATTCATGGGTATACTTGTAGTGACAGTCATCAGCAAGGCTGGAGGTTGGTATCTATAGTGACGTCATACTTTGACTGTACAGACATCCTGAAGCCTTATCTGTTCAAGTACCTGGAGTTGACAGCATACGACAACCAGCAACCACACCAGACCATCGCAGCTCAGTGCCTGCAGAACATACGCACAACATTCAGGTTCGGTGGACGCAAGAACGTCCCCAGTAGAGTGGAAATTGAAGCTCTCACAGTATGTTAACCATAAATCTCTAAATTATAGTATTCCAATTTAAATCTTAAGGTCTTTTCTACTTTTTTTGCTTGTTACTTTTCTAATTGAACCCTAACTATTCTGCCTTCTCTTTGCAGTTTTATATATGGAATCTCTTCTTGGTTTTTTTGTGTTTAGTTTTCTTGTGTTTTGTACAGTAGTCTTTGTTTGCACTTCCATCACAGTTTTAAACTTTAAAAACCTCTCTCTCAGTTTATTAATTGAAATTGTGTTCTATTTTGATTTTAAGTAAACTTTTCAAATTTGCCTGTTTTCAGAGAGGGCGCAACACCAAGCGGCAGATGTGTGTGCTGCCGGGAGGAATGCCCGTCGTCCTCAATGTCCGCTCGTGCAGCGTAAGTAAAACTCCTTATATTATGATTTTAATCTCTCAATGAATTCCTTTTTTAAAAAATCATATTTTATCCCTCTCAAAATTTTATTTTCGGATAAGAGGCATTAAGATTTTTATTCACCATTTTATGATTTCAATTTATTTGATATTTATAAATATATGTGTAAAGACCTATTTGTCTCGTATTATCAATATGGATATGTGCCTGTAGGTGGTGCTGGATGCAATTGAGCAGATATGCAGCCGTCTGGACATCCATGACCCCCTGGAGCGGGAAGAGTTCACCATATTCTATGTGATCGAGTCAGAGAATCGATACTGTCCCCTTAATAGGGATGAGTACATATTTGATATCACAACAGAACTAGCCAATCAAAAGAAGGAGTTTTACCTGTTGTTCCAGCGTACAACTTGGGTGTTCACTTTACGGCTTGACAACAACCCACAGTACACAGATGTTATGTATCACCAGGCAAGAATAACATATTATCATCCAAACTCTACAATTATACTCAAATAAATTATTGAAATTCTCCGAAATTCTTTATTGGTAAAGTATATACTGACTGCTCATTTTCCCTTGAATTCAGAGTATTCCGGACTACCTGGATGGTTTCCTGTTGCCAATGCCTTCCAACTCGTTGCCAGAGTACATCAAGGATGAGCTGTCAGGTTTAGCTGCTCTCCAGCTGCGAGCTGCAGAGCTCAAGGCCATGCCTCCTATGTAAGGCAACGACCATTGTCACCCTCATAATATGTCATTCTGCCCTCCTCCTCTGAGGGAGGGCATATAGTAATCACTTTTCCGTCCGTGCGTCCGTGTGTCCGTGTATCCGTGAGTCCGTCACAATATTTGGAATGGCCAACACTCGAAAGTGGCTGGACCACAGGGATGATACTACATATGCCTACAACAATATAGTCCAAGTAAATATTTTCCATGAAAGTTTGGTGACCTAGGTCAAAGGTCAAGGTCGCAGTGACCATCGGGTCAACTTTGGCCGTGAGCGCTCTCACTTCTATAAAAATGTTTCAATTTTGACACAAGTTGGTGTACAGGTGTATTTTATGAGGGGCTAGGCTAAGTTCGATGATGGGCGATACTGACCAAATTTTGATGTCATGGCGTCCATTTTTCAAAATGGCCGACGTGCCGATTTTGTGAATTCTTTTGAGAATACACTTATATCAAACATTATTACTTTTTATCAATTGGTATAAGCTGCAAAAATGTTAATTTATGTAATTGGGTCAGTGTGACCTACTTTTCAGGTGAAAATCGACATCCCCATTAGTATTTAGAGTGGCCCTCATTTTAATGCTGCAGGACATTGGGGTTTGATTCTACATAATGTTTGAAAAAATAAAGACCCCAAAAAAAGATTCCATGGAATTTTTCCAACCAAGGTCAAAGGTCAAGGTCGCAGTGACCATCGGGTCAACTTTGGCCGTGAGCGCTCTATCTTCTGTAGAAATGTTTCAATTTTGACACAAGTTGGTGTACAGGTGTATTTTATGAGGGGCTAGGCTAAGTTCGATGATGGATAATACTGACAAAATTTTGAAGCCACAGCAGCCATTTTTCAAAATGGCCAACATGCCAATTTTGTTAATTCTTTGCAGAATACACATATATCAAACATTACTTATTATCAATTGGTATAAGCTGCAAAAATGTTAATTTATGTAATTGGGTCAGTGTGAGCTACTTTTCAGGTGAAAATCGACATCCCCATTAGTATTTAGAGTGGCCTTCATTTCAATGCTGCAGGACATTGGGGTTTGATTGTACATAATGGATGCTGATTCTGTGAATTTGAGGTGCGGGGCAAACTGGCCACTAGGCGACACTGGCCACAGGGGTATGCAGGAGGAGGGCATTGTTCTGCGATCTCTGAGCGCATTTCAATTCTTACTTCAGTGATTTACACAATTTTATACAAATGAAATATGAAGAATAACTAAAAACAAACAATGAAAATTTGTCTTTTTCTAGTATAAAAGAATTTATTTGCAGGCGTGATGTGTTGGTCAAGTTCCCACGTAATGTGCAGAATCTGAGTGATATGGGAGGCCAGAGATGGACAAACCTTGTACACCAGAAGATACGAGATGTCGAGCACCTCAATTCACACCAAGCTAAACAGACATTCCTCGGTACGTAGGACAGTTTAATTCACACCAAGCTAACCAAACATTCCTAGGTATGTAGGACAGCTGAATTCACACCAAGCTAAACAAACATTCCTAGGTATGTAGGACAGCTGCATTCACACCAAGCTAAACAAACATTCCTAGGTATGTAGGACAGCTGCATTCACACCAAGCTAAACAGACATTCCTAGGTATGTAGGACAGCTGAATTCACACCAAGCTAAACAAACATTCCTAGGTATGTAGGACAGCTGCATTCACACCAAGCTAAACAGACATTCCTAGGTACGTAGGACAGTTTAATTCACACCAAGCTAACCAAACATTCCTAGGTATGTAGGACAGCTACATTCACACCAAGCTAACCAAACATTCCTAGGTATGTAGGACAGCTGAATTCACACCAAGCTAAACAAACATTCCTAGGTATGTAGGACAGCTGAATTCACACCAAGCTAAACAAACATTCCTAGGTATGTAGGACAGCTGCATTCACACCAAGCTAAACAGACATTCCTAGGTACGTAGGACAGTTTAATTCACACCAAGCTAACCAAACATTCCTAGGTATGTAGGACAGCTACATTCACACCAAGCTAACCAAACATTCCTAGGTATGTAGGACAGCTGAATTCACACCAAGCTAAACAAACATTCCTAGGTATGTAGGACAGCTACATTCACACCAAGCTAACCAAACATTCCTAGGTATGTAGGACAGCTGAATTCACACCAAGCTAAACAAACATTCCTAGGTATGTAGGACAGCTACATTCACACCAAGCTAAACAGACATTCCATGGTATGTAAAACATTTGAATTCACACCAAGCGAGACATTCCTAGGTATTTTGAACATCTGAATTCAAACCAAGCTAAATAGACAATCCTTGGGATGTAAAACAGCTGAATTCACACCAAGCTAAACAGATATTCCTACATATGTAGAACAAGCTGTATTTTGTTATGCAGATATTCTGTCTAGATGGCCTTTGTTTGGATCAACATTCTTCAGCATCAAGAGTGTGGGAGACCCCAGAATAAAGGCAGACTGTTTGATGGCTATCAATAAGGCAGGCGTTCACTTCCTCCACTCCAAAACACACGTGAGTAGATAAAAGATCTCAGCTTTATTAGGGGCTGAACCCTAGACTATAGCGATGCACATATACTCTTTTATTAGAGAAATGATTCATTGAGGTGTGGAAATGTATATGTGTATAAAAAGTATTTTTTTGTTTTCATTTCCAGGAGACACTGATTTCCTATCCCTTCAGTGAGGTGATTTCCACACGCAGGTACAAGTCCGAAACAAATGTCAATTATTTGGACATGAAGTGCGGTGACCTGATGGTGCAGAAGATCACAAGGATAGAAACCGATCAGGTAAGCATCATATGAGATCAATAATACTGAGAAATGCCACCCTGAGGGAATGTGGTGCATAACAGTCATCTTACTAACTACCTCTGCCAAAGGCTTCATTGAGGTACTGGGAGGTAACCATTAAGCCATGTATACTGTTATTGTTGCCATATATGCTATTATTGTTGACACCACAGATTATTACAGTACCTTTTGTGGCATTTGTCACAAGGTATCTAGTTGCCTTTATTTTGCAAGTAGGATTGACTGCAGATATGCCAGTATGGTGTCTGGCAATACAACACATGTTATGAATGGATGTGCATTGATGCTGTTTGCAATACAATGGTTCCAGAGGTAGATTTGTGGAGTATAATGAGAAACTTTTTTTCAAACATTCCAACATACAAATAAAACAATATTATTATTTTTAATAATTAGCTTTCAAATATGGTAATGGGTAATAAAGATATAATATAATATCTTTTTAATGCAATTTGGAGCTTTTTGATGCATCAAATATGGTTGTGAGAAACAGACATAATGTAATTTTATTCTTTGTTTTAGGGCACAGATATTTCCTCACTTATAGGCCAGTACATTAAGATATTTGGTCATATGAAGCAGAGAGGGAAGTGAATAATTGATCCATGATACCACCCAGCCTAATATGCCAAAGTCAAGGTGCTCCTAGTGGACGGACCATTTGTGTAAATCTGGCAACAAATGCAAATATTCTGGCACATCTACATTTGATTATTAAAACCGACAAATTCAGATTAGTCAAAGTTAACTGCTGTGCATCAAATAGCCAATAGAGACAGTTTATATAAGATTCAGGGATGTTACGCCCGCCACAAAGACTTATTGTGTTGATTTTTGCAAGGGAAAGTATTGTCATCAGAGAATACAGTATCTCCTATCAGGACCTCTGTGCATGGGGTCTGAATTATTTGCTCCCCAGGAATATCCAGCCTCCATTTGGGACCTTTCCATATGTGATGGGAATGTATACCTGATGTTTCACCCATAAGGACCTCTCCACATAATGTTATGTGAATGTATCAGTGCTCCAAGAACGGAAAATCTCCTGCCAGGGCCTGTATACACACAGTGTTACTTTAAGACCATTATACTGGAATCTGTATCTCCAGCATCTTTCAGGATTAGATTTGATTCTTGAAAACTTAAAAGGAATGCAATGTGGTTGGAACACGAAGGATATCTGAGGTTTCAGGACACAAGATTTATTCAGATGGTCATCAACCTCAAGTCCTATTGTGCCTTCTTTGTGATAATGTATATATTATGCAGGATTTTTTTACACCAAATTAACAAATTAGGGAAGGTTTATATGTACTTCCGTCAAAGACCTGATTACGTTCATTTTGATATCTTGTCCAAAAAAATTGTAATATTTGTCATAGAATTATTGTGTTATGTTTCAAGGTGTCCTCTTTTTGTTCTTTAAATTATCCCACTACCCATTGTTCAGTATATTTTAAATACATGAGAGGAGTTTGGGTAAGGATTTTTTTCAGAAACTGTTAAGCATAATGTGGTTCAAGTTTTATTTACATAATCATTACCTGAAAAATTCACACGACACTTCAAAATAGACTTCAGAAGCAGTGACTTTGATAAATGCAAACTAAACAAATATCTATTGTTCAAACGTTTAACAAAGATGTTGTTGACCAGGATTATGGATGCAAAATTTCAAATGATTCAAAGTCTATATGATATCAAAAGCTGTGATACGTATAATGCTTTTTTATTTATACTACTTGTGTATAATATACTGTACATTTCATTCATACCATATATAATTACATATATCAAACTTCCAATTAACATTCCTCTACATATTGACTGTATCAGAGCATAGTGGGAAATTATATTATGAAAAATTGTTCCGAAGTAAATGTATAAACAGACTTAAAATTTCCTGTGTTGTTTATCAGCCACTTAATGAATCTTGTTGGGGATAATACTGTTGGAACTGTGTACTGCTGTTATGTTCGTGTTTGTTAAATGGTTTATTACATTGTGTTTAACCTAATACTGAACAACTAGTGTAAAACAGAACATTGTTGCCTGGGATTTTTGATATTTATATAGATTTAATCAGAGAGTACAACACACTTTGTTCTTAGTATATTATTGAATGGTGTCAATATTATTAATAAATTTCTGCAACAAAGACTTTCAATTAGGAAGTGATGATGAGAATATACCGGTACATGTCATGCAGATAAGATATTTGGGGAAGAGCAGGAACAAATCTAGAAAGAATGATTGATCACAGTTTGTAAATACTAAATACTGTAAATCTCTTCATCTTGGTGTTTTGAAAATATGGGATGAGTACCAAAAACAGCTGAAGATTTTTCAGTCACATATTAATTTTGTTGTCAATTTTGATAGACAGGTGAAGTGTCATATTTACTTTTGACAAAATAAAGATCCTAATTATCGATTACTAGATTGTTGTAAAAAGACTTGAAGGTAAATTGGAATTTCCACCAATTTCATAGTGTTTCTAATACAAATACTTAGATGGAAGCAATGGGTACATAATTATAATCATGATACCACTAATTAATTGTCGAGGACTTGTTCATCCATATAATTATGCAGTTATCTTTGTGTTTCCACTTTATTTTGTTTGTTTTTTTCTTCAATGTATATGCTGACAAAATCAAGAACTTCCATATCTCCAATTTTGTTTAGCTTGTTGTATGTATATTCAGGGTAGCAAACACAGAATCATCTCCTTTGTGTGAGCATTTTAAAGGAGAATAAATGCATCATTAATTGTATTAGAACTCTTAGAAATTATCAGTTCATATTCTGTTTAATTTTTATGTGAAATCCTGATTCTTTTACAAAAGTAATATATTGTTGGCTGTTCTCAGTGATCAAACTATATAGGATAAATAATATGTAAGCACAAGACATGGTCAGACTATGTCTGGGCTTTGAAAGCAAATAATTTTGTAAGATACTGTATAAATTCACTGATTATTCTTATTGACATGTACATGTACATATCAAATGAATCTACTTAATTTGGTGAGTGTAACGGTTGTGCAATGATCATAATGATACAGTATGAATTCCTGTGGTGGAGTTTCATCAGAGACACTGGCCTTCAGTATAAAGATTTACAGTGGATAAATAAGTGGGCAGTTGTCTTCATTGTTATCAATATTTTTGTATTTATCTGATGAAATTGAATAAATAACAATTTCTAACAATGCATTTTGTCTCTTGTATCATTTCTTAACAGGATTTATACACAAATCTAGAATGAAAAAGAAATAAAGATCATATATATTTTTTGTCCCTTTTATGTCTTATTTACTTTTTATCTCTGCTAGATCCTGTTCTGATTTATTTTCTTAACATTCCAATTTGACAATTCCAATTTTAATTTTGTGGAACAATCTTAACTTGGTAGCCATCTTGAACTTTTTACACTTACCTTTATTTAAAAAAGTTCAACAGGATAAATAAAATTTCAAGCTGTTCTGATTTTTGTGGAACATTACAAACTGCACTCCTTTAAACCTGTATATTTACTGTATGTTTTTACCCTTGTATTTCTTGGATTTTTTTTAGAAAACAATGTTTCTGACTTTATCTCGCCATTGACAGATCCTTTGAACTATTTGCAAATATTAGAACAGGACATTAATTCTTTGATCTTTGATTGTTAGTTATTTAAGCTTACCGGTATATAATGTCAGGGCTACTGGGGGATGGGATTGATCCTTGGTTGCTAGTTACATATGCGCATGTAATATCAGGGACATTGGGGGATGGTATTAATCATCTGATCCTTGGTTGCTGGTTACATAAACTTATGTAATATCAGGGACATTGGGGTGGGACTGATCCATTGATCCTTGGTTGCAAGTTACATAAGCTTATGTAGCATTAGGGAACGAACATATGGGAAAGACCTTTTGGGTTGCTAAGCAACTGAACATTTAATTATCAGTGCAAAAACCGTTGCTGACTTCGCAGCTGCTGGTATTGAAAAGTGAGTCCTTGTTGACACCAGAAATGATTATAGTATGGCCTGCTTTACTCGTACAGTTGGTAGAGCAATGGGTCTGTGCCTTACTTGGTCATATAAGTGGAGGACAGAAGGTGGTGGATTAGACTCCTACACCAACAGTGTTACTTTCACACTGATTAAAAGGCTTGAAAGTTGACCCGATATGGCCATTGTTGCTGAAAGGGTTGTAAAAACACCATTTCACAATGTTTCAATTATTACAATACCATTTGTGACAAATTTGCCGGAAGGTTTCTAGTTTTTCTTATTGCCCTAAGGATAAGATCAAATATGATGTGAATGTTACTTTTCAACATACCAACTGATAGGATTAATGCTGAATACAGTTAATTTGGTTATAATAACAAAATAACCATAAACCAGCAATTCGGTTCACATTAACCCCACACCGCATGTATATGAGAGACAGTTTAGCATTCCTATTATGCAACAATGTAACAATGATGGAAATAATATCTCTTGGAATGTGCATCGAAATTCCAACATAAATTGTCCTGAATATCCTTGTATAGATCTGATATCTATTAATTTATGATCACTGTCCAAAGTGCTTTGGGTTTCAACCTACTCAACAGACCTTTTCTCTTATTCCAAAGATGAATAAACCTTATGATAAAATTACATATGATATGATTCAAAATACAATTTATTACTTTATATGTACAATTTGCAGATAATCTGCCATAAAAATGAATTATATACAAAGATACAGAGCAATATGATTTGCAATACTAAAACAGCCACCCAGAGTAAAAATGACAAATTTTAAAATAATAATCCCGTCATCATTTAGATACAAATATATTGTGAATTTGGACTTTCAATGCCATCAAATATGTGCTGAAAATCTGGAGCCAAAATATGATTGTCACTTTTAAGCAGACAAGAATGCCAACTATCCAAAGAACATTACCGGTATGTTATAATGACATCATACATGCCACCTTACATGCCATGTGATTTTGCAGTGGTTTACATCCTAGTTTTAAAAGCCTTTTAATGTTGGTTGCCCAGGATTCCACATTGCACTACTTTAAGTTCATTTCTTTATTCTATTGAGACAGTAAGAGGTTTCTTTGCCTTCACAAACTAAAAAAAATGTGTCATCAAGATTTCTCTCTCTTTATGATAGGAAGTACATTTTGTGTCCATGTTTGGTGCCATCTCACATTTTGGAATACACACAAGTTTTCCCTCATATTTTGTAGCTTTTTGGTATTGTTTGGAAATCCTTTAAGTAGATCCTGTAAGAAATTAAATTGAAAAAAGAATTAAATTATTGAAAAAAGAATTTCCCTAATTAGTCAGGATATATTTAACTAAAAGTTAACAATGAAATTATAAAATAATTCTTTTCTACATGACAAATGCAGCTTTTAGCAATAATGTACCAACCAATAAACAGATCAATAAGAATGTTATGATGATTCAAAAATCTGTTTCAAAATGTTGATATATTGGCATAATCATGACCATGTTGGTGCTGGTATGTTCTTGTATCCCGTAAATACATGTAAACTGGGCCAATGTTGCATTTATTCCCTGCCCAGATGAAGTAGTACCTGTAATTGTGATGCCAGCATGTCCTCTGTCTGGAAAACAAGGCCCGTCTCTCCATCTATCACCAACTCATTCAGACTGCAAACAAAATGAATGCAAATAACATGATTATGCTTGTGAGTACAGCCCTGTGCTTCTGTTTAACCCCTACTGAACAGGAAGGATGACAGCATCCATTAAAATTGCTATAGTTCTCACTAAATTGCTTCATTTTGTTACATTCTCTCAAGCTGCAACTTGTTATAACGTAATCATGGTAAGACCAGTTTAGTTAGTCCAGTCAATCACCTAGATTTTTAGTCTATTAGGAGTTAAAGTGAATTTTTAGAGTACTCTGCTTCTTCCGTAGACCCATGTTATAACCTACCATTTGTAATATATGGCACAGACAGGTAAGCCACACCCATACATGTCGACAACCTTCATGGGCAGATCCAGACCACTGGAGGAAGTATGCAGACATACACCTACATCTCCTGACCCTACAAGGAAGCAAATAACATGAACCAAGTTATCCCACAACTCAGTAGACACTATCATCTTAAATGCTCATTTTGCAATGTACATAATTTTGATCTTTACTGACCGAGGAGCTTGGGGTAGTCTTCAGCCTCTAGCCATGGAGTACACACTGTCACATGCTGCCAGGACTTTTGGCTTATCAGGTCCATGTAGTATGCCTTCTGAGGGCCTTTACCTGCACCACAAACATTTACAGTGTTTTACTACTATCACATCTGTCATCAATGGAAACAATTAAACATGACAAAAGAATATATATTTCTCAAATAAATTTCAACAGACAAATCATAATAATATAAATTAATGAGTTGGAAACTGCATCCTATTATTGAGCAAAATATTCAAATCAAGAGGCTGAGCAGTGGAGTAGAGTATACAAATATTTATCATTTATTATTATTATTATTAGAGTGCCCCACCTGTTATAACACACAGCAGATCTGGCAGCTTCTCTCCCCTCTGCTTACTGGACTCATACTCTGGAACACAGCATCCATCAAATATATCACTTCTCTAATACAGAATCTGATATTTTCCCATAAAGTCTATCTGCATTCAATAACTTTTATTCAGAAAATAGACAACAGTACAAGGATAAGTCTATGATTGAAATATTTCTGTATCACCAATGATGATCAACAATATTTGCAGAACTTACTTTCAAGTGCACTCAATAGAACAGAGAAATCTTCATCCTCTACAAACAAATAAAGTCAACATTATTGTGTTTTCTATTTGATCGGTTTAAAAGATCAGAATTTTAATAAGCTGTTTTGATATAAAATTCAATAACCCCTAATTTTAGCACAGGGTAAGACTGCCAGTAAATCTAACCTGTCCAACTTGTACTGCTTATCAGTAGTGCAGGTCTGTCCTTGACTTTGACAATTTCACCTCCTTGTGTTCTTTCTGTTAATAGTGTTCTGTCTGTTTTGCTCTGGGACTCTTCTCTAAAATACAAAAAAATCATCACAAATCTACATTTTGAATTTAACATTTATTAAAGCTATTAAGCATCAATTCTCAAATTTGGTGTAAGTTTAGCCACATATGAACATAATGATAACTTTAATTGACCTCAATTGAGGCTCAAAGTAGGGAAGCACTGTTTGACGCCATTTTGGCACTATTCAGAGGTCAATACATTTCATGACGTCATAAGTATGTTGCCATACGTTTATGACATCATTTTACCTTTCAGTGCCTCAATGATGACATTCCACATAAAAGTGATGCCAAGAAAGAAGAGTGCTTTCATAAGTACCGGTAGGTTATAAAATAGTATCTTGTTCAAATAGATTTTACAGACAATGATGGGGATGCATTTTTCAAAAAGTTTATAGACATGAAAGACAGATACATTTATCACCAATATGTAAATTTTAAACATTTTTGGCAAAATTGGTGCATAATCCCTTTAAGTAATATCTTCATATAACAGATGAGCATCTCACACTCATGTTATTTCTTTGCAAAGGTTGATTCCTTTGAGCAAGCACTGGGTAAATATATATCTCCCAGGTCAGTTTGGAATGTGTAAAGATTTCATACCTTGAGGCAAACACAGGATAAGTGTCTGCAAGTTTCATGAAGAGAATATGTTGATCAAAAAGTGAGGTTTCACAAAACATATCCGGAGGTCTGTCATACATAACTGATGCTCTGTAAAAACCAGTAACTTCCTTAAAAATTCGCAAAAAAGCAGACTTTCAAATATCTTAATATCATGTTCTATTTATATTCAATTATATTCAGTTATGGTAAAATAAGAATTGTCTGAATTTAAAGTATAAGAAACTTTTTTTTTAAATAAAATGAATTTAAAGTATAAGAAAGCTTTTTTTAAATAAAATGGGTCTTACTGAATGTTCCATCTCTCCTTAAGATCCTCACTCATAGATTTTGTAACACAAATATTTGATTCTGACTTCTTCCCAAAAAATCCTTCATACCTGAACAAAGAAGTGATTGATGAATTACAAAGGTGCACATGGCAATTTCGTTATGCATGTAATAAAATGATTTGTTATTTTAATTCATTAAGCATTTGACAGCAATACTGTACGATATGGTAATAAATATAGTGGCTCACCATCTTGCAAACTTGACAAGTGGATTTGAAGAACCTACTGCCAGGGAGAGAATTGTGTAGCCATAGTTGTGCCAATCAACCACCAGGTGGCTCCCCTGTAGAACACTCATTACCCAGCATACTGCAAGGGTTGGAATGGCTGGAGGATTCTTAAAGAAAGGTGCATAGGTATATCAGTTATCACTTTAATTTTGATTTATCATTTCAAACTGCTATTAGCCTGGAGAAGCATTTCTTTTAAAAGAGAAGGTTTATGAAATTTCTTTTGGCAAAAACATAAATATGGAAAGGTGAACGTGTGCTTTTTGCCTTATGATGATACAAAAACCTGGCCTAATGATTAACATGCTCAAGATTGGCCTCATGGCCCACTTACTCAAAGTTTAAAAAGCATGATTAAATTGTGGAATCATCAGCATTGTACATTTCTGAGCTCTGAGATTTGCTCAAATGTAACCATAATATGAAGATTTAATTTTTTGTTTTCTGTAAAGTGTCATTTTTTTTGTATTTTCTACATTTACAAATCAATTCAATTCTCTATGTTCTGACATGCATATTGTTCAAATAAATTCCAAACTTGAAGATTTTATCTTTATTTTCTGTTTAAAGTCTGAGATCAAGTGTTAAACGGCCTATCTATACACCAACATATTACACCAACATATAATCAAAAAAAAAAAAAAACATATATGCAGCATTAATTAACTTGCCCATCATGTTAGCATAGAAGAAATAACTGAACCGAAACATCTTGTTTGAGAATCCATGTTTTTCGAACTGCATTATTTTGCACTCAAATTAAAATTCAAGAAAATGTAGTTATGACACTTCCAGAAATAAGTTAACTGAACATAAGTTCTGTTCTTACCTGTAAAAGTATGGTACCTGGGGCTTTGCTTAAAAGAAAAGCTAGCACCAGAGTAAAACACTGCCACAGTACTTTTGTCACATACACCAACAACCTTGGCAATTCTGTTTTAAAGCGAACAAAAATATATTTTATAATTTGTAATTGACATAATTTTTCTGTGAAATAGCTGATACTAGAGTTTTTAATTTTTTTTTTAACATTAATTTTTTTAATGATTTTTGAATGAATTTTACAGTGAAAAAGAAGTTATATGCCAAACTGCATACTTTGCACAATGCTTGGTGGCTCCATCATGTGGTGAAATGTGATAGCCTCACATTCAACAACATCAGCATGAGGCACTGACCCTGAAAAAGATTTGTTATGTTAATTAATGAGATCTCTGACAATATCAAATAATGGTGACACTTTAATGATAACATAAAACATACTTTCAGATTTATTATTTTATTTTACCTCACAGTGAAAAAAAGGTTCACAAGGGATGATGACAGTCAAAATCAGTGAGCCAGATTGAGCTCATTTTTGTAGGGGCTGAATTCACTGATGACTGTGAGAAAATTCTCTTGTCAGTTGTTGTAATGTGATAGGGCTAACACTCATTGAATTGGCACATTAAAGAACAGTTTCATTTTCAGTAATGTGTCTTGTATAACTGTGACCTGGAGGTGTGTACTTGCTTAAATGGTCAGCATAAATAAATTGCACCCAATGACCTCACCTGTATCACAAAGTTATGTTCACCACTGAACAATCAAACAAACTGATGGTTTCACTTTATCTATCTTAGTTTGTCTTACTTTCAATAACTGAGCTTTTT
This sequence comes from Amphiduros pacificus, assembly GCA_949316495.1. Taxonomy (NCBI): domain Eukaryota; kingdom Metazoa; phylum Annelida; class Polychaeta; order Phyllodocida; family Hesionidae; genus Amphiduros; species Amphiduros pacificus. The sequence goes on from OX439002.1 coordinate 33,150,808, forward strand.
CTAAAAAGCTGAAAAGAGAAATCAGTGCACAGAGAATTTAAATAGGTGCACAATGATGTGAGCCTGATCCGTCAATCTTCAAAGGAAAAAAATTCCCTACCAACCCTAGCTCAAACCAGCTACCTTAAAGGGAAACTTTCACCTCTCTGATATACTTTTGTAGTTTGGAAGAGAATTATAATGCACATTGATTTGTAGGCTCTATTAATATGACCGCCCAAGAAAAACATGATTTTTGGAGAAAAGTAGCTCTTTTAAATGCACGTGCTAGAAAAAAAAGAATGACGTCATCGTGCGGCAATTACCTACTTACATAAATAATTAGTAAACAAACAACAATGCAACCAAAAAAGCGGTGTCACGATTTTTGGTCACTGTAGAATTTTTATGTGCGTTGGAAAGAACAGAAAAAATGCGACATTTTGGTGCCAAAAGCATGAGAATCGGACCAATATTAGCAAAATTAAGTTTTGTGAAAATTGAAAATGATTGCAGCTCGAGTTCCACGTGCAATAAATCCCCCACGATGACGTTATAGGCACAAATTGCAATAAATTATCATAATTTATGGGGGATGCAAGAATAGTTTTAAATGTTGATTTGTGTTTCCATGGTTACTGATATAATTATTTTGTCTATGAATTTCAATGTATTTACACATATATGATCATTTAATAATGTAATTTATATAATTTATTTTACTAGAAAGTATCTCTTTTAGGTTTTTTGCACTTTCTGGGTGAAAAGAAATAATTTAATCAATCATATCATTTAAACATATGAATGTGATTGAATGTGAATGTGAATGTGACTGGAACCCACCAGTGCAGGGCAGCTGCCAACCTGCTCGCCTCTACACAATCATGTGTAAAGTAGCACTTTCTGTCGGACCAATCGTGTGTCAGCAGCAAGTCAAACCCCTGCCTAGCCAGGCAAAAAACACAAGCGAATCATGTTTAACCAGTATATGGGTAGGATTTTTTCTTTGATCGATCATGGGTTTCCATCTTGTTTTTTTAATGATTGAATTTTAGAGAGTTTTTTGTGCACTTCCGATTTTGAGGTTTGTTTTGCAAATGCACAAGCTTGATCTTTTTTAAAATCAACACTTGTTTGGCCTCACTTCTAATAATTGCACTATCTACATCAACTCGTCAGCAACCAGTTTCCTCAGATGAAGTAGACCATCCATGAAACTGTAGAACAGAAGTTTCCCGTCTTTTTGATATGCCACCATTTGACCAAAGCATTATTTGTGATAATACTGGGTAAATACCTTTATTTATCATATAAAACACAAGTAAAATCGATCCGCTACATCTGATATCCATTATTTCGAAAATATTAATGTCCGTAATGAAAACTCTTTGTTTTGACGCTAAGGACAGTAAGGTCAAGAACATAGAGAAATTTGTGGGGTTATTCAACCTGTGAAGCATAATTTGTGATAATATTGGGTAAATAGTTCTCGCTATCTGCTCTCCCGGCTTTTTAGCTGGTCCGTGAAAAAATGATGAAATTGGCGCAAGACAGCGGGCATGATGGGAAAGATGTTGCATTGTAAACTTTTGCCGCCTTGCTTCAAGATGGGAGGGAAATTTCAGACTGACATTGTACATTGACACGCTAATGGTAGCGCTAAAGCATGTTTGTTGTGTAATCTTTATATAAGTATATTGCAATCTACGTAATTTATGTCAACATTACGGAGGCAAAACTGACAAAAACAACGATGGAAAGATGAAAGGCTGAGGCGACAATGCCCCAAACAGGCTGTCGCCGCTGTTCCCGAATGTGCCGTGTGCAAAGAATTGGGTCAGATAAGATTGCAGCGCTCTGTTAGTCTGTCAACAAAATCTGTTTGATCCGCTTCGTCCGATATCCATACTTTTCCACCACCGACTGTGACTGCCAGCAGTTACAAGGCCAAGGGTCCCCTCCAACTTAGCCGTTGTAAGTGTAATCAGCGGTAATTGCCATAAAATTGGTAGCGACGCCAACGGGAAACTGGTCGGGCATGAGTGTAAGTTTACACAGCAAAACCAAATGGCATCCCACCAGCTATTTACAGCCCCTCTCCCCATAGCATATTCAATATGCATTTTGGATGACTTACCCCCATACCCAATGATATCCACATGAAAGCCTTCTCTGGCCAGTGACAAACTGTGGTACTGCATGCGAGGACTTCTCCCAATATCGCCCAGGACAACAACACAAACACGTCCTTTCTTCGTTGGCGATTTTCTCTTCCATATTAAGACTACAACTATCAAAGTCAATGCTCCTACAAAAGCGCAAGTAAATGAGCACACAGAAATCATTATCTGTGAATTATGCTGTTACATGACAGGAAAATGTCAAAGAACTTCCCACGTCGACGTCGACTTTGGCCCCTTCGGTCAATCGCAAATAAAAATAGAGATAGAATAGGAATTTTGTTTTTGATTATATCATGTATAATACATCCTTTTAATATTGTGTTAGTCATGTATAACTAATATTTGAATAACTGGTGTTCTTTATTGAATAAATCATTTTGACATTTAATAAATGGCTTAAGGAGCCACCGGAAGCCACCGGAAGCCAACATCTGTCATCAAACAATCCGATTTTTGTTTTCTCATGATTTCTGTTAAAATCATTGTTTTTTCTCAACTGAGAGGTTGTCAGGATGAGTGAGAAAGATAGGACAAGCTCATCTTCATCTGCTGACAGCTCTCCATCGGAGGGGGAATACATGGTGAGTGAAATTTGTTCACCTGTCTGGTGCACATGCATGCATGATCAGCAGCACACATTCACCTTGTCATTAAATGGTCATTTGACACCTGCCAGCACTATAGTGCGATTGCGGGTTTCCATCTTGTTTTATTTGAATGATTGGATTTTAGAGAGTTTTTTGATGTTAATTGTGTAGTTCCTGTGTGTTGTTTTCAATGGAGCAGTATTCCAGTATGGTGACCCGCAATCGGCGGTTGGCAGCAGGGACAGTTTTCTGTCGAATTTTTACCTGGTCACAGTAAAATTGACAGAATACTCAAGAGAAGAGTGCATTCCTAGAAATATGTTACATTGTAAACTTCGGCCTGCTAGATTTGCATTATTCATTACCATGCCAATGTCAGGAGTATTGCATTTATGGTGAGCAAATTTTGTACAAATGCACTATAATCAATAAAATGATCATCAGCAAATTTGGGAAAGCAATGTTGTAACGTCTTAAGGAAGAAGTGAAAATGCCCTTTAACCCCTAATGGACTAGCCTATCTAAATTTTGTTGATCGGCAGGACTAACCAATTATTTTCCGGACTAGTGTATCTACTTACTAAATTTTAAAAATTTATAACCATGGTTATGCTTAATGAAGTGCTGGGGTTAAAAGTTCGTGATTCAGTCTGCCTGACGTCATTATCATGATTACATTTTAACAAGTTGCAGTCCTTTAGAATGTTACAAATGATGTCATTAACAATGGGGACGTCAATGTTGCTGGTGGTGGACGTTGCCGTCCTTCCCATCTGGTAGGGGTTAAAGGCTGATCTTTATATATCAACTAAAGCATCCAAATATTGGAGAAAATAACACCATCATCAGTTATATTTATAAGTATATGATTGAATAGAGATCAATTTTAATGAGAATTTTGCCCAATTTTAACAGAGGAATGTGCTCCAGTTTAAGATTGTGTAAAGAGGAGTACCGGTAATCCCTGACTTAGGGGCACACATATTACAGTTAAAACATTACAGATTTACCATCATAATAAAGAAAATAAATTTGTATAGTTTTGTGATGATTATTATGCAATTTTGATGTTTTTAGTTAGATGTTTTGTTGTTTTATAACAGTTGTTTTATAACAGAATCACCCAGATTGATTCAGAATTGGTTCAGAACAATGGTATGCCATCATACCATCCAGCTATGCTATGATTTTAGGCCATAACGGTTCAGAGCTTATGGAGGTTTGCATATTGCAGTGGGGTTTCCCAACACAGCATTTTGGCCATTTGCACGAATAACCTCTAAATTAAGCCTTCATTAATAGAGTTTCCGAGCAACCAAAACCAAACTTTTTTATGACTCAGCAGTTCAAAGCACATGACTCTTTTAGATACTGTCTCATTTGTTGAATTACTGCTTACTTGAAAACTGGATTCTTTTTTTCAAAATGTAAAAATCTTCCAGAAGCAGACAAATTTCAAGACTGTATTATTTTTAATCATACCGCAAAGAAAATATAATTTATTACAATTTGTAGTCTAATGGAAAGGTAAAATTGAGATCTTGTTGTTTGTAGACAGAGATATTTGAACAAACACTTACATGTGTTATTATTGTACTGTTGTACTGATATTAAGAGAAGAGAAAAAAGCCCAGATGGGGTCTCCACCTCATCATTTTATTATTGAATCTGTGGACATTTTTTGATAAATCCTTTTGTCATTTTCATTTGTATATTGACATTGATACATTGATTGTTCAGATCCAAGATGGCGACAGTGAAGCACAACCTAAGTTTGACTTCAGTTGTTGGAATCCAGAAGCACCTGCTGGTTTGCAGTTCCTGAGCCTGCTCCCAATCAATCAGGGATATGAGATCACATACGACCAGCAGGATGAGCATATTGGCAAGATCAAGGTCTCCACCACACACAGGCGCACACGCAGGAAAGATTTTTCCTCTGGAAGAACTATTGGCAAACATATTATCGGTATGAATATTTTTTACTACTTTTGACATTTTTCATTTCTTATCAGTAAAATAGCATAAATGCCCGAGATAGATAATTTTTATAAATTTTATTTGAAATATCTAATGAATAATAATTTTCATATTCACTCCCCTGCAAATCAAACTTCTACAAATTATACATTTTACAATCCTAAAAAATGGTGATCCAGTTTTTAAGTATTAATAAATAAGAATTGAAATAGATTGACAATTTAGATTGTCTTTGCTTCACAATTGAAACACATTGTTTGAAATTGAACCTTTTTAAGAATGATATTGAGTTGTCAATGGGTGTAAAATATTCAAGACGGGTGAATAAGTAAATACATATTCTATTTTACAGATGAGAAGAAACTGAGACAGGCAGTGGATGGCAATGATAAGGCTGCAGGTGAGCTGCATACTTTAATTTATTAGAAGTAAATTTACTCTCATATGAGCTTTATGTAAAAGTAGTTGAGTCATTTCCAGCAGCTTTAGATATGTTTGTAAAGATTGGCATGGAAAATATGTGAAATAAATACATTTTTTATAGTCTTCTCGAATTGTTAAGAAACCCATTTGGCCACCACCTTCTTTGGTTGAGAATATTTTTGTATATTGTAAACTAATTCTAAATTTAATATATGATTATAGTGATGGAGCTGCTAGACAGTGGCGTAGATCCATCTGGAACAGATGAAAAGAAGAGGACAGCCCTTCATTTTGCAGCTGCCAAAGGACATGATGAAATGAGTAAGTGCTCCTGATGCTCTGTATACCATACATTATTACATTTCTCAGATATATGTATATTAAGTTCAAGAAGATTTTTCAAGACCAGTAAAATAATACATGAAATGTTGATGTTGAATTTAGACCAACATCGGCTCATGCAGGTTTCCAAACTACACAAAATGAAATGATGATTTATATCAATAAAACACAAAACATTTATGTTAATTGCAGTTGGCTTGCTGTTAGATTATGGAGCTGATCCAAATCAGAAGGATGTCATAGGAAATACACCACTGCATCTAGGTATGGCTATGTCATGAAAAATGCTAATCAGTGTATAACCTTAAGGTCCGACACATATATTACTTGAGTCTGTCTCATGAAATTCTATTGAATTCTGCATTCCATGATGCAGAGTGAACTGGTTGTAAGAATGTAGGTCATGGTTATAATATATCTTCTTGATGTTGATTGCAGCTGCTTGTACAAGTCACATCCATGTAATAACTCTGCTTCTTAAAGCAGGTAAGAACATTTCCTTTATTATTCTAATATGCACAATCCATGAAAATATGATCATTAAACCTTTATTCATAAGAGTCTTTGGTTAGGGGAAATTTTAAGGAGACATTCAGTTATTTATTGAAACAAAATAAGACCTGAAGTGATTATATAAACAATACTTTGTGTTTTAACTGAGAATTACATTTATCAATACTCGTAGAATTATACTCCCATTCAGATTTATGCCACATAATGCATTCTATTCTGATAGTATGTTGTAGAAATATATTAATTGCTAACAATTCTGATATTGTAGGCACCGATATCAATTCTATAGATAACATGGGCCACACTCCATTACACCTGGCTCGCTCCAGACTCCGGCTTCTACACGACAACAAGTCCTACACATCAGACCAACTCAAACTGGAGGTGGCCCAGGTAAAACATTATCATTTATATTGATAAAATATTAATACAAAAAATACTATTCTTGTGTGATAGCGATAAGAAGAATGTGGGAAACTTTATAAACTTTGTTGTTTTTTAAAAGTTACCAGTGTGTTGGATAAAAAAAATCGCTTTTAGATGATGTTGCATTTATAAATATGTGATGCTGATATACAAATGAATTATTTATGTTTTTTGTTTGTGTTTTGTAGATAGTTGGGATGATGAAGGAATATCTGAGCCGGGCGGGGCATACAGACGGCATGAGTCAGCTGGACGCCCTGTGTGACCAGCTGGCGGGGACGTCTACCAGAGAGGAAGTGGATGCGGTCTCAGAGCTGCTCAGCGACTTCACCAACCTCACACTGCAGAAGAAGCAGGAGCAGCCCGGATGACACAAGGAGAACGTTGCTAATCATTCCACCTCATATAGCAACCAAGATACTAACATGAACAGTGCAGGAGGACAGTGTCCTCGCAGTAGCCCAAAGCATAGCGGTAGTCAGCAACTAACAAGAAGTCCTCAACATGGCAGTAGTCCACAGGGAGGTAGTCCTCTCCATCAACATGGTAGCCCTTTGAACCAACAAGGTAGTCCCTTGCATCAACAGAGTAGTCCTCTGCATCAAAAGGGAAGTCCCCTGCACCAACAGGGAAGTCCTCTGCATCAAAAGGGAAGTCCCCTGCACCAACAGGGAAGTCCCCAGCATCAACAAGGCAGTCCCCTTCATCAACATGGTAGTCCTGCAAGTCAGTCAGAAAGTGGTAGTAGCAGTCCGCGTGGAATGGGGGAGGATGATTCTGGTATTGTATGCCCAACACCTGGCAAAACAGGAAGCTACAGACAGAGACTGCCCTCCACCGCCTCAGTGACCTCCTTAAAACAAGGTCAGCTGCCCTCCCCAGCCTCATTGTCTTCCCCAGTGCCGGGAGCTAGTCACCAATTTTACTTCCCGGACTCTTCTTCACCGAGGGGATCTGTACGAGGCCGCAGGGCATCGGCTGGCTTCCGATCGTCAGGCAGTACCATGTGCTCCTCACCACTGCCCTCTGGTAGCAACACGGCATGCTGCAGTATGCATAGTAGGACAGAGTATCCACCAGTATTTGACTTCACAGAAGGGGGCGCAGTGGGTGGTGCACCACCCACACCACCACCACCAGGGTGCAGCACCAGTCATCTGGATGCTGAGGCTCTCACTCTACGCACCAAGGCACTCCACATAGAAGATGTCTGCGGACTTATCCAGTCTTTGTGCTCAGAATTCAAGGCCTTGCTGGTCACAGAGGATGAACAGTTCCTATGTGACAAACTACAAACCATATCACTCACCGATCGACTTCAATCCCTCTCCTCTAGCCTTAATAGCTTATGCTACATGATCCAGTGTCTATCTGTGGAGGATCTACCCCAGCTTGTGGGTCAGCTCATCGTCAAGTTCAAGTGTAGCTCTATGTCTCTGTCGCTGACAGAGAACATGGTGGACTCGGTGGACCAGCTGTTCAGCAGCTTGTCCCTGCACACCTTTGCAGAAGAACTGCAGAACTGCACCAGTCGCATGTCCGACCTTGACATTGGCAATTGTCGGGCATCGCAGGTGGATCTGGAAAATGTCTGTATGATGCTTAGGTACATCATGACGGCAGACGAGTTAGATACACTCACCATTATGAGTTACTTACAAAGGCTCTATATATTATGATAAGTGCTGCACATATCTATTAAATATACTGCAATATTCAGTGTTTATTCAGCATTTATTGATGGCAGGGTTTTCTATCCTGTCCTGTCATTATATTTGATTACATTTCTACATGTTACTTGTATATTTGTTCATCAGATGATTTAAATCAAAAGTAGTCATAAATAATCTATCTCATTACATGTCTACATGTTATTTGTATGTTTGTTCTCCAGATGACACATGTAGTCATAAATACATCTATCTCATAATTGGTGCTTCATCTAATTCATATTTTTTGCAGATCACCCCACTGTACTTTTATCTTCACAAGGTTTACAAACTGAAAATATAAGTTTATTTTATTTTTTTTATCAAAAAATTAATTATATCTCCATCTTTCTTCAATATTAACTAACTACAATCCCTTGAATGTTATGACATCAAAATATTGTAGTGACATAATTGGCAATTTTAAAATAATAAAAATTGTTCCATGCCCAAGCAATATTATAATTAACATTTCTCTTAAAATGAAACATTTCTAGGGATATATGAACTGTCAAAGTATGAGATAAGGACAAAATGTGAAATGAACAGGCCTCACTCATTAGGCTGAGAGCAATAATAATAATAGTTATATTGCTCTCAGGTCCTGGTGAAAGTGTCCTATTTGTCTCAAAAAGTGAGGTCTGTCTCCCTGGACATTGATTGCACTCTATTGTTCTTGCCTAGATATTTATTCTCTGTTGTACAGACACATCATAGAACTTTCATCATGAAACTATCAGTGTTGGGTCAAAGTATATTGTATTATCTAAATCAGAATTCAGTTTTCTCTAGATTTAAAGGTCGCATTTATATAGAGCTGACTCCAGACAATGCCTGCTCATAGCACTTGATAGTAATATTCCAGGATTCGAACCGGATATCCTTGGGTCTCAAGGTGAATGGGTTACCAACTGAGCTATTCTAGCTATATAAATGGGACACACATTGGTTTGTGATGCACTCTTTCATGATATGTCACCTGTATCACTGTGATACACCACATTCTCTATTTCATTAGGAATCTTTGTGACTGTGTTATGATAGCAAGCCGCTACTGTGATGCACTTGTCAGGTATCTGTGTCTGGAATGATATCATTTTATTTTTATTTTTTTCTTTAGAATGATGTCCTAGTTATACACATATAGTCTAGTCTTCTCCTACCCCTGGCTTCAAATAATTTGAACATAAAATAATTCTCTTCCAGAAATACTAAATTTCACAAGATGGTTTTATTCTTGAATCAACTTCAAGTTTTTTTGTTTTTGTTTTTAACTCTAATACAATTTGCATATTGCAATAATTTCTCAATTTTTTCAAATTATTGAGAAAAAAATGAATATCAATTTTCATAAATTATATTAGATCACTTTGCTTTGGAAAGGGAAAATCATTGCATTTTTCCAGTTTATCCAGTTATAAACATGGAAATGAAAAATTTCATTAAGAGTGTAATGTCAAGTTTAAACATGTTAAAAATGATAACTTGGAGAACACAAAATTAGAAACTGTTACATTAAAGCTTTCATACAAGGTCTTAGTTCTTTGAGATATCTCTTTGTTTACAGTTGTGTGAAGCATTTTTCTGTATATGCTAGGAATAGAATGTTGACATTCTTGTCTTTAATTGAGGATTAAATGTTGAATAGAAAGTTACCGTTTTGATGTTGGTCATTAGCGTAGGCAGCACAATGCAATCTTCAATCTCCTAATTATCAGCACAGCATGCTAAAAATACCACTGCCTCTCTCAAATTCTCTGCCAAATTTTAATATATCATAAAAAAATTGTGTAAATCATGATGTGCGTGAAATGCCCAGTGCTCAAAATATGCTCAAAGCCTCTTCTATGATCTGAACATTTGATAATCATTTCAGTACCTTATCACCCTGTGCTCAGCAGGCGACTTTATTGCTATTGAGGAACAGATTTTATATATTTTCAAAACTACTGTAGCATCTGAAATTAGGTTTAATTAGGTTGTTAATAGTACTGGTTTTTGAGATTAATATTTGAATGTTTGTAAGTATATTGGAACTGATGAAATGCAAGACTTACAATGGGTGTAATAAGATTGATTATTTCTAAAATCTACTCAGTGAAAATAAATATAAAACAATACTTAATGGAGCGTACACTGTTATAAAAACTTGTTGACAGCAAAATATATCAATATTATGTTTGGCAACCTTTCCTCTCAAACTCAGCTCTATTTTTGTTGTCAAACCCAGCTCTTTTCTTTTAAAAGCAATGGCTCATTGTTCATGTGATCTGCTAACAAAACATCATCTTTTCTAAATGTTTGCTGAACTTGTAGTGGTTTAAACTTTTCTCACCAGATGGCAGTAATACTTTGTTTTGGATCAATTCATTACAATAAAAGATATTGGTGTTTTGAATCAGGAACTATTATTAGGAGTAAAACTGTTGTGATAGAGTTATGTTTCAACTTTAAAGCTATCAAACTAAAGAATAGTGCAGATTTATGCAACCTTTATGCTACAATATGCCATTAGTTGCAGTGGCATAGCTGAGGGGGCAACCCCCCCCCCCCCCCAACATTAAATTTTTTTTTTTTACTAGTACTTTGGGGCTGCAAAGGAGGAAGGGGGCTGATAATGACTAGGAGGCTGTAGCAGGGGGCATATCCAGATTTCAGCCCCCCCCCTTCAGAAAATCCTGGCTACACCACTGAGTTGCTGATGTAAAAAGAGTAACAAAGATATATTGTCGAGACCGATGATTTTTTTTATAAACTTGTAGAGTTTTTTTCAAAATGTAATTTTAAGCTATGAAAAACTGCATCACAATAAGCAGATCGAAAGATTGACCAAGAAAGGTAATTTGCGTCATTTTGCGTCATTTCTCCTTTTTTCCTTTGAAGTTGCAGTATTCCTAACCTTATAAGTCTGCCATGTTATTCGTACCTATGTAAGGCCATGCATTCAACTTCTGACCATATATGGCAATCCAGGGCTGTGAAGATCATAAACGTAGGCACAAGCACTATTTTATCCTTCCTACAGGTGGATCATAATTTTGGGCAAAACATTTAGATGTATTTACCATTTTATTTATTTATAACATAAGAATCTTTCAGATTTTCTGCTGCATTCTTGGTTGTATTTTATATGTTTATTGATATTATGATAATAATGATAAAAATGCTATTTCTGCAATACTTTAAGCTTTATAATATATTTATTTTTAAACAGGACTTATTATGAAAAAAAAATAAAAGTGAATAATCAGTTAGTGCCATGTTTTGTGGAGAGTATCACTTGATTGGTTGGACAACTAAAGCATAATATTCCGAAACCAGTGGTTTCTGAGTGGTGACTTGACTAAGGCATTTGAAAAAAGGTCCATGGTTGACTGTGTATGGAACAAATATGGAAGTAAATCATATCAATTTTATTATTCAGTTGTTGCGTTGTACAGAAAATACAAATGAGTGTTTACAAAGTACAAAAAAGCTGGGGACTGAAGACCAATAAGTATAGAAATAAGCAAGATCTGGAAGTTTTTGCTTGATTGCATTTGGTCATGCATGGTGGATTTGATACTATTTTGGTCACACATTGGTCACACATTGGTATTGGAAAATCTGGATGTTCTTTGGACCCTGGATGGTCTTGTACATAATAGTTGGCCCCAACTGTGAAAGGAAATAAGTGCTATGTGCCAAGATAGTGAAGAAAAAAATCCATGAGACTTGCATATATAAGTATAGTCTATATGCAACAAACCACTAATTTTACTTTAATATTGATAAGCCTCGCAATGTGTGGGATTATAGTGATTTAGATAAACCATTTTTAATCAAGTTGAAAACTCAATTTGCCTATTAAATGCAGTTTTGAATTTGAAATAGCTTTGCAATGAAATAAGATAAATATGCACAGTTATGTGTGTTATTGAGCAAAAGTATATAACAGTTATATGTTGTACTGTGAGAATTATTTGTCATAATATCTTTAAATTGGAATATAAACACCTACTGTTAGTCAAAGTAATTTTGATCATTCTGAGTTTGGGGAACAATAATGTTGTATATGGTTTAGATCTTGAGCTTCCTTTGATATTAAACATTCCAATAAGTCACAGGATTAAGGTATAGATATATCATGTGCTGGCCGGTTCCTCCCAGAATGATTCAGTGTTCTATATATGTATTGTTTAGGCAGTGGAAGGGAAACATTTATGGCATATGAGAAAATATCAATGGTGGATTCTATAAAATTTTAAACATTGAATTACCATAATATCATGTCTTTGTTCATAAAATTTATGTGAACTTGGTATATAAACATTAAATCATAACTGATAGAAAGTGGCAGAAACTGGATCATAAGCATGCAATTATTTCTATTGGTATCAATCATAACTTAGATCATATCCTTTGACAGATTACCAGTAGAAGATTTGTTATGAAATGTTTTGCTGGAAAATTGATAATAATATCAACACTATCAATTGATAATAATATCAACCAATTCTAGCTGCATGAAAACAACCGCATTATAAATGAAAGTATTATTTGAAAGTTTACTCCTTAATAAATGGTTGCTGACATGTCATTAAGTGAAAATATGAGATAATCTCTCACATAAAAGACACAAAAAATAATAATATTACAAACAATAGATATATAAATGGCAATTTGTATCTTAAATCACAGAAATATTTGTGAGGGAGTTGGCTAGGATGTATACGTATCTCCATTTGTAGGATCAGAAGAGAGGAGAAACATTTTACCAGTCAGCTGAGCCAAACAACTGTGGATAGATAGGGTTTATTTGCAACAGACATTGAGGTCATACTTATTGATAAAATATGTGTATTTGCAATATTTATGTATGGATGTGCTGTATAAATGGATTCTATTCTGCCAAATAAATGTGGAAAATTGTGATTTTATTGTGTTTTTTTTCCAGAGATGAACTAATGATTATGATACTTTTTATTGATTGAATATATATATATATATATATATATATATATATATATATATATATATATATATATATATATATATATATATATATATATATATATATATATATATATATATATATATATATATATATATATATATATATATATATATATATATATATATAAATACATACATGATAAATATTGAATTGTATGTCCCTATGAATATATATCCACGATCAGACTATTTTACACATTTGATGTATAGCTAAGAAATATACAGTAAGTAACAATTATTATATTACCAACAAAAACGCATCTGCAATACATTTTCTCTGATATTATGAGCTATAAAATAATATAACAATCTTGACATTTTCCACATCCAGGGTAGTTCTAATAACGTACAGAACCAAGCCAAATAGAGTAAGTTTATTTTTAAGAATGACAGTCAGTTGTTCCATATAAGGCTATGGTTGAGTGTGCGAGTGGTGCCTCCTTATTTGGCATGGATGATGTGTCTGCTGCCAAGAAGCCCAGGATTTAGCAATACTTCATATTTATATTTAATTAATTGTGTGAGAATCAACCATGCCACAAGTGCATATACCAGACACTTTTTTCTCCTGATTCTATCATGATTACATACAAGTATAATAAGATTTGAATGTTATTTTGACCCTTTATTTATCTTGAGCATTAATTGAACAAATTACAAATTAACTATTTGGTCTGACATTGTAATTAACCTTTTTGTGTGATATTAAAGTAGACATTTTTGTGTGGTAGTCAAAATAATCTTTCATTGTCATCCAATGAAGCCAAATTTTGAAAAAAGAGAGATAGATCCCTTTGTGGTATTTAAATTGACCCACTTGTGGAGCATGTTTTATCAAGGGGAGAGTAGGAATACAACATGCCAACATGACACCCCATGATGTACGCCTTATGACTTGCAGTGTGTTGACACCTGTTATCGTCCATGCCCCAGGGAAGCATGTGACACTCTTTATAATGTATGAGGAGCCACACAGCTTGGATAACACGAGGCTCCATCACATACAGGTATGCAAATATTACACCGGAGAATTGAAAAGAAAAAAAAATATAACATTTTTTTATAACTTAAAAATATATTGTTTATGCAAATAAATGATTATATTTTTTCATAACATGCATGTTATATATATATATATATATATATATATATATATATATATATATATATATATATATATATATATATATATATATATATATATATATATCCATAATATATCCATAATATATCCATAATATAAAATATCATTATATGCTTACATTATAAGCATCTCTATTGATATCACGCAATAAGAAGATAATGATTAGTCAATGGTTAAATCCAACATGCGCAATTTACCTACCAATAGAGACAGATCGGAACTAATGGAAAACAAGGTACTATATAATAATAATAATAATAATAATAATAATAATAATAATAATAATAATAATAATAATAATAATAATAATAATAATAATAATAATAATAATAATAATAATAATAATAATAATAATAATAATAATAATAATAATAATAATAATAATAATAATAATAATAATAATAATAATAATAATAATAATAATAATAATAATAATAATAATAATAATAATAATAATAATAATAATAATAATAATAATAATAATAATAATAAAAGGTTTTATTCGCAGCAACTTTACAAGTTGAATTGTATATAAAAGGTATCTTGAGTGCACATTAAAACAGGATATAAATGACTAGAGTGAAAAGTAAAATCATTGACTAGAATACTTTAGGATCACATTCATATACATACATCTGGTTTAAAAACAATTACTGGAAATTGTATAGGCAATATGGTATGAAGCTGTTTTTGTATCTATTAGTCTTACATCGAGGCATTTCATATTTTTTGGCATTTCTAAGTGAATGTTTACAGTCCTTGATTTCTGGCAGTAATTTATGTAATTGGTGTGACTCATTTTGCATATTATCATAGAGTTTATGGCACATTTCAATTCGTCGATTTGCAAGGGTGGGCAGTCCTGACTCTGTCATGGCATCATCATATGATAGATCTGGATATATGATGCGCAGTGCTCGTTTCTGAATACTCTCCAGCGTGTGTTCTTGTGTCTTTGTGAGGCCGGGATGCCAGACTTGGCAGGCATACTCCACGAGCGAGCGGAGTATGGTGACATAGATGCCCACCAAGTCCTTTTGTGGAATTCCAGCATGTCGTAACATGCACAAGAAGTACAGTCTGGATGAGGCTTTCTTGTAGATTGTGTCCACATGTTTGTCCCATTTCAGATCAGCACTGATATGGATGCCAAGCAGCTTTGATGTTTCCACTTTTTCAATGGCTATCCCTTTTATGATGAGATCTGGTGGGAAAGTGGGACACCTGCTAAAGCATATAAACATTTCTTTGGTCTTGACAGCATTCAGTCTCATGTTGTTATCATCAGTCCAGGTGTCGACACCATCTGCAGCACCCTGCATTTCACTCTGTGGCACGACAGCTCCTTTGGCTTGGGGGCTCTGGGGGTGGGCATATACAAGATCTCCCACATGGATGTGTCGTCAACGTACTTCAGGGCGGGTAGTGCCAGGTCCATGTCATTTATCATGACGATGAAGAAGAGTGGCCGATAGTAGTGTACTTTGCCAAATATACACCCATATAAATATATGATTATGATTTGAGATATTTGATTGAATCCACTTTGTCAGTATTGGAAATTGTCTGTCATTTTCGAACTTCTCTTTAACTATTGCATAAGTGGATTTCTTTGCTATTCATTGGTAAGCTATGACGTGTAATTCCCTTAAAAGAAATACCAAATTATGAGAGCAAAGTCTTTGGTCTGGAACCAGCGTAGGTGATTTACAAGTTGAATACGGTAGAGATGGGAATGCATTCTCAGCTTCATAAATGTATTGTGTTTCTATTTTTTTCTTTTTTTCAATATATATAATTTTTTTTAAATAACGTGACTAAGTATGGATTTTTTTTATGAATTGAAAATTCATGATCCAGAGTTCAAAAAGGTGATATGTGGTTATAAAATATTTTTTGAAATTTATGGAAAACATAAGGTCATTTGGACATTTAGTCCTACACCTATTACTGGGGGGGTCATACCCATGGATATATGAGCCAAATCATCGATTGGACCGCGAAATTCATTTCTATTACAAGTTACCATGTGTTTCTAGTTGTTATAGATATTTGATAAATAGAATATCAGAATATAAGGATGTCCAATAATGTAAAGGCAACAACACATCATTGGAATTCTAGATCAACCCAGGTCTCATTTTGTCATATAACTGATATTTGTAAGCAGGACAGATGTGGCCTGTGCAATAGGCCCTCCCCCATGGCTAACATTACACATTGAATGTCTACAGAGGTTTCCCGTGGCCTTTGAGGGCAGCCACGTTTCCGTGTTAATTGTGGGTGAGGCAGACAATATGGGACCCATGGGGTCCATGACACATGACCACTGTCTGGAGTGTCACGTGAATCATAGCACTCACGCTGAATGAAAGGGTCAGTCCAGGCAGGGACATGCATTTTTTTACAGTATTTTACTTTCACTATTCCCACTCAGTAATGAGACGATTGAATTATTATTTGTATAATAACAGGTATTTAATGATTAATCATTCTGACAAACATTTCAATAAAAAAGTAATTGCAGTCCTAATACCACATTTAATGCAGAAATTGATAAAGTTGTGAAAAACACTGATTTAACAGTACACAATTTCCATGCTCAATATCTGTAGTTCAGTTTCTGGGTTGCATTAATTGATAATTATAAAGTCATTTCATTTTCCAAGGAGTTCATGTGCATAGCTTATCACACATTTTGTTATATATCCTTGGTTACAGTCCATTCATTATTATTATTCATTAAAATGTAACAAAGATCGTGCTCATTTACAAAGCCATGCTGAATTCATGAAAACTCCTTCGTTTTGAATATTCAAATAAAAGTCACAATTGTAATCGACAATACCAGTGTGATTGCCAATTACTCATAATTGTCGATTTACCATAAACAAATATATCGCTTTTTCGAGATAAACAGGTCAATGAGCAAGGGGAGGAAAAATAAAAGATATGCAATCATTTTAAAATTGTTATATGCAGTATGTGAAGTGTTGCGGGCATTTATTACTTGTTATGACAGGACCATAACTTTTTGACAATCTGAATGCATGATAATAATGCATGTCAAAGCATGTGTATATTTTTATCTACCTATCCGTACTGTCATTTCCTACAAATATATAATTGAATTAATATTGAATGCAATTTACATGGAAAAATGGAACATGATTTGGCATAATCTTTGATATCTTTTATGTAATATCGATTTTAAAGCATTACTGTGACACATTTTATTCTGAACCCCATGCAGTTTATAATTTTTAAATGTTTATTTCACTCAATTTGGTTAGATTTATTTAATGTGTAGTTTTATTGGCTCACATGATTATGTTTTCATTACAAAATGCTGCCTGTGGTTAATGGTTGGTTAAATATGTGAGTCAACTTCTGGATGATTAATAGTATGACTAGTGAAATTGATCTCAATTATTCGGCTTGGATTAAGTGAACAGAATATTTACTATAAAATGCTGTTAGGACTTCTGACAGGACAACCCAGAGAACGTTGTATGTCAATCAAATAAGGCAAATAAATTTCTCATGATACCATGTGTTAATGAACTTATTCTGTGGGACATTTCTGAGTTTGTGTCCTAATCTATTATGTCGTGATGAATGAGTCATCACTGCACACAATGATTATTACATGATTGAATTAGATATGGCATTTATTTCAAATAAAATATGAAAGATAAATGAATGCTTTTGTATAAAATATTTATTTTATCAAACAAATCAATTAAAAATGAAACCAAATACACTATACTGTATTGGTAGAAACATTTTCACATTCAGAATTATTGCATTATCCCATTAAATCTATATTACACCATCAAAAGATGAAATGTAATTTCATTGGTTGAGACATAAATCTATTTACATGCAGTAAAGGGGTCATGAGGTATATTTGACTGGGTACTTATCACAATACAATAACTCCATGCCCCATCACAATTAATGGCTTTTTAAAAAAAATATCATAAATGTCTTGTTCAGATCATGATTGCATAAATATGAATGTCAGTCTTTGCCAATTCCCATTTATATAAATCTAGAAGCATTTCCTGTGGACGATGGAGGGTCCAGATTCATCATACTCCTGCTTGGAGATCCACATCTGCTGGAAGGTGGACAGAGAAGCCAAGATGGAGCCACCGATCCATACAGAGTATTTCCTCTCTGGAGGAGCAATGATCTTGATCTTCATTGTGGGTGGAGCCAGAGCTGTGATCTCCTTCTGCATTCTGTCAGCAATACCTGGGTACATGGTGGTGCCACCAGACAGCACAGTGTTGGCATACAAGTCTTTACGGATATCTACATCACATTTCATGATAGAATTAAATGTGGTTTCATGAATTCCTGAGGATTCCATACCCAAGAAAGATGGTTGAAATAGGGCTTCAGGGCACCTAAATCTTTCATTTCCAATGGTGATGACCTGTCCATCGGGAAGCTCATAGCTCTTCTCCAGAGAAGAGGAGGAAGCAGCAGTGGCCATTTCCTGCTCAAAGTCAAGGGCTACATAACATAATTTTTCTTTAATGTCACGGACGATTTCTCTCTCAGCAGTGGTGGTGAAGCTGTAGCCACGCTCGGTCAGGATCTTCATGAGGTAGTCAGTAAGATCACGACCAGCCAGATCCAGACGGAGGATGGCATGGGGCAGAGCGTAACCCTCGTAGATTGGCACAGTATGGGAAACACCATCTCCAGAATCCAGCACAATACCAGTGGTACGTCCAGAGGCATACAGGGACAGCACAGCCTGGATGGCCACATACATGGCTGGGGAGTTGAAGGTCTCAAACATGATCTGTGTCATCTTTTCCCTGTTGGCCTTGGGGTTGAGGGGAGCCTCTGTGAGAAGTACGGGGTGCTCCTCTGGGGCCACACGCAGCTCATTGTAGAAGGTATGATGCCAGATCTTCTCCATATCATCCCAGTTGGTGACGATGCCATGCTCAATGGGGTACTTCAGGGTGAGAATACCTCTCTTGCTCTGGGCCTCATCTCCCACATAGCTGTCCTTCTGACCCATACCAACCATGACACCCTGTAATAAAATTACAATCAGTTATAAAACTTGCAATGTCTAATATGTTGTTAGATATAATACTTTTTTTTTTCTTCTTTTTTTATAACATCAAAAGTAAGGGATTAAACAAAATTTCTTTCTGGAAATGGCATTTTGTTTTGGGTGCTAGAAATTATGTTCATTTGAGCATCTTAAATGATGTTTACCTGATGTCTGGGCCTTCCCACGATGGATGGGAACACGGCTCTGGGAGCATCATCTCCGGCAAATCCGGCTTTGCACATACCGGAGCCATTGTCAATTACAAGTGCTGCTACGTCCTCGTCACACATGATGATAATTTGTGGTTGACTTTAAGTATTTCTGAAAAGAAGGAATATATCTAATGAAAAAATGTTCATGCATTTCACTGTTATCAGATAACTAGCAGTCAAGTGCTTATTTTAATAATGAAAATGTTTATTTCATCTATGGAATTCTATGTTTAGGCAGTAAAATTATGAAAAGACCAATATGCAAATAAAGATTTATTTCAAAATCAAAAGCTCTCTCCAGCATTTATTTTTTCCTTCCTGGCTACCATTTCACCTTCCATTGAGTGTACATAATCTGATAATAAGACGATATCACTTATTGCAAGTCATGATCATTGATTTTGTATGTTCTGTTTTTAACCATGATTAATATTTTGGATATTTCTATTAGCTATTGCAGTATTAGATACCACCTATTTGTCTCAAGTGTGGCATATAACTTGTCCTGATCTATAACTGAGTGCGTATGATAAGTTCCCATTCCACCTGTCCAAAGTGGCCATTATCTAATTATATCACACCCGAATAAAGTGAATAAACAATCCCTTCTGATTTGGTGTATGTTCATATACAATAATATTTTTGAAAATTTCGCCTATCATTATTTTTTACAAGGGTTGGGTGATTAGGGCGTGGCATTTACCCTGTTTAACTGTAAAAATAACTGTATATCTCATTCAAGAAGTACTATCGCTGCCATTCAACTTTCAATACATCAATAGTAAAATACCATCTGATTAGATATTAACGATAGTTATAATTCCATCCAATAATGTTGGAATTAAAGAAAGGTTCATGAAGAAAACACCTACCGGTAGTGGACTGTAGTGGACGATGTGTCTCTGAGTGTGTGTGGACTGTTGACTGATAGTTACCTGTCTCTGGGCTGTATTTATACCCGGCTCCACACAGGGTACACTACAATATTGGACACCGCACCATCTCAACTATTACCTTATATGGAAACCTCTTTCTGCATCGATGCCTGGGTCCCATAACTGGAATCATGAAGATCTGCCAATCTGATTTCAAAGATCATGTAAGCACACTATTTGATCCCCAGAACAGCATTTTATAATGTTTATCTTTTGCCTTCCCTAATATATCTATAAAGGATTTAACTTAAGTGAGAGGATATTGCAAAATATGTTATATATCACCAAGAACGATCATAAAGTCAAATTTGTTGTTAAAGTTTATTAAAGTTTATTATTTTTTTAAACAAGAGTTAATTTTTATTAGGTCATAAATAAATCTGTTTTATCGATTATATGTGTATGAGGTCAATCAAGAGAAGATAACTCGGGGCTGATGAGTGTTAGAAGATTGGACTTGCCATATATGGTGCGGATCAAGTGAGGACACGTATATCGATTATTTTGTTCTATGCGCTCTTAGTTGTGTACATTACACACTTAATGACTTCATCAGGGTTTATGATTAATGTACAGAAAAGCAAAGCAACTCCGGGTTTCAATAAAATGACCTCGTCCACCATGAGGTGAAATAATGTTAATGAGATCCCAGAAAGTTGACAATATCTGAGAGTGTATGTGAGGGTGAGAGAGTGTTGGAGTGGCGGGCACATACCACGAGAGTTGAGGAATGCAGGATTTGTCCACGTTATATGATAAGGTGTCATCTTGGCGCAGGTTGTTTGCCTCCCATACGTCACAGCTGGTATTTTGGGGATGACTGTGCTTCATCCTGGTGCGGAGACACGACGAGGTTACACCTCACAGAAGGAAGATATTTTACCTATTAATTGCACACCTGACTCAAATCCCCAATACGGACTTTCATGAACATGGTGGTAGCCTTCTCGTGTCTGAGGAAGTTTTATTGGTCAGAAACATGGCACGAATATTATGCTTAGTTCGGGGGGAAGATGGGGGTTTTCGCTTGAAATTATATATCAAGCAATTCCAAACATAGCCTTACATTGGTAATTATCATGATTTGCAATCGAGAATTTAGAGGCATTACCTTAAAAGAGTTATATGAAATGCTAATTATGTTATTAATAGCCATTTCTTTTAATATTTCAAAACACCACAGAGATGTTGTAGCGATAAGCAGTTCAATGACTTGGTCAATTAATGTTTAATTGTTATAAACTATTACAGGAGTGATTTGGATGCTCATTTGGCAGGTTCTATTGCAGTGAGGCATGTTGCACTTACAAATAAATGATTCAATGTTTACAATAGAGTGACTTGTTCAGACAAATGAAGATCTCAGTGTATATAGAGTGATTCACTCTGGTGGGGAACTGTCATATCTCATATCATATCACAGCTCTGACTGATTGATTTTCCACTTATTCCGAGGCAGGATATTACTCTTCTTTGTCTTAAGTTCCCTTTCATACATCATCTATGATCGGAGCGAGGAAGACTCGTATTGCTGGGTGTACAGCACGGAGTACAAATTGCTTGGGACAAGTTATTTGGTTTTGTGAAACTTCCCCATTATATGATAGAGCAATATTATAGATTGTAATTGAATCATCATATGTAGTTGGTCTACTTTCTCATGCCAATTCTTTTTTCTCTTCTATACATTTTCTGCATATTCATACTTGGTGTAAACAACTATGCTATTATCAGATTTTTAAACTCGTGATGGTAAATTTGGTTTGTCAAAACACTATTTTTTAATGTCATCACTTTGCAGCAAAAGCCCAGTTGTATGTCATGATAAATAGGTATATTTGGTTTATTTGATCAGAAATCATAGATTTATTCGTACCGAGACTAACAAGTTCCATTTTAAGTTACCTGTGTTCTAATTAGAATCAAGGATAGAAATACATTTAAAGTAGACTATTTTGGTCCCAAATAGCGTCCAAACAAAGTGATGTATCGCCCTTTAATCAAGTCTTATTGTTTCAATGTCTCACTTAATTACAGCATTGGCAAGTGAGGACAAAGAGAAGTCCCGGCATCAGGTAAAGTCAAACAAAAATAGCATGTAAATTGCACTGTCTCCTCCACGAACAAGGGGTGAAGTTTTTTACATTTTCTTTTTCAAAATGTGTGTCAAATTTCCAACACCGTGGAATATCTGGGCTGGTTCCCAACATATCATTCAATATACTATGGCCCTGATGTGGGTAATCATATCCCTCATCGTGTGACCTCGTTTTGCAGGCGCCTGATTGGTGGTGACCAGCACCACGAACTTTACAAGTTGGCACGCAAAGGGCCTGCATGGTCAATACCCTTGTTGTTTACATTTTCGGGTGTTTTCACTGAAAGCTGTGTCAGGTATACTTTAAAATCTATTTTAGGCTTTAAGTATCACCACCATTAGGCCATAGCTTCCATCTTGGCGCTGTGATGAGGTCAACAATACTCAAGCTGTGTTCTCTTTATTGAATTATTATTATTATTATTATTATTATTATTATTATTATTATTATTATTATTATTATTATTATTATTATTATTATTATTATTATTATTATTATTATTATTATTATTATTATTATTATTATTATTATTATTATTATTATTATTATTATTATTATTATTATTTATTTTTTTTTTTTTTTTTAACAGAGATCCAAATGGTCTCGTATGTGGTACGGTATGCGGTGTTCATGTCATCACATGTTCATGTCATCACAGATTCATGTTATCACAGATTCATGTTATCACAGGTTCATGTTATCAATATCAATAATGTTCAGTCGCCTGGTATTTTACGCGCAAGAATATGGACGCTGTCAACTCATCATTAGGGTTCGGTAGATATGAAAAGAGAGATTTAAATGGATTTTAAAGCATGTAAAATAATGAATGTCACACAGTGATTTCCTTGCTTCAATTATTACAACAAGAGAGACTAGTGAATGCGCGCGGGTCTCAAGTTTGTTTGATCAAATAAATGTCTTCTTTTAACAAGTTTCCTATTAATAATACATCTGGGAGACAAGGAACTTTAAAATACTGGATCATTTACAAAAGGACTGAAGAGAACTAAAAAAAGGAGGATTATATCCTTTACTCGTTTCAAGCATTTGCTATAAATCATTTATAACATTAAATCAAAAATATATCATAAATTAAGTTATAAATCATTAAAAACATTAAATCCAAGAATTGTACCAAACTGGTTAAAGATAATTTGTTTGTGCCATTCAATGAGCCTTTCTTCAAAATTAAATACCGTTATAATTTACGTAAGATATAACCTGCTCCCTGGTTACAATGCTCAACTCTTTTCAGACAGTATCTTGTGATCTTTCATTTGTATTTTCGCATGGAAAAAAAGCAACCGTGATAAGCAGGCTAAAATCTGATACAATTATTTAATAATTCCTCCTTTTGTAAAACATGCAGTGATTTAAAGGTCATTGTCTCAAAACCAAGCCCCTTGTATGATTTTCTTAACGACCTTTACACTATATCATGTGTCATAGAAGCATGTCATTTGGGTACAAATCCCTATACCTTTTGAAGGACTGACTGGGGAGTTTGTGTACTGTTTTATTATTATATATTTTCATAACACAAACTTTAACCATTTAACCAGCTGCGAGAAACACACCAGAGGGGAAAACAACGAGCCAGTAGATTTAGATTTCCGTCTTTCTTAAGTCCTCGCCCCAACCGGAGATCGAACTCTGAATGGCCTATATATTATATATCATATTTCAAACATATATTTCCTATCTATTACATGTTTCTTATAATCTACTTCCTTGTCTGTATAAGATGCTCGGATCTATACACACAAAATCGTTATCTTATCGTTAGAAAGACATAACTGCACTTTTAGAATGTGTACTGACTCAGTCAAGTATGATTCATGACACGGAATTAAAGTTTCAGATGAGTATTGGAAGAACAGAATAAACAGTGACCGACAATATAAAGACAGCTGTGTAATGTATCAATCCTTATTTAACCTAGATCTCACAAATGAATTCTGTGGCATTTCTTTATCATTGTGACAAATTCTGAATCTTGGTGGTTTACACACAGCTGCCTATTCCTATTCCTTACTTCATATACACCTGAGCTTTATGGTGGTAGCTTAGGTGCAATATGGACACTGCAATGTCTGAAGCATATTCTTTACTTCCTTTCAAATAAATATAAGACTAGGTTAGGTTTTTAGTTACCTGCGTCATATTCATTACTTCCTACATACACAGCTGCATTATATTAGGTCTTTTTGTTGCATAATACCCCAGTCATATTCTTCACTTCCTTTACTTCCTATTTACACAACTGGATGATACTAGGTTAAGTGTTATTGGTACTCAATGCATTAGTCTCATTACTTTGCTCCTTGAGACAAAGCACCCTATCATATTGACACCTAATGCCACAGTCACATTCCTTATATCTCAGGTCATCTCATAATTAAATAGTGATATAAGGTGGTAAGATTTTTATGAATATATTTTTAGAGAAAATTATTACTCGAGTCTTTCTACACATATTTTAACATGAAGTCATTATACATTGAGACTGTGGGTTGAAATGTCAAAAACCTGCGATATGACAATTCAGTTAGGCAGCACCTCATCTGCTAAAAGTAGGTCTAGTTATAAGAGTGTTTAATAAGGTTGAAAGTGACGTAAAAACCCAAACCAATATCTATATTGAATTTCAAGTTTTCCATCTCAATTACCCGCATGATATGAAGTACTCCCCTTGTTAATTAAGTTCCTTTCCCGGCAGAAAAAAAAACATTCCCAACACACACCTTGTTGTGAAGGAGATATTGTTCTTCCTTGGACTGAGGTGCAGGGTTCTAATTAATATCTGGTAGGATGGTTTCAATTCTCATTTGGTCAACTATAATCCTCACATAGTCAGCTCAGTAAATAGCAATATACTAATTTCAAATAAAATCAGAAAAAATACCAGAACAGCATAGATTTAATCAGGTAGGGGGATTAAATTCCCCACATTTTAATGGTTTCTTTATACTTGAATGAATGTGACCCATTTGTATATTTTTTTCATGGGAATAACACACCAATATATCAAACGTTGTTGCATTTTGAGTCTTACTTGATGTTAAGTATTTATTGCATAAATAAATGGTTGTGTATTGGTTAGGTAGATGTAGATGTTTGAAGTAAACTACCAGAACAAAGAACTTGTAGTAGAAGGAATTTTATTCATTCTCATTAAAAAAATTCACATTATTTTCCTTTGTGATACAAAGCAAATAGTAATCTTTGTGTTCCATTTGAAACACTTGCAATGAAAACAGTCCTATTTTCAAAATATAAATCTATAGCAATGGAGCAAAAAAATGAATTGAGGTTCTAGTAAATGCTGAGAACTTAAGCATATAATATCAATACTTAGCAGCTGTAATGATAGGTATCACATCTATAACCAATTATGAAAGCACATTTTGTTGTAAATAGCAAAATGTCCACTGTTTACTTTTATCTTGCATCTTCTTATGTGATATTTTACTTGACCCATGATGAGAAATTATTGTCCAGAGTATAATACTGCTAAGGCCACAAAAAGAATAAATCTGGCCTTTATTACTTTGGGTCTGAAAATGGAATCTTGAGATTTCAAGTTTTGTCATGCAATTTCTTTTTGCCCTGAGGTTATCTAGAAGCATTTCCTGTGGACGATGGAGGGTCCAGATTCATCATACTCCTGCTTGGAGATCCACATCTGCTGGAAGGTGGACAGAGAAGCCAAGATGGAGCCTCCGATCCATACAGAGTATTTCCTCTCTGGAGGAGCAATGATCTTGATCTTCATTGTGGGTGGAGCCAGAGCTGTGATCTCCTTCTGCATTCTGTCAGCAATACCTGGGTACATGGTGGTACCACCAGACAATACAGTGTTGGCATACAAGTCTTTACGGATATCTACATCACACTTCATGATGGAGTTGTATGTGGTTTCATGGATACCAGCAGACTCCATACCCAAGAAGGATGGCTGGAACAGGGCCTCGGGGCACCTGAACCTTTCATTGCCGATGGTGATGACCTGTCCATCAGGAAGCTCATAGCTCTTTTCCAAAGAGGAGGAGGATGCTGCTGTGCCCATTTCCTGCTCAAAGTCTAGTGCAACATAGCAGAGCTTTTCCTTGATGTCACGGACAATCTCTCTCTCAGCAGTGGTGGTGAAGCTGTAGCCACGCTCGGTCAGGATCTTCATGAGGTAGTCGGTAAGATCACGACCAGCCAGATCCAGACGGAGGATGGCATGGGGCAAAGCATAACCCTCATAGATTGGCACTGTGTGGGTTACACCATCTCCAGAATCCAGCACAATACCAGTGGTACGTCCAGAGGCATACAGGGACAGCACAGCCTGGATGGCCACATACATGGCTGGAGAGTTGAAGGTCTCAAACATGATCTGTGTCATCTTTTCTCTGTTGGCCTTGGGGTTGAGGGGAGCCTCTGTGAGAAGTACAGGATGCTCCTCTGGGGCCACACGCAGCTCATTGTAGAAGGTATGATGCCAGATCTTCTCCATATCATCCCAGTTGGTCACAATTCCGTGCTCAATGGGGTACTTCAGGGTAAGAATACCTCTCTTGCTCTGGGCCTCATCTCCCACATAGCTGTCCTTCTGACCCATACCAACCATGACACCCTGAAAATAAATATTTCTTTATGTTTAGTCAGTGTCAAAATACCAGCTTGTGTCTTACAAATTTATATTTGAAAAATATGATTTTTAACAACAAGGGATATTCAGTTCTTAAATAATATTATCAATTATTTCATACCTGATGTCTGGGCCTTCCCACGATGGATGGGAATACAGCTCTGGGAGCATCATCTCCGGCAAATCCGGCTTTGCACATACCGGAGCCATTGTCAATTACAAGTGCTGCTACGTCCTCGTCACACATGATGGAATATTGTGTTTAGTTTCCTAAAATTGCAAAAATATATAAGACTTGTTAGCATAACATCTAAGATGCATAAGAGTTGGTAAACACTGATTTAAAATTGTAGAGAATTGTTAAAATATAAAAAAATAATTATATTGTCATATGCATAATGACAAAGGACGTGGTATTGATATTAAATCATGAAACTATTATTCAAATTCCTAATATTCGCCATAATAAGGAAAATGTGATTGGAATGCTGTCAATGTGTCAAAAATATCACTAAAATCCATTTATATAAATGATCCTAGTCCAATGCAAACAATCAGAAACTGTGATTTATTCATTTGGTGTTCCACATACTGCTCTTTGTTTAACCCAAGCCAAAGACTCGGCTTTTAAGCTCGTAATTGTCCAATGTCAATATTTCGTTATGGTATTAATGAAAGCTGTATGTACAAGCATCCACTTCCATATATAAATGGTAAATCTGCTACTGTGCTATGTATATATCCAAGAACTACAAATTCAATATATTAGCGTTCATATGAGGAAGTATTGGTGAGAGAAAAATTATGTCTTCATCTCTGGTGCAAGCACTGCATGTTTTTTATAAAGTTATCTATGCAGAAAAAGTGAATAAATCTGTTCTTCGGCGACGAAGAAACAAACTGTTTCTTTGTCTAGTTTGTGTAGATTTTTAATGACTGTATTACTCAGAATATTGAGTGTTGTTTGTGAAGTGGATTGACATTGTGCCGGTTGTGGGATGAGTCACACCCAGACAGATGTGTGCATTAACGGTCACCAGACTCGGCACAAACTTCATGTTAATAAGCCTCAAAGCTAGATTCTGTCTCGTCTTCCTCGAACTCTGTACCAGCGTAAAACGCGTTCAAACGGCCTTTATGTTTCTTTAGTGTCTGTATCCAAATTAAGTTTTGATTATATTTTTTTTCACAAGTGCAAAACAAAACGAGTTTGGGACCAATGCCTCGTAACCAAGAACCCCGCCCCGTAAATGAATTGTGAGAAACCCAGCCTTAATTGTGAGAAACCCAGTTCAGACTAGCTTACAATGTGTGTCTATCAGCAAAACTAAAAGACAAATATGCATTTTAGTCAAGAGTTGCTTTTCTTTATGTAAAAACCTAAAATATTGGCTACACATGATCATCACCATGTCAGGTAATGGATGCTAATTGTCTTGCTGATGGTTTAATTGTCTCCGGGAAGTAAAGCCCATTTAAGTTCCTTGTTTGAAAGCTACTGAAAATGCTGGCTTTTTATTGCCTTTTCATTCATGGAACAAACTTTTCCCATTAACTTGAAACATGTGCAATGTTTTAAATCCAATTTTTATTTAATATACAGGTTGCATTGATTTTATAATTTGATATCGACATATAAAATAATGGAATGGTAGATAGCCCTTACCTGTACTTCTGAAGCCCAGACCGCCAACAGGGAAGAGAAGTGACACACGTGCCCACTGCCGGCAGCCCATCTCCTCCTCCCAACACACACTCTATATGAGGGGTGGCAGGATGCTGGCTCAATCTGTAACCTACACACAGGATAAATCACAGGACAATTATAAGCCATTTATTTCTGACCAAAAGCTGTACACAAAGGGGAAATGTGTTATCAATGAACTCTTTTGATTTAAATTGCAGAACATTTTGGAAACATTATTATACAATGGAGTCGGTCCTCCTTCAAAGAAATCGGTTGCTCCTGTAAGCCTCTCTTTACCTTTTATGGTATGGGAAATCATTCTACATGCTGATTGGTTGACGGTGATATCACATGATCCAATATGGCTGCCTCCAGATGCTACACGTGCAATAGAATGGCTACACACCCATCCATAATGACCAGCCCAAGTATAGGTAGCTGTATCAACACTAATGTACAATATGGTTTCATGGTGTCTGGATCATGCTGGTGCAGACAAATATTGAATATGTAAAAATCACTTCCAAGATATCTTTCTGCTACATATTAGGATTAAGCATGCACAAGCTTTGTCCAAATATGTAGGAGTAATTGACCTCAGAACATAACATTAAAACATTCTTTGAAGTATATTTTTGTTTTGTTAAAAAGAATCTGTCCCAGCCATACTTGTATATGATGAATACATATTCTCGGAACTGACACCATAAGCAACATGAAGTGATGTGATATGAGGATATGGCCATGATATAAAGATATATTTATTTGAAGAATTGAAGAAGCAAACATAATCTATTTCTCAAATATCTTAACATCAATGTACATGTATATGGTCATTTTTTTAGAAGTATTGTCATTTACTAACAAACTACCAAGAGTATGCTCTAACTGCAGGTACCATGAAAATTTAAACTAAAAAATCTGAAAAGAGGATTATTTTTATCAATATTCTGTTTCCTTTTGGATATGGAGAGCAGTTGGTTTTGAAAAAGATTAGGTCAAAGAAATGTCGAACTCATCCATCGTTATGGGTCTTTGGTCAAACTGGGCTATATTACAAAACAGAACCTTGCTTAATGGGCTTGGGCTATCGAAAACACAAGGATAATACTTACACTGAAAGAATTGCTAGTCTACAAGTGGAGATACTACAGGGAGAATTGCTAGTGGATACTTCAGGAGATATTTGCGGGAAGATAAAAATATAATTCATTAAACTTTTTTCAAATAAATCGGACTGAACTTTGATTCTATTATTTGGACTTAAATTAAGGTGTTTATAATTTCAAAGATTTTGAGGAAGTAAAATAAAACATGATACATAAATTTTCTTATATTTGTTTTTATTTTGTATCAACTTTATATACAATAAATGTATATACAACTTCATATCACATTTCATTTATACAACATACATATTTGGCTTATAAAAACATATAACCTTCAATAACTTATAATACTCAAACTTGCACTGTTTGAAATAATACGTAAAACATAGCTTTTATACCTAGCTTACACCCAATCCCTTCCCTTACATCCTCGTTCATACCCAAACATACGGAAGTTTTAAGTCTTGATGCACCCAAAACTGTCATGTAAACAATACTTAAAGTATTGGACTGTGACAATGTCCTGGGTCAACTATGTGGTGTATGACGAGGGGACGAATACAACACATAGTTGACAGGTCATAGCAGATCTATACATTGCCAAATTAAAATACACGAGTGATATATAACACACAAAAGTGATTATTCTAGCAAAGAAAATGAACACTTAATTTTGTATATATCTTGCACCAAAAGTCTGATCAAATTCAGAATTTTTCATTCATTGCACTAGAAATGTGTGTTGGCTAACTATCTTTGGATGAGCTCTATGGACCCAGGACATGGATCAATCTTGCATGATAAAATTAACAAAGTTAGTTATGAGGTGATGTGGTATTGATGCCAGACACAACACTAACATGCAGCCAACACACTAGAAATAGACATGAAACATGCCTTATTCTGAAGGACTGATCTTATGTCCATCAATATTAATTTCTGGCTTTTCCTGATAGTCATATCACAGTTTAGAAGCATTTCCTGTGGACGATGGAGGGTCCAGATTCATCATACTCCTGCTTGGAGATCCACATCTGCTGGAAGGTGGACAGAGAAGCCAAGATGGAGCCTCCGATCCATACAGAGTATTTCCTCTCTGGAGGAGCAATGATCTTGATCTTCATTGTGGGTGGAGCCAGAGCTGTGATCTCCTTCTGCATTCTGTCAGCAATACCTGGGTACATGGTGGTGCCACCAGACAATACAGTGTTGGCATACAAGTCTTTACGGATATCTACATCACACTTCATGATGGAGTTGTATGTGGTTTCATGGATACCAGCAGACTCCATACCCAAGAAGGATGGCTGGAACAGGGCCTCGGGGCACCTGAACCTCTCGTTACCAATGGTGATGACCTGTCCATCAGGAAGCTCATAGCTCTTTTCTAATGATGAAGAGGAGGCAGCAGTGGCCATTTCCTGCTCAAAGTCTAGTGCAACATAACAGAGCTTTTCCTTGATGTCACGGACAATCTCTCTCTCAGCAGTGGTGGTGAAGCTGTAGCCACGCTCTGTCAGGATCTTCATGAGGTAGTCGGTAAGATCACGACCAGCCAGATCCAGACGGAGGATGGCATGGGGCAAAGCATAACCCTCATAGATTGGCACTGTGTGGGTTACACCATCTCCAGAATCCAGCACAATACCAGTGGTACGTCCAGAGGCATACAGGGACAGCACAGCCTGGATGGCCACATACATGGCTGGGGCATTGAAGGTCTCAAACATGATCTGAAAATAGACATTCATTGAAACATAAGTATCATACAATACTATGCAAATTCAAAGTGTAACATGAATTTCAAATCAATAATGATGAAGTCCTTTAGCTGATACTCTTATAATGTAATAGTCTTACCTGTGTCATCTTCTCCCTGTTGGCCTTGGGGTTGAGGGGAGCCTCTGTGAGAAGTACGGGGTGCTCCTCTGGGGCCACACGCAGCTCATTGTAGAAGGTATGATGCCAGATCTTCTCCATATCATCCCAGTTGGTGACGATGCCATGCTCAATGGGGTACTTCAGGGTGAGAATACCTCTCTTGCTCTGGGCCTCATCTCCCACATAGCTGTCCTTCTGACCCATGCCAACCATCACACCCTGAAAAAGCATTAAGAATTGTTAGTACATTTTTTCATTTGTAAACAACATTTTCAATTCTATTCAATAAAACATTCTAAGTGTTTGGTCTGTGATTTGGCAAAGACAAACTCAGTTCAAGATACATTATTAAGTTCAATTTAGGCAGTTAAGGTATTCTAGGTTTCAAGATGTTTACCTGATGTCTGGGCCTTCCCACGATGGATGGGAACACGGCTCTGGGAGCATCATCTCCGGCAAATCCGGCTTTGCACATACCGGAGCCATTGTCAATTACAAGTGCTGCTACGTCGTCGTCACACATATTGAAGTCTGTTTAAAAAAAAAATAACAATGTATTTTTTTTCCTCTAAAGAATAAGTTCAGGTTACAATTGAGTAGCAATATCAAAAGTATGTAAGGTAATATATTGCGCCACACCCAGTATATGTGTGTGTGTGTGTGTGTGTGACAGATGAGGAAGTCTGTGGGCAGTTTAATGGTCATTACACAGCATCCAGGCATGCCTAGATTTACATGTATGCCTGCTATTTTCCCAGTAGCTGTGTCACGTGGTGATTCATTGAGACCTCGGCCATTACCATATATGGAAGTAAGCCACCATTGGCCGTCTGTTTCTAATGGTAACAGACGCCGGTTGCCTTATATGGAAACCGGCACATCTACACCTCGTGACAGCATCAACTACCGGGAATGTGAAATTTAAGTGACAAATCTTAGGTCGAATTGAGAAATCCTTTCATTTTGCTTAATCTTTATAATATCACAAAACGATATTTTGAAAATTCCAGTTATTCCTTCTTGAATCCAATCAATATTGAACATTTGATCTGCGAGTCATATGATTTATCAGATTTAATGCATACACCCCATTACACACTTTCAATATTGCCTTGTTTTTATGAAATAATGAATGCATAATATTAGTTAACAGAAAGCGAAACAAATCCCAATTAAGATAACATTTTCTAAAAGATTATAATCAGCTATCTTACATGCACAGTCATATCCACTATACACAACATTTGTAATATCCTGAGCTATTTTTTGCAAACAAACGCCCATCCCTAATAGACAGCATGTTACTAGTAATATTTTACAGAATGCTTTATACATTTTTGTGAATTTTGCAGTGAATAAGAAAGCTTACCTTAGTTTATGTAGAAGCTGGAAGCTTGCAGAAAATGTGTAGATGTGATGTAGTGTGGCTGCAATTTGCTAGTGGGCTCTGCAGACCTCCACAGCTCAATAAATATGAGCGCACCTCATCACTATATGCCCATATAAGGGCACAACCAACAGTTGCAAGTCGCATACCTAATGAGGTGCTATGACACGATACTGACCGCTCACCGCATGGCTACACACTCCCTGCAGCTAACCTGGGTCAGCCGGGGGGACACGACATCAAATACTCCCCCATTCATTTTTGGGAGGCAGGTAATATTTGAGAAGAACGGAATGAGTATTTGAGCTGATAATGTTATGTAGGCTTTTATCTCTTTGAATCTCTAAAGCTTGGCATGATTTTACATAGATTTATACTGGATAATTCATTGTATTATCTTGTTATAATTTATATTGTGTGGCATATGCATAACGATATATACAGATAAACATAGCTATAACTTATGACAATTCATATAAAT
Source organism: Amphiduros pacificus (assembly GCA_949316495.1). Lineage (NCBI taxonomy): Eukaryota > Metazoa > Annelida > Polychaeta > Phyllodocida > Hesionidae > Amphiduros > Amphiduros pacificus. The sequence continues at coordinate 33,184,605 of OX439002.1, forward strand.
TAATAAAAAACAGAAATGAAAACAACTTGGCAATACCTCAGGCAATACCTTAAAGTGCCCCCCCCCTTTTTTCCAGCGAGCAAAGACCTTAACATCTGGATGGGACCAAGCTGTAATGGTTATATTTGAAAACTGAATCACCGCACAGGTGAAATACCATGACCCTGAATCAACACGGGACTAGAGCGGCTTATTGATGCACTCAATATATTACTAATCATCCAGATATTGGATCATAAGTGTTTACAATGCGCGCCATTAAACATATTAATCAAGCCTATGTTTACATAGTCATGTAACAATATAAGACTATCAATCTGTGTTTTTGGCTGCAAAATCGATGTCAAATAAGGATAGGAAGTGGGTCTTCTCGCTGTTGCCTTATATGGCAGTAAAGTAGTGTGCGTGGCCAAAACATACGTGCATTGTTCCCACCAACAGCACAGGCAAACGCCAGCACCAAAACCACAAAGTTCTTGTTTTCATTTTCGTTTCAGTCGTTCCTGATCCAAATTTATAACATGGCATCCACTTAACATCAAGTGGACCCAGAATAACTCTTCAGAATGTGACTTATTATGACGAGTTAACAGAAAGGATACAAATGATCATGAAACAATTAAACGATATTTATTGTGTTATATTTAGAAATCAACTTTTTCTATCAGTTTAGGTTTTCTTCGAAATATCTAAATATAGTTTATCTATTTGCCTCAAAACATAACAATATGATCAATTAAGAACCGGAAGGATGTGTTATTACAAAAATACATTGCTATTTGGAAACCTATTTACATGTATAGTAAGTAAGCAGAACCGTGTGCCGCGCGTGATGGGAGCTGGGCGGTTTTTTTTTTTTTCGTTTTCCGTGGACAGATGACACCAATACGCCCCGAATATTAGCTTAGTGTACAAGTAAAACATGGCTGAGATAATTCTTGAAGCCGTGATTTATGATTGTGTACACGTATATATATATATATACTCAAACACCGACATACATCAATGACCAATATTTCGCCATATGGCACACTCTATGGATTGTAGTAATTGGGGCGATGTCACAGTGCTTATAACAGTGTCGTGGCAGTAAGGCAATCGGGGCTCATGATATCTCAGTAGCGAACCCAGCTTATACAATTTAGCCATCAAATTTCCGTTTGCTTCAAATGTAATGTACATGGTTGTTTGCACAAAAATTATTTGTGCGCTTGTCAATATATTAATACTCATTAGTCTATGAAATACAGAGTTATGGTATTTGAATTACATCTTACCGTAAACTAATCAAGGTTTATGTGATGCCATAATTAAACGATGGGAACAAGCTAAACTTATGTACTTATGATAAAACAGTCATATATGACCAAGGCTACAACTGGACAAAGGATTCACTTATTAAAAGTACACATTCGACCAGTACCTGACAAGTGAAAACAATAACTAGTGCTAAGGAATCATATGACAAATATAAACATGAATTTAGTCATTAACCCTTTTTGCCATCTTTACACGTTTGGAAGTATTATAACATAAGATCAATTACTCTACACGTATTTCCAATATGCAACCTATGGATGCCACATCCAGGGTAAGGCTCAGTTTGTCCCAGCCCAGTGGATAGCATTGCTCTAACATTTGTCTGATACCTGGTCATTTGCCGTGAGCGCCACCCAATTGATCCTTCGCAATAATTTTCTCCCAAAGTTTTATATTTGCAAGAAATATATTTTCCATTTGATTATTCACATATAGTAATAGATATACTTGGACTATCTCTCCCCATCCCAGGTACGGAATATGCATATGGTTTATAGACATTTTATTTCTTGACACGAAGAGTACATTCCATTACTACCTCTGCAGTCATTGCTCTCTTTTTGGTCTCATTCAAAGTTTGGAATTCCCGGTGTCAAAAATACTTGCCTTGCTCACAAAAATATCATCAAATCTGAATTGACCAACATCAGGTCAAAAACTGTAACCAGGTGTCTGACACATTAACTAACCAATCAATACATCCGCCAGTACAAAACAAATCTAGTTTTATTATTTCACCAATAAGTGGACAGCCAGATTTTTCTGAATACCGCCTGATGACTTGCGCTCGATTCTGTGCGCACCTTAACACGTTTGCTGGCAGGGACTGATATGATAGAGAAGTCCTGCTGTGGAGGGTAGCTATGAATAGACTGGAACTGGATTTTTTTCACCATCAACAATTACATTTACTGCTTCAAATAAGATTTTGTTGTGAATATTCGAATGCGATTTGGGAAGAATGATAAAGAATAGTGTGAACACAATACGCATTTGAGTCGTCCTCGAGGAATTTTGTTATTTATGCATGAATGAGCACGCCACCTGTTCTTCGCATCCAATTTGCAGTCAAACATTACCATGTTTTCACATTGGGGGATATCCTCTTCCTACTTAGTTTATTCCGGGCCTGTGCCAAACTTTGGGTAAATATGGACATTGAAGGAATAGATTTCTATAAAAACAAAGGTGGATTACTACAGATAAAAAGCGTGAGGAGAAGTTTCTTACTCACAAGCATTTTTTTAAATTCATAAAAACTAAGGAATTAGCAAATGCCAATTTATCTGGCCACACAAGCAATCGGTTGTGTCACTTGGTACCGACTCATGCTTGTTCCAGATACAGCCAAGCGCTGGCAGCGAGAAATCGAAACTTGCTAACAGATGGCAGCACTCTCCGATAAATCCATTTCACAACCAACAAGGCAACCTAAATTCAGTTTTGTTTGGATTCTTGAACAGAAGATATCATGTCACAAGGAGAACCAGCCAGCTTCACAATATGTGTCGCTTCCTACTATCTAGGACGAAAAGCAATAAATCATTAATTACTGCCCAATTAACTTTGACCTGAATATATATAGATATATGAATACTTATATGTATATTGCCATTTTTTTTCAACAATTTTATGACTCAGGTCCATTTGGTCTCATAACATTTCCTACCGGTCATTAATGTGGCTACTGATGTGTGAATTCAGGGCGCTACCCCTATATATCAGCAGTCAAAGTGAGCATAACACCCCCAGGACACCTCGCTCACCTCATCTCACCTTGTTTGTGCCCAACAAATTGCCAGAGCATATAAATACTTTTATGGACAAAATTATATAAGCGTTATATTATCTAAGATTATAGTAGTATAATAGTATTTGATAATAGAGACATATTAGCAAAGATAGAATAAAAGATGGTAGTGTCAATATACTCTTTCTTATGGGAAGAATCTTGTGAAAGAAGTTAAGATTGGGACTCTTCTTACCACAGCGCTACTGTAAGCTACTTTGTTTTTAATGAAGGAGGAACCCGTTTATATATTTGGGGGAGGAATTACCTTTTTGACTTTATATTTTATAAACAGCACTGATTTGAGCAAAAATCAGGATATCAACACAATTATCACGGAGACCTAACTTATCAAGAGGTACATCTACATCTAATGGTTAATGGATAGAAAATCAAATAGTTTGCAAATCAAGGTTTGTTTTTACCCGCTGACAAATGATTAACTTATTTATTGTGCGTGACGACAGAGATGATCACTTAGCTTCAGCCATAAATATTTTGGGTTTCTAAAATTAGCTGCACACAATAGCTCTGTAATGCTAAATATAAAGAAACCATTGTAAGTTCTTGTGTATACCCACGCCAATTGAAAATACACACGTTAAGTGGTCCTTAGAGTAATATACCCTAAGAGTGGTCCAAGCCAGCCCTTGCCCTAGCCAAGGGAATCAGATTGAAAAAGTGTTTTCCTTAATCATAATATATCAACTGTCATGTCCAAATTCTCGAGGAAATAACACATTCATCAGTTGCACAAATATAGTTATTTGATCATCTGGAACTCCCTCACTTTTTTAGCTGGACAGTTAATAGTTGTTTTCTTCAATAATCATATGCTAACTATCACATCCAAATAATAAAAAATAACACAATCATCAGTTACAGAAGTAAGTAAAACAAAAAGGATTAATCCAGACCTGGGGGCACACAGATTACCCACAAAATGTGTTTAATTTTGTGATGATTTTGATGCAATTTGATGCCTTTCAAAAAAAAACTTTCTTTCACAAAAGCCACCACTCAGATGCACTCGGCCATGTTGCCATTTAGTGTCCGGCTATGTTGCAAGCGTCCAGAATTTACATGATTATGCTGCCCCGTCTCTGCTGTGAGTGGTGAGTGTCCGGAAATGACTCGAATTGTACGGATTGATTCAGATTTTTAGTCCGGCACGGATTCATTTAAGATGTTCAGTCCAGCACCGTACACACAGGTAAGGAAATCAGTATCGACTCCTCCCCTTTCCAATACACACAGGTAAGGGATTCAGTATCGACCCCTCCCCTTTCCAATACACACAGGTAAGGAAATCAGTATTGACCCCTCCCCTTTCCAATACACACATGTAAGGAAATCAATATCGACCCCTCCCCTTGCCAATACACACAGGTAAGGGAATCAGTATCGACCCCTCCCCTTCCCAATACACACAGGTATGGGAATCAGTATCGACCCCTCCCCTTTCCAATACACACAGGTAAGGAAATCAGTATCGAACCCTCCCCTTGCCAATACACTGAACCCTCCCCTTTCCAATACACACAGGTAAGGGATTCAGTATCGATCAGTATCGATCCTTCCCCTTTTGAATACACACAGTTAAGGAAATCAGTCTCGACCCCTCCCCTTTTCAATACACACAGGTAAGGGAATCAGTATCGACCCCTCCCCTTGCCAATACACACAGGTAAGGAAATCAGTATCGACCCCTCCCCTTGCCAATACACACAGGTATGGGAATCAGTATCGACCCCTCCCCTTGCCAATACACACAGGTAAGGAAATCAGTATCAATCTTTCCCCTTTCCAATACACACAGGTAAGGAAATCAGTATTGACCCCTCCCCTTTCCAATACACACATGTAAGGAAATCAATATCGACCCCTCCCCTTGCCAATACACACAGGTAAGGGAATCAGTATTGACCCCTCCCCTTTCCAATACACACAGGTAAGGGAATCAGTATCGACCCCTCCCCTTGCCAATACACCGAACCCTCCTCTTGCCAATACACACAGGTAAGGGATTCAGTATCGATCAGTATCGATCCTTCCCCTTTTGAATACACACAGGTAAGGAAATCAGTCTCGACCCCTCCCCTTTCCAATACACACAGGTAAGGGAATCAGTATCGACCCCTCCCCTTTCCAATACACACAGGTAAGGAAATCAGTATCGACCCCTCCCCTTGCCAATACACACAGTTATGGGGAATCAGTATCGACCCCTCCCCTTTCCAATACACACAGGTAAGGGATTCAGTATCGATCAGTATCGTTCCTTCCCCTTTCCAATACACACAGGTAAGGGAATCAGTATCGACCCCTCCCCTTTCCAATACACACAGGTAAGGAAATCAGTATCGACCCCTCCCCTTGCCAATACACACAGTTATGGGGAATCAGTATCGACCCCTCCCCTTTCCAATACACACAGGTAAGGGATTCAGTATCGATCAGTATCGTTCCTTCCCCTTTCCAATACACACAGGTACGGAAATCAGTATTGACCCCTCCCCTTGCCAATACACACAGGTAAGGAAATCAGTATCGACTCCTCCCCTTTCCAATACACACAGGTAAGGAAATCAGTATCGACACCTCCCCTTTCCAATACACACAGGTAAGGAAATCAGTATCGACCCCTCCCCTTTCCAATACACACAGGTACGGAAATCAGTATTGACCCCTCCCCTTGCCAATACACACAGGTATGGGAATCAGTATCGACCCCTCCCCTTTCCAACACACACAGGTAAGGAAATCAGTATCGATCCTTCCCTTTTCCAATACACACAGGTAAGGAAATCGGTATTGACCCCTCCCCTTTCCAATACACACATGTAAGGAAATCAATATCGACCCCTCCCCTTGCCAATACACACAGGTAAGGGAATCAGTATCGACCCCTCCCCTTTCCAATACACACAGGTAAGGGAATCAGTATCGACCCCTCCCCTTTCCAATACACACAGGTAAGGGAATCAGTATCGACCCCTCCAATACACACAGGTAAGGGAATCAGTATCGACCCCTCCCCTTTCCAATACACACAGGTAAGGAAATCAGTATCGACCCCTCCCCTTGCCAATACACCGAACCCTCCCCTTGCCAATACACACAGGTAAGGGATTCAGTATCAATCAGTATCGATCCTTCCCCTTTTGAATACACACAGGTAAGGAAATCAGTCTCGACCCCTCCCCTTTCCAATACACACAGGTAAGGGAATCAGTATCGACCCCTCCAATACACACAGGTAAGGAAATCAGTATCGATCCTTCCCCTTTCCAATAAACACAGGTAAGGAAATCAGTATCGACCCCTCCCCTTGCCAATACACACAGGTATGGGAATCAGTATCGACCCCTCCCCTTGCCAATAAACACAAGTAAGGAAATCAGTATCGACCCCTCCCCTTGCCAATAAACACAGGTAAGGAAATCAGTATCGACCCCTCCCCTTGCCAATACACACAGGTATGGGAATCAGTATCGACCCCTCCCCTTGCCAATACACACAGGTAAGGTATTCAGTATCGATCCTTCCCCTTTCCAATACACACAGGTAAGGGAATCAGTATCGACCCTCCCCTTTCCAATACACACAGGTAAGGGAATCAGTATCGATCCTTCCCCTTTCTAATACACACAGGTAAGGGATTCAGTATCAATCCTTCCCCTTTTCAATACACACAGGTAAGGAAATCAGTATCAATCCTTCCCCTTTCCAATACACACAGGTAAGGTATTCAGTATCGATCCTTCCCCTTTACAATACACACAGGTAAGGGAATCAGTATCGACCCCTCCCCTTCCCAATACACACAGGTATGGGAATCAGTATCGACCCCTCCCCTTTCCAATACACACAGGTAAGGGAATCATTATCGACCCCTCCCCTTTCCAATACACACAGGTAAGGGAATCAGTATCAATCCTTCCCCTTTCCAATACACACAGGTAAGGGAATCATTATCGACCCCTCCCCTTTCCAATACACACAGGTAAGGGAATCAGTATCAATCCTTCCCCTTTCCAATACACACAGGCAAGGGAATCAGTATCAATCCTTCCCCTTTCCAATACACACAGGCAAGGGAATCAGTATCAATCCTTCCCCTTTCCAATACACACAGGTAAGGGATTCAGTATTGATCCTTCCTCTTTCCAATACACACAGGTAAGGGAATCAGTATCAATCCTTCCCCTTTCCAATACACACAGGTAAGGGATTCAGTATTGATCCTTCCCCTTTCCAATACACACAGGTAAGGGAATCAGTATCGACCCCTCCCCTTGCCAATACACACAGTTATGGGGAATCAGTATCGACCCCTCCCCTTTCCAATACACACAGGTAAGGGATTCAGTATCGATCAGTATCGTTCCTTCCCCTTTCCAATACACACAGGTAAGGGAATCAGTATCGACCCCTCCCCTTTCCAATACACACAGGTAAGGAAATCAGTATCGACCCCTCCCCTTGCCAATACACACAGTTATGGGGAATCAGTATCGACCCCTCCCCTTTCCAATACACACAGGTAAGGGATTCAGTATCGATCAGTATCGTTCCTTCCCCTTTTCAATACACACAGGTACGGAAATCAGTATCGACCCCTCCCCTTGCCAATACACACAGGTAAGGAAATCAGTATCGACTCCTCCCCTTTCCAATACACACAGGTAAGGTATTCAGTATCGATCCTTCCCCTTTACAATACACACAGGTAAGGGAATCAGTACCGACCCCTCCCCTTGCCAATACACACAGGTATGGGAATCAGTATCGACCCCTCCCCTTTCCAATACACACAGGTAAGGGAATCATTATCGACCCCTCATCTTTCCAATACACACAGGTAAGGGAATCAGTATCAATCCTTCCCCTTTCCAATACACACAGGTAAGGGATTCAGTATTGATCCTTCCCCTTTCCAATACACACAGGTGAGGGAATCAGTATCGACCCCTCCCCTTTCCAATACACACAGGTAAGGAAATCATTATCGACCCCTCATCTTTCCAATACACACAGGTAAGGGAATCAGTATCAATCCTTCCCCTTTCCAATACACACAGGTAAGGGAATCATTATCGACCCCTCCCCTTTCCAATACACACAGGTAAGGGAATCAGTATCAATCCTTCCCCTTTCCAATACACACAGGCAAGGGAATCAGTATCAATCCTTCCCCTTTCCAATACACACAGGTAAGGGAATCAGTATCAATCCTTCCCCTTTCCAATACACACAGGCAAGGGAATCAGTATCAATCCTTCCCCTTTCCAATACACACAGGTAAGGGATTCAGTATTGATCCTTCCCCTTTCCAATACACACAGGTAAGGGAATCAGTATCGACCCCTCCCCTTTCCAATACACATAGGTAAGGAAATCAGTATTGACCCCTCCCCTTTCCAATACACACAGGTAAGGAAATCAGTCTCGACCCCTCCCCTTTCCAATACACACAGGTGAGGGAATCAGTATCGACCCCTCCCCTTTCCAATACACACAGGTAAGGAAATCAGTATCGACCCCTCCCCTTGCCAATACACACAGTTATGGGGAATCAGTATCGACCCCACCCCTTTCTAATACACACAGGTAAGGGAATCAGTATCGACCCCTCCCCTTTATAATACACACAGGTAAGGGATTCAGTATCGATCAGTATCGTTCCTTCCCCTTTCCAATACACACAGGTACGGAAATCAGTATTGACCCCTCCCCTTGCCAATACACACAGGTAAGGAAATCAGTATCGACTCCTCCCCTTTCCAATACACACAGGTAAGGAAATCAGTATCGACACCTCCCCTTTCCAATACACACAGGTAAGGAAATCAGTATCAACCCCTCCCCTTTCCAATACACACAGGTACGGAAATCAGTATTGACCCCTCCCCTTGCCAAAACACACAGTTGAGGGAATCAGTATCGACCCCTCCCCTTTCCAATACACACAGGTAAGGAAATCAGTATCGATCCTTCCCTTTTCCAATACACACAGGTAAGGAAATCGGTATTGACCCCTCCCCTTGCCAATACACACAGGTATGGGAATCAGTATCGACCCCTCCCCTTGTCAATACACACAGGTAAGGTATTCAGTATCGATCCTTCCCCTTTCCAATACACACAGGTAAGGGAATCAGTATCGACCCCTCCCCTTTCCAATACACACAGGTAAGGGAATCAGTATCGATCCTTCCCCTTTCTAATACACACAGGTAAGGGATTCAGTATCAATCCTTCCCCTTTCCAATACACACAGGTAAGGAAATCAGTATCAATCCTTCCCCTTTCCAATACACACAGGTAAGGTATTCAGTATCGATCCTTCCCCTTTACAATACACACAGGTAAGGGAATCAGTATCGACCCCTCCCCTTGCCAATACACACAGGTATGGGAATCAGTATCGACCCCTCCCCTTTCCAATACACACAGGTAAGGGAATCATTATCGACCCCTCATCTTTCCAATACACACAGGTAAGGGAATCAGTATCAATCCTTCCCCTTTCCAATACACACAGGTAAGGGATTCAGTATCAATCCTTCCCCTTTCCAATACACACAGGCAAGGGAATCAGTATCAATCCTTCCCCTTTCCAATACACACAGGTAAGGGATTCAGTATTGATCCTTCCCCTTTCCAATACACACAGGTAAGGGAATCAGTATCGACCCCTCCCCTTTCCAATACACATAGGTAAGGAAATCAGTATTGACCCCTCCCCTTTCCAATACACACAGGTGAGGGAATCAGTATCGACCCCTCCCCTTTCCAATACACACAGGTAAGGAAATCAGTATCGACCCCTCCCCTTGCCAATACACACAGGTAAGGGAATATGTATCGACCCCTCCCCTTTCCAATACACACAGGTAAGGGAATCAGTATCAATCCTTCCCCTTTCCAATACACACAGGTAAGGGATTCAGTATCAATCCTTCCCCTTTCCAATACACACAGGCAAGGGAATCAGTATCAATCCTTCCCCTTTCCAATACACACAGGTAAGGGATTCAGTATTGATCCTTCCCCTTTCCAATACACACAGTTATGGGGAATCAGTATCGACCCCTCCCCTTTCCAATACACATAGGTAAGGAAATCAGTATTGACCCCTCCCCTTTCCAATACACACAGGTGAGGGAATCAGTATCGACCCCTCCCCTTTCCAATACACACAGGTGAGAGAATCAGTATTGACCCCTCCCCTTGCCAATACCCACAGATAAGGGAATCAGTATCGACCCCTCCCCTTTCCAATACACACAGGTAAGGGAATCAGTATCGACCCCTCCCCTTTCCAATACCCACAGGTAAGGAAATCAGTATCGACCCCTCCCAATTATTTCACTTACAATACTCAACATTGGTCAATTATATTTTTGTACCAATATTGTATGTGTATAAACAACTATAAAAATATAATCAATCAATCAATCAATCATTATTAGAAATGGAGAATTTTTTATTACAGGGGTTAAAACTAGAAATTCTTTAAAAAAAAACACATTTTTTCTGAGGTATTGTGGAATATCCAGGTTTGCCATGATGTCATACATGAGACAATCCTAAACAAACTAAATGAATAATAATTAGTCAAATAATACCTTGTTTGTGCAATGTATCCTTTATATTAGTTGTTAACTTTAACTTGACAAAAAGGTACAGCACACAATTCACATTCATAACAGTTTATTTTTAATAGGTATAGGACATCATAATATTTATTGTTTTGGAAATAGTACACTGATTCATGGTTTATTTTTTTATCTAAAAGGTATTATTCAGCTTGTTATCATAAGCAACATCTTTTGGTGACATAAAAAAATATTTTATTACATTTTAATACTGCCGAGTGTACATTCAGACCTTGATGAAGCCCATCCCAATACTGTAACAGAATTATTTGATGCTCAAGAGGATATCTAAGTATTACAAATTTATGGAATATCAATTGCAAGTCAATTCAAAATAAAAATCAGTTTTGTAAACATTTCAATTTCATTTTTGTTGTGAAAATCAGTGTTGTTTCTGTGTTAGTTTATGTGTAGAGTACGTACCCCAGGTAATGTATCAGTTTTTTCAAAACAACAAGAAGTGAAATACTTAGGCAGTTGCATATTAAATCTTTCAAAAATATTCTTTCTTTATCTGCAGTTGATAAGCATTATGAGTTAAGATTCATTTGAAATTAATTTGTTGTCATAATCTTTGCTTGGAGCAGTACTGAAAATATCAAAATGTTATTTAACCCTCTCAACATTTTTTCTCTATATATTTAAAATTTTGGTTGTCCAAATTTAGTTTTAACTATGTTAGAACATTATATACACTATATTAAATTATTTGCTTTATATTTGTTTCATTAATATAACTAATTTGGATAAGATTTCTTAATTATCCAAAATCAGTGTATACAGTTTGTAGAGTACACGCGTATGTTAAGCAGCCATAAAATTTCAATGGTATGTCCTTGTGCAAAAATATTTTGGATTTAGGACAAGGAGAACTTGCATTTTAATAAAACACCCCTCCCCTTGCCAATACCCACAGGTAAGGGAATCAGTATCGACCCCTCCCCTTGCCAATACACACAGGTAAGGGAATCAGTGTACCATTCCGCCCAGTTTCATTTATCATTGGATGGCAGGATCTGTGGACCTATATATACCAGCATCATCCATAATTTGTGGTAGCTTAATAATCCAAAACTAACATTAGCCACGTACTATATGGTAATCCAAAATATAACTCAAATAAAATATCCCAAATCTTTGACTATAACACCATTCGAATACTAGTATGCATGGCACCATGTGAAATTTCAGCAAGAACTGCAACAAGTTTAAAGTTCAATGGAATCAATATGGTTTGAGCAGAGAAGTCATGTAAGGCAGTGAGGAATGCATTTGGGTGTGAACAAGCCACGCTCGAAATTGCCAGCAACCATCATTATAAAATGTGTTTGCGTGATAGACAGCATCTTAAGCAACTTTATATATTCGAAAATAAAATTAAAATTTGTGGTTTGATTTTCCAATATGAAGAATCAACTTATTAATCATAAAAAAATATTCATATTTGAACATCAGCACATCTAAAAAAAATGTTGTGATTGATTGAGTTCCCCCCAAAAATCGGAATATATAATTTACCTTGACTTTATATTTGTAGTGTACAAGTACTCGACAATCAGTATCAAAAGAAACAAATACAAATAATTAATTTTCAAAATATCAGGTGCTCTGGTCACTTCTGATTCTGGTCAAATAATTATTTCAGCCCTCATATAATGCCCACATATGTAATGTGCTATCAATGCACATTATTTTCTTTGCTATGTGATAATTTTTCTGATATAGTTAAAGATATCAGAATTCTAGCCCCAATAAGATATAAGAAAGTTTGACATCAAACTCTTCCAAGATCATAACATGAAGCATGCGTGTGTAAAGTTTGGTGCTGATCTGTGCATTTTTTGGGAAAAGAAAATCCAAACATAGGCATCAGAGATGCATCAACCCTCAGCCCTGGTAACTTATTGCACAACATTCACTCCACACAATATTTGTGAACAAAACGTCACTGCACCAAGGCAAATTGATGCAGGGGTTAAGAAACCCATAAAATCTACTTCCTTTGATAGCTTATGTGTGTCAAGTATCATGAAACTATCATTTACTCTAGAATTATTGAGATGGGCTGGTGACCTTGAAAAGCAGGTTGAGGTCACCGTCCATCAAACTCATCTGGGGTCTTCACCAGATGCTCATGTGTGTCAATTCTCATGAAGCTGCCATCATTTGCTCTCGAGTTATTGAAATGATAGGGATTTCATGGTACAATTGTCTCTGTGACCTTGAAAAGTAGGTGAAGGTAATGTTCTATCAAAGGAAGTCTGAGGTCTTCACCAGATGCTTATGTGTGTCAAATCTCATAAAGCTGCCATCATTTGTTCTAGAGTTATTGTGATTCTTGGGATTTCACATGGTTGTCCCTGTGACCTTGAAAAGTAGGTGAAGGTCATGTTCAATAGAAAAAATTATGAGGTCTTTACAAGATGCTTATGTGTGTCAAATCCTATAAAGCTGCCATCATTTGTTCTTGTGTTATTGTGATTCTTGTGATTTCACATAATTGTCCCTGTGACCTTGAAAAATAGCTCAAGGTTGCCGTTCATTGGTCTCGTCGGAGGTTTTCACCAGATACTTATGTGTGTCACGTTTCATGAAGCTGCCATCATTTGTTCTCGAGTTATCGCGATGATAAGGATGTTCGCTACAGACAGACAGACAGACAGACAGACAGACATACATACATACATACATGCATACATACAGACATACATACATACCCACACCAGGAGTACTGCAATAACCTCAGCCTGATTACATCAGGGGCTGAGGGTAAAAAGGGATTGAATGGACTGAATAAAACATGCCCTGGCTCCTAAGGCATCAGCATGTTTCACATTCTGGGACTAGAGATAAATAATCCTTTTCCTATCGTAAATTCTCCTTTTGGACAATAGAATTTTATTCCAATTGGCTAAGAACTTTCATTTGCCCTTTGTAATTTTTCATCCAAATATATAAAATAGAAGACAAATAAATATTGGTGTAAGTGAAGGACTTGTAAAAGGCTGAGTATAATTTTTTTCACTCAGTCAAAAACATGGAAAGTGAATAGCACTGAACATCACTAATAGCCTACCATACCATCACAAAACGAAACATTGGTTTGCCACATTTTCTTTCTTTTATTCATCTCCTTCAGATCTTGACAAAAGTGCTTCCATTTTTCATTTTTGGCACAGCATCTATTTATGATTTCAACAACACAAAAAAAATATATATTAACAACACAGATTGTGCTTATCATATCTTACTGTCAAACAAGGATTTCAAATGTGATCAATGTTGTGAGTGGATTCTTTTCAAAATTTATATTATGCTTATTTGCCAATACATTTTGAAAACGTTAAAATGTGAAATTATATTTACGTCGGTGCTTACAAATTATAGTGGTATCATAATTCTAAGTAAATGTGATACAAAACTGACAAAATTGTCTACCCTGTATGTATATATATATATATATATATATATATATATATATATATATATATATATATATATATATATATATATATATATATATATATATATATACTTTCCTTTATGGACCTTGTTGGATGTAAATAACAGAAAAATCCTTACACAAAGAGTAGTACACTTATTTCTGGATTGAATAAATTAAAAATAGTCAAAATATACAATAATTGCATGTTTGCTCCTCAAGTTTGTTTTGAAAATCAATACTCAATTACAATCTTGTCATATTATCCAATCACTTGTTGAACCAAGGTCATACTGATCTAAAGTCTTATTCCATTCCTCACATTCCTAATTGAACCCAGGTCCCTCCCCTCCCCTCCCAAACTGAACCCAGGTCATACTGACATGTCCCTCCCCTCCGCACCCAAACTGAACCCAGGTCATACTATCATGTCCCTCCCCTCCCCTCCCAAACTGAACCCAGGTCATACTATCATGTCCCTCCCCTCCCCTCCCAAACTGAACCCAGGTCATACTGACATGTCCCTCCCCTCCGCACCCAAACTGAACCCAGGTCATACTATCATGTCCCTCCCCTCCCCTCCCAAACTGAACCCAGGTCATACTGACATGTCCCTCCCCTCCGCACCCAAACTGAACCCAGGTCATACTATCATGTCCCTCCCCTCCCCTCCCAAACTGAACCCATGTCATACTATCATGTCCCTCTCCTCCCCTCCCAAACTGAACCCAGGTCATACTATCATGTCCCTCCCCTCCCCTCCCAAACTGAACCCATGTCATACTATCATGTCCCTCCCCTCCCCTCCCAAACAGAACCCAGGTCATACTATCATGTCCCTCCCCTCCGCACCCAAACAGAACCCAGGTCATACTATCAGGTCCCTCCCCTCCCCTCCCAAACTGAACCCATGTCATACTATCATGTCCCTCCCCCTCCCCTCCCAAACAGAACCCAGGTCATACTATCATGTCCCTCCCCTCCGCACCCAAACAGAACCCAGGTCATACTATCAGGTCCCTCCCCTCCGCACCCAAACAGAACCTGGGTTATATCATCCAGTCTCTCACATCCCTCACCAAATGCAGGTCACATTTTCTCCTGAACCATGTCATGTCAACCTCCCATCCCACTCAACTCAAGGTCATATGATCCCAACCTTCATTGACCTCAGATAATATGTCAAGGCAAAAGGAACCACACATTCCTATTATTACATAAAAAATACCTTGCCCATTTATATTTACATGTACATTAGAGTTTTGAGCACTTTCTGGATTGAATACACTATGTACATAAGGATTCATTAGAAATATGTGCATGACCAGATTAATATCACTCAGTACAAAAATAGAGCTCATTTGGCCTGACCTTCAAGCACCATAATTTATAGGTGTGCAAAATCTTAATTTACAGACCTGTATCTTAATGCATCTGATCATGAATAAAATTGGCAAAACGGTCAGGAAATAAATGTGTAACAGGAAATTCTACGTGCTCTACTGTCCTTAATATAGATCTGCCTGAAAATTAACTTAAATCAAATTTATGTACAAATGAGCCATTTCTGATGATAATATAATCTTAATATAAGAAATACTGATATTCTTATTCACTCTTCCCAATTTGTCTTAATCTTAGCAAACAAATGGTCAAAAATAAATAACAGCACATTCATACAACACAAAGAGATGGGCACTTCAAAGTAATACATAACCCAAAACTTCTCGGATAATAATCAAATTTGCTTTATAAAACAAATTCAAAAATTAAAATGACCTAAGTTATTATAAACTATCATTCACAGAAAACATTTAATTGACATGAATCATGGCTTCTAGACTTTTTCATTTAGCATGCAACCAATGGCACATTTCTTGTTAAATCTTTTGACTTTAAATGAATATCTTAAAACATACAAAACATAGTGTAAAAATTGTCCTATTAATTATCAAGATTATCATGTTAAATGAAACATTAAGAATTTGCTTTCACAGATATGACTGTGATACATGGGAATGCACAGTGAATATTTTAGATACAAATAAACCCTGGAATTTCAGATTTTTCTTACTGCATAAGAAAACTAATAACCAAATCATAACCTTAATGAGCAAATGATGGAATGCAACTTTAAAACATTCAGGTATATCTTTAGCTCTCTGGTTCCATATCATATAGATATTTCACCTAAACCAACATTTTTGTGTTTCAAGTTTTTTTAGTCCAAAGTCATAAAACACCTCACATCTTTGTGTGAAACTGTGACCTTTAAACTATCACAAACATCCTTTATTACATCTGTACAGATAAATATAAATGATAGGTATGAAAACTGTATGCTATTACAAATGCACTAACAGTGCCTTATCACAGAATTGAAGGAATCATTGCACACTATATATGTCATTGCTCAATTCCTTAAATTAACCCAGAGAAAATAGATTACTGGCTTTGCAGACCTTTCATGACATTTCTTAATTGGTCTATGTGATAACTGTAATAGAAGTATAATAGAATGTTGTGCTTATCCAAATATAATCTGCGGGGCAGCAGGATACATTCTCTATCATAACTTAACATGACTTGTACAAAACTGACAGGAGGGTCCTTGAATCTATCAATCAAGTAAGTCTGGCTTAATCACACAATTTAGTTGCTAGCAGTATTTTTCAACTTTTTTGAACTTCCAAAGTCATTGATTACTGGAATACCAAAAACTTAACTGTGCCCTTTCTATATCAAATTCCAATTTTTTTATTTCTTCAAGGTCTGAATGCACGAAGGTTTGAATATGTAATAATTTGGGCCACATTAGGAAAACATATAACATTAAATTAATGCAAATATCCTGATGTATTAATTCTTAAAACAATAACAGTTAATTAACATAATAATATCAGTGAATAATCATGATAACTGATAGAAATGTTAATCTTCTTAATGGTCTAAAAAAAAACTTGGCATCACTACCATGAAAATTGAAAAATTGTGATAAACATTTAAAATGTACAAACTAATATCCACATTCATCACAATTCATCGTGATGTGATTCTTCATCTAAACTTTCCTCCTCCCATTCTGTATCCTCCTCCAGCCATGTGTCGCGGTGCATCCGTTCCAGCTTTGCTTGCTGCACTTCAAACCTGTCCAATATTGCTGCCACCTGGTGGACTTTAAGGAAATATCCCAGACTGGACACAAGCACCTTGTGCAGCTGCCTGGCACTACGCAGCTGTAACTGGTTGTATTTTATTCTTTTCTGTAGTAGCATCTCATACTGATTTAATATGGCTAATTTATCTTCTTTCACTGATTCCGACTTTTTTAGTTCCTCTACCTGACGAGCCACAACTGCTGCCCTCTGGTGTAGATTTCTTATATTCAGGTATAATGTTCGGATACGATTTCCGGATGATTGACGGTTATGTTTGATGCAGGTCTTACCACAGATCTTGAGTCCTTTCTCCAATTTCAGTGGCCTATTGGCATATTTCAATATAAACTGTATAAGGTTGGGTAGGGTGTTTGGCACATGGTCTGGGAAGGCAATACTGTCATCTTTACTGTATGCAGGAAAGAAAAGAATGGTGGGATAGGCATCCACAGTCAACTCCCATGGTAGCTCATGCAAATCACCATTAAATCTGAAACAAAGACAACACTGCATATTGACCGGTCTGTTTCTATTCCATATAACAATGTAAACATATCTTGATTTGCTATAAAATATTATGTGATAGTTTTACATGTTTCATAATGATCGCATTTGACTCCTTTCTTGTCCCTTACATTCATTACATTTCATTGATCCAATAATAATAAGTTAACCTACCTGGCAAAGGTGATATTTGGAGAGTCATAGAAGTAGGCTGCCAATGTGAGATAAAAATGGGCAAAACTGGCACAAAACCCACACCAGGGGGCATAATAGAGCACAACCACATCCTGCAAGATATCATATTCCCCACTCATAATAAAATAAGCATCACAATATCATGTATTACTAATATAGAGCTGATTTCTATACAAACATTAGTTTAATTGACTAAAGATTTGCATTTGTTTTTAAACTAAATGTAGTTATTCACATTTCTAATCTTAAGCAATGTTATTTATCAAAAATATTAGCTTCATGTTCAAGTTTTTCATAGTATTTAGTATCAGTATCATTATAGTGTACCTTATCCTCCTGCATGACAACCTGGTGGAAGGTAGAGGTATTGAGTTCAATAACACATGCTTCATTGCCCGAGTAGACACAGGGGCTGCTCTTACTCGGTACCGACACAAAGTAACGCTCCAACTCACTGGATGTAAAGTTGCGGATGAACTTAACTGAAACATAAATATCAGATGGATGATTGAATTAAAAGGATGACAATAAAGTTGAGTTTACATTTCCCTTTCCAAAAGTAATCAGATCAGAACAGAAACGTTCTGTGAACATAAACAATAAAAATATATAATAGCCAGGTTTCCAATTGCCATTTTCTTATCTTTAACTACCAACAAGGAGGTTATGACATAAGGTGTATTACTACACTGAAACTAATAGGAATTAACACTTAAACTTAATGAATATTTAATAATATACAGCAATCAAATATTCAGCAAATGCAGTACAATTGTTAAGTTATTCAAATGATTAACATATTTTTCCTCCCCCAAAAAATGTTCAATTTACATTCTTCATTGTGGAGTAATTTTATCCATAAATTCCTTATCCTGTTTATGACTCTAAATTTTTTCCCATTTTGTTGTATTCCTGATCTGTTATTATTAATAATGACTACACTTTGAAAAACTCACCTATATTTTCTTTGTTAATTTCTTCTTCCATTAAATATTGGACTTCATTCTTAAATCAAAACACATGACAATACATATAAAATAACACACATATATAAATATATATATTAGATTGTCTACATCATACACAAGATTTACAGAATATTTTAAGAGATTCTAGCAACAATTATTTTCACATTTAAACATTAATTAGGTACTTGTAGTAAACAATTAGCTATTGTCAGCAAGTCTACCTACCTCAGCATCTACAATGAGAACTGCAGAATGATTAGATGGATGTTGACCCAATTCAAGGCCCTGTCTGTGTACAAACATGTGCTGCAGGCGACTGTTGATCGCATAAAAGTGCAGGCTCCGATTAGTCTGGCACCCCATCCCAGTGAGTGACTCAGTGCGAGTGATTACATCTGGCAAACTGGGGGCTGGTAACCATCCATTCTTGCGGCGTGACATCATGTCATAACATTCATAGTCAATATCTGGGTGGACCCTGGACTTAATATAAGGATCTGGATGGTCAAATGGAGGTACTTCCCTCTGATGCTCATTGGCAGTACTGTTATGATAACAACACGTCTCCAGCACCTGAGTTGGATTATGACTATTTAGAGAATGTTGGCATTCCAGTTTATGATTTCTAGCTACACATTTCACACTGTCAGATTTAAGATGGTGGTCACTACACATCTCTGATGATACAGGTTGGAAGCCAACCCTATGCTGGAGGCATACATCACAGATACAAGAATGATTGGCTCTGATGTGTGAGGAAGCAAGCACAGACTTGCAACATCGACTCAACCTTATTGCTAGCCTCCCTAATTGTCTGTTAGATACACGATGCCGAAACCGCTCCAATATATCCATTTGTTTCTTAATATTGCGTATTTGATATTGTATACTGGAGAGTATCACCCGTGCTGTGTCCCTGCTTCGGTCACAATTGTAGTAGTCTAAGGCTACCTCCCTGAGCTGTAACATTATGCAATATTTGACTATTATAAGGAAAATGCAGCAAATTGTATTTGATAGGGCTTTTTATCATTCATTAATCAAACTTGCTTTATCTTAGGTTATGTATTGCTTCTTCAGTATTTGTTTATATAAATATGAGACAAGCTGAGCTAATCTTTCACCAATTTGTTCATCCAGACGGGTATAAATCAGTAGACAATACCCCTCAATTCTATATCAGAAAACAATACTAAGTAGATAAAATTGTTAAATTTGTTTAATCAAGAAAGAAAAAGCTTTGAGAGGTTGACCCTGTTTGAACTTACCATGTGGAAGTTCTGGTTGATATGTGATGTGGGATAGTTAGGTGTGAACATCACTAGGGCTGGGCCCTTTATGAACTCGGTGAATAAATGCAAGCTCTTCATTCCAGTTGGGGCCAACCATGTCACAGCCATCTGAAAAAGTCAATTACATAAATCAACTGATGTTCATGGGCTGGTCACATTTTTATGATTGATATGTAACAGTATCAAAAATATCAAATCAATATTATAATATAAAAATGAATAAGGAGCAGATAAACACCTGGATATCTTAATGACTAACATTAACATATTTAATGACCACAGTAGGACCCTCAAGTTTCTTTGTCTAGCACAGAAAAAAAATTTGAACAAAAATGTCTTTGACATTAAAAACCTCTCAACAGAATGTTTTATCGCCATCCCTACCCTTTAATCTCTCTATATCAATTTTATAGATTTGACCATTTGACCTCCATCATAAATAGCAAGCTGGGCATCCTA
This sequence comes from Amphiduros pacificus, assembly GCA_949316495.1. Lineage (NCBI taxonomy): Eukaryota > Metazoa > Annelida > Polychaeta > Phyllodocida > Hesionidae > Amphiduros > Amphiduros pacificus. The sequence continues at coordinate 33,205,396 of OX439002.1, forward strand.
AAATGCATTTTTAATCATAATTTGAATGGAGTTGCTCAGCTCACTGAAAGCCTATCAAGAGTTGGAATTATTGCAGCATTCAGGTCACAGATTTAGGCATACAGCCTGACAGACGAAAAGACAACATTATTTCTCTAAAACCCATCAGCACTTTCAGTGACCATGGGGTAAAACCTGAAAGTACATGTAAACTTGATATAAAATCACTTACCTCCGATTTATTGGTCATGAACCATTGTACTATGGCACTTGAGGTGAAGTTTCCACTCTCTGGATACATCTACTGACACAATTCAAGCTGTTAATACACAAGGCATCTTCAAAATGTAGAGTACCTATGCCAAATATCACATCTGAAATACCACAAAACATTTACATAAAGGTGAATGTTCTTTTAAGATATTCTGGTACGTTTACCTTTATATTTTGATGAGAACTGATGAGGAAGACAGATGGACTTTGTGTTATATCCAGTTGCTTGGCTAACTTAGAACTGCTTATTAATCCTACTTCAGCTAAATTGTCTAGATCTAAAATAAACACCAAAAATATATATTTCCAAATTAGTATGCCCCAAAAAAACACACTTTATGCACTACCCACAAAATGTAATTTTGTTTATGTTATGAATAACACCGATTTACATATTAAATATTGCATTTCATTTTTGTGAACTCATTTGTATTTTTTCCCTTTATGAGTGGCTCACCCTTTTCTACTATTCTCATGGCAGCATAGTAGAACTGCAGGAATCCTGGGGGCTGGGGAGATGCATGGAAGTCAAAGTAGCCAACCAGAGCATTCTGGAAATTTAAAAAATATGGATTACATAATTATTAAAAAAAAGAACTCTTTAGTATCATGACAGAAAAAATATGAAATAAAAGACGAATAAAACTACTAAGACATATTTGAGATAAAGTTTAAGTTTTAAACAGCACTTACATCAGTTGTGGTTAGGAGATCTTTGACTTGGTCCTGTGTAGAGACAGGTGTGAATGGATACAATAACTTTTCTACAAACTTGACTAAATTCTCTGCTGTCACAACACCTGCAATGTAAAATTCATGTTTCAAAACTTATGGCATAAAATATTAACAAGTCATTCCTATTTAAGAAACCCATTTATGATCATGTTGTTGATGATATTAAATATGGTTACCTCTGCATGGTTCAACGCAAGTTTATTTTACAATAACCATACTGTGCCGCACACTCTTGAGTTAAGGTGTTGTTTAATAATGGATAGTCAGTGGTTATTAGTTGGTGGGGGCAGGGGAAATGAGGCATATTGATTTAGTCACTCTTAAATCAGTATACATTCTCTCACAAAAGGTTAAACCTAAAGTCAGCATTTTTATTCTCTTCATTCAGAATAGTGTGCCTTTTCATTTACAAGACAATACTGCTTAATCTCTCTATTTGATTAATCTCTCCTGATTTCACATTCAGCATTTTGCGTGACATCATTTTCAACTCTGTATTTCATGTTGTTAAATATGCATCAAGCAGTATGATTTGGATTGCATGGGACTATTCTTTCTTCCTGTCTCACTCCCCACTCACACACAGAAATTGATATTTTTGGGTTGAACAACTCTGGCCAACCTTAAGAGTTTCACAAGAATATTCTGCTGGAGAACATCTTGGGCTTACCTGTATATCTGAATCCATCAAGTGTTGTGTGGTAGAATATGAGAACTGGGAAAGACATGAAGTTGTTTTGTTTCTTGCATGCTCCCAGTGGATACCAACAGTTTATAGCAACAAAAGGTACCTAAAAAGACCATTAGCATGCTATTTATCACACTGTTTTAATTAAAGATGACATTTCTGGGGACCTGATTTTATCTAAAAATAACATTTTCAGGGGATGTTTTGATAAATCAGTCTCAATGTAAGAATATTTTAACAATATTGGGGGAAATTAGCATAAAATCAACTGGATTTCCATATTACAAGGAAATTAACTTAAAAGCTATTTGGAATCAAATGAGAAAACAAACAGCACGAACCTGAAAACGCAAGTAAACTGCAGCTTTCTCAAATTCTGCCCTCGCCTGTAATGACTTAGCATCCCAGGGTGCATAGTAAAATACAAAAATTGTCTGAGTATCTGTGAGCAATCCTGCTGCCTCCATGAGGTTGCCATGAGGGAAGTCAAGCACCGGTGATGAACCCTTGAAGAAGTGCTGAGGAGGGGGCTGAGCTGTGGTGATTGGCTTGCTTGCACTGAAATGTACAATATTTTAACTCGTCATTATTAGTCAAAAAGTGTAGATTAGTGAATCACAAGACAAAACAAAACTTTAAATTACTGCAGAAGAAAATGAGCATTAAAATTGTGGATAAACATATTGTCCTCAAATGACAATAAAATTGTTCAAATCATACTGATTCAAACAATACCTCATACAATTGTGATGTATTGATTAAAAAGAACTCTCATAAAGAAAGGAAAGAAAGAAAATGTTGCAAGTGACGAGCAATCCTACAAAACTAGTATGTTTGAAAAGGAATATGCATGAAAGAAAGAGCACTACAGATCAGCCTGCAGACTTAAGACTTGTATTTTGAATGTATTTGAAGATAAGTTTATCACCTCTGTATGTAATGAATACATTGAATTTTTGCAATTAAGAAAATTTGTACTATCCATGCAATCCATACAGGTGATATGTGATGATTTCCATTAAGGCTGTGATAGTAAATTAAAGGTATTCCTTTAAAATGCTTTGGAAGAATAATACTATGCCAATTTCAATGACAACCTATCCTGGAATAAATAACATTTAGCAATTGCAAAATGCACAAAATAAGCAATTGAGATGTTTTCATATGATTTTCTCTTGTGTTCACCTTTTTGTAGATCATATCAGTATGCTGCACTATGGTACAAATATGTATTTCAATTCTGATTTATATATGGTCTCTGTATATAGTATACAACTGACTATATATTGCAAATGAAGTGGAGTTGAGACTAAGCAAAAGCTCTTATATGGAGGCATAAATTCTGTGCCAAAAACATGGCCACCATGTATGCTCTATAGACTTACAGCTTAATCATATCAAAACCTCGAACATTCAGACCTCAAGTTAAAACAAATGCAAGCGAAAAAATAAAAAATAACATAAAATAAATAGATTATTTACAATCCATACTTTGAGTTTTATCTCAGAAACTCTCTAGTCAGTACATTATGTCTCAACATCAGGATATAAGTATAAATCAATTCATTGACATTTAAAATCTTAGTACACATGCCATTCACCTAACAAACGGGATGAACATCCAACACCTCAAACTGAGATACCTGAAAAAAGAGAATTTGTGTGCACAGCAGAACTAGCAGAGAATATGTACTGGACTTGTGTGTGGCAGACACAGTGTTAAAATTAAAATAAACACCAAAATTCGATGTTGACTTCAACTTTCAAGTACACGACTCATGTCATGACTGACTGACTGGAGTACAACTGTTCATTTGTTTACATCTTTGCATGTTTGGCCTTGGTATCATGAGTTCAAGATTATTTGCAAGTGTTTCTCCAGCGTGTTAGATTGTTTACTCACCTTCTGGCATACCTTGAAAATATTGTCAACAAAACCGCCACAATAAAGCAGCATAATTCGGGATGTTTGGCCATAATCTGCACGATTTTGGCCGAATTTTGATGGCGTGGCGGGCTGACCGGAACCGCCGCCATTCGCCAACTTACACGTCAATTCTCGAAGAACCTCGTCATATCGGTGAATTGAAAATATGTGTAAGTTCACGATGATCGGGGCTACAAAGTTATGTTTATTGATTCTTTTTATTTATTTACATATTTGTTTATACAAGAGATACTCATATCAGGATCTAAAGTTAATATACCTCAAGAATGGGCAAATCAGAGTGTAATATATATATCCCCTGGTGACGAGATTTTAAACCACTAATCAAAATAAAAGCACGTGGATTAATGGGCGTGTCTGGAGGGCCGCCCTCTTGGGTAAGGGCCCTCGAGGGTTTGAGCACAGATAAGAAAGATAAATCTCAGTCTGTGGTTTGAGTCCCGCGAACCTTCATCGTCATCTGGGCGTTTCATAAAACTGTGACGACGCTTCGATTTTTTACTTTCCTCTGATATATTGATCAATCATTCAGTTGTGTTTGTGTCTTACTAGTGATTATATCCATAATTCTAAACACTTTTGAGTCACAGACAGAGCAAGCGCGAGTGGCGGGGTGTATTCAAGGCCTCTCAGCTGCTACTGAGTGACATATATAATAATGGTGAGCAAGAAGCAGTTGTGCACTTTGATACCATAGCCATATATTGTGATTCATTCTGCTTTGTTTGAGTGAACCACAATACTGGAGTGAAAGGGTGTCTATTTTTTTCTTGATGTTTTCTCAAATTATGCGTGCATACCTTCAGCGTGCCTTTACACACGACTACTGTTGCTTTAAATACTATGCAAGCCATTAAACTATCACAAGAAAACATCCTCATACATGTGTTCTACACTCTGAAAGACCTGTCTTTCTGTTTTTCTCACATTCAATGTAATCTTAGTAATAAGTGCGTTATTTTAACATAAAGTGATTGGTAGGATTGGCTTATTGGGGAAATATCAATTTGTTTATAAAATTAATTAAATAAAGCAGGAGATGGTGTAGCAAATTCAACCTTAGGTAAGTGTGAGATAAAATAGAAATATCCATCTACTGCTGATGCAAGGTCATTGACCTCCAAAGGTTCATTGGGTAAGTTTTGCGACGCACAGGGCGCAAGACGGCGGCGTTTGGTGGATGTCCCCTGGCCTTGCCCAAGCCCAAATCACCTGCCAATGCCACGGTCCAGGCCCAAATCATCGGCCAGTGTCCAGGCCCAAATCACCGGCCAATGCCACGATCCAGGCTCAAATCACCTGCCAATGCCACGGTCCAGGCCCAAATCACCGGCCAGTGTCCAGGCCCAAATCACCGGCCAATGCCCAGGCCCAAATCACCGGCCAATGCCACGATCCAGGCCCAAATCACCTGCCAATGCCACGGTCCATGCCCAAATCACCGGCCAATGCCCAGGCCCAAATCACCGGCCAATGCCACGATCCAGGCCCAAATCACCGGCCAATGCCACGATCCAGGCCCAAATCAATGGCCAATGTCTGGGCCCTAATCGTCGGCCAATGTTGAGGCCCAAATCACCAGCCCATGTCCAGGCCAAAATCAATGGCCAATGTCTGGGCCCTAATCGTCGGCCAATGTTCAGGCCAGAATCACCAGCCAATGTCCAGGCCCCAATCGTCGGCCAATGTCCAGGCCCTAATAGCCGGCCCATGCACACAATGTGGAATTCTGTACAATATTTGATCAACTGGTTACATGTACCGATCAATTTGTTGTATTTTTATCAACTTTTTTGCCGATGAAATGATATATTAATTTGGATAATGTACCCTCATGACCTTTATCATCGATCCTGCATGACGCATTTCTCTCTCAGCTTTGAGTCTCATAAAAAATGTTTCTGCAAATTACAATCAGTTATCTATTTGTGCATCAATTTTTTTTTTTTGTAATTTCAATTTTGTTGGGTCCATATATTTTAAAGAAAGTGGCACCGCGGGAGTGACACCCTTCTGAGCATGCTGAATGACACATACAAGGTGACAAAGCCACCCCCATAATATAGCTTTATCCGTAGACAACACAATCAAGCTGGCAGCTAGGGGAGCAACAGATCTCTTGCTACCCTCACAAAGCCAGCCCTGACCTCATAAGGGTGACACTGAGTATAAAAGCATTGAACATTCAGAGCAGCGCCACAAGTCTTGTGAGAAGGGAACAAGAACTGCAGGAACGATTCAAGCGCAGTCCACCAAACTAAAAGTGAAAAGAAACCAGGAAAGTGACATTGATATAAATCTATTTAGTGCAAAATGTTGCCGAATTTAGCATCGCTGGATATGCCATCTTTTGGCGGCGTTGATTCTCGCATCCTGACGGCCACTGGTCTGGCAGTTGTGTCCTACCTGGGAGCACAGTATATCAAGAACAGGGGTAAGAAATCGAAGCTTCCTTACCCTCCAGGACCCCGCCGGGTCCCCATTGTTGGCAACCTGTTTCAGCTTGGTGATTCCACGCATTTAAAGCTGACGGAGTGGTCTAAGGAGTATGGCAATGTGTATTCTATCAAACTTGGATGCAAGGAGGTGGTAGTGATAAATGGATGGCACGCATTCCGTGAAGCTGCTGTAATGAAAGCAGAGACATTTGCAGGCCGCCCAGATTATTATACATTCAGGCATATCATATGCAATGGTAAAACTCTAGCCTTCAACACATACAGCCCAAGATTTAAGAACCACAAGAAGATCCTTGTCAATGGGCTACAGAACTATCTTAAGAACAGCGATCCTCCCATAGATGTGGCAGTGTTTGAAGAAGGACAGAGACTTTTCAAGGAGTTTCACAAGACCGCTGGTAAGCCCATAGATCCATACAATCCTCTCCTGTGTGCCTGCCTCTATGTCATCTGTGGTGTCCTCTTCGGCTTTGAGTCCTGGCTGTGTCAAGATAGAGAAACTGTGGCTAAGATTGGCAATGTGGACGAGACCCGCGATGCAGAAGGAGCCGGTGCAAACATTGTCGACTTTTTTCCATTCCTGCGGCCCTTCCTTATGAAGACCCTCAAGGGTATGTTGAAGGAGTGTGATGCAAGAATGGCTCTGATTGGCCGCATAGAGAGTGAGCATCGTGAGGAGTATGATGAGAATGCACTGCGTGATCTGATGGACCATCTCATTAAGGTTGGAGACAATCTGAGTGAAGCTGAGAAAGCCACAGGTCTCACCAAGGAGCACATCATGAGCACTGCTTTCACCCTGCTCAATGCAGGCTCGGATACTCTTGCTGGTATGTTATACTGGGCCCTTCTGTATTGTGCTGTCTATCCAGATGTTCAAGCTAAAATTCATGAAGAGATTGACAGAGTTGTAGGTAGCGATCGGCCACCAGTTCTGACGGATCGTTCTGAGCTGCACTACACTGAGGCTTTCTTTAATGAGGTGATGCGTTTCTGTGTTCTAACTCCATTTGTAATTCCCCATGCCACAACCAAAGATGTGGACTTCAGAGGCTTCCATATTCCCAAAGACACTACTATCTTCTTCAACATGTGGTCAATCTCACGGGATGCATCTGTTTGGGATATCGACCCAAACAAGTTTGACCCAACCAGGTATCTTGACAGTGAAGGTCTCCTGGACAAATCCAAACTGGAGAATTTCTACCCGTTCTCTGCTGGCAAGAGGCGGTGCATTGGCGAGTCTATTGGCCGCATGGAGTGGATGATGCTGTTCCCTGCAATCATGCAAAGAAACCGCGTGGAGGCGCCACCTGGTGTTGAACTTGACATAACCCCTAAGTTTGGATTCTCCATGCTTCCTAAGCATTATGAGGTCATCTTCCATCCCAGGGAAGCTGGGGATAAGTAAGCAATTAAGAAATACTTTCACCATGAACACTTTGCAGAGACATTATATGGTTTACCAGGTGATCAAACACGAGAGAAAATGATAATTGCATTATTAGCTAGTGTATAATACACATTTATAAACCACCACAACAAGTGAGCAGAGGAACAATGTGGTCACAAAAGGGAAGACATATTTCAATAATTGACAATATATGTCCAGTAATATAATTTTCACTGTGAGGATTAAATCAAGAAATTTAAAGGCTTAATGTTTAAATATGTATATGTATATAAATTTGATTTTTATTCTCTTAAAATTGCATGGATATTTTGATTATTTTATGTTGAAAATGTATAAATGAATAAAGTGAATTGAGCATGCATGTCACTGAATGAAATTTCTTGCTTTCTACCTGCCATTGTGCAGTCCATTATGTCATGACTTAAATATATATGTATAGTTTCTTCCAATTCAATGGGCACAATGAATTCTTGAATTATCAACATGCTATTTTTATTACCAAAATGTTCCTTTATTTGTGTACCTTAAATTTCATTTTCATAAATTGAGTTGACTTCTGTCTCACAGTTAATGACTCTTTTGTGTGTCTGATACAGTCAATCAATAAGGACGTTTTCTAATATAGATTCTATATAGTTTGGAGATCAATGGAAGCAGTCCTAATTGATGATTATTTACCTATGTTAATTGGATTAGTGTCTCCCCTGCTGAACTTTAATAAAGACATTTGGCAAAGTGTCCTGCTAAAAAATGTGAACAGCTAATTTGGTCCCAAAGCTAAAAACAATTTACGATAGCCTTTGTAATGTTACAATATGAATGCAAATTATGATTTATAAAAAAAAAATCTAAAATTTTCATAAATTTCAAAATCTTTCTTCGGAAAAGTAATGTACAAGAAAACTATTGATAAATAAATAAAATTTATTATAAAAAAAAGGTCATTTAAATATTTGAATAGTATTGTATGGGATGGGGAAAACACTAAGCTGTCTTACAAGTCCTGAACATTTTGAAAATTTTTAGCCCTTGAGGAAAAAAAATCTTGAAAAGTTCTTTCAGTTTGATATATTTTACCTGAAGATCACCATTTTTTTCAAATTTACAACCACCAAATGACAATTTGAATATGTGGTTTATCGATTAAATCCAAACAAAAATATACAGCTGTTATTAGGTTAAAATCATTTGGGTCTCCATCTCTGTAAATGTCATAATGCAACTGCATGGATTTTTTTCATTTGCTTGCTATCATGGCGATAATATGGAAAGGACATTTAAATTTTAAAAAATATATATATTTTCGCAGTTGCAGTATCAAATTATTCTGACAAAAAAGAATACAACATAAGTATAATTGTTGGTATTTGTTTAATTGCATTTATAAGACATACTTATTTGTCTCACTAGAAGAAATTTACAATTTCTTCAGTGAGCTAATGATAAAGACTGTCCAATATTAAATGTGTACCAACTACCGGTATATCTCCTCCATTGGCAATAGAAATGAACAGACATTTTTAAAAGCCTGATAATATATTTGTTTGCTAGTATAATAGACTAAAGTAGAATGTTTCAGGTGGGCTATTTTTTCACTTGGTTACTTTTTGTATTCAATATGGTTCAACAGAGTTGGTCAGCTTTAAATACTAGGAGGCTACAGCAGATGACCATCATAGAAAGACACCTCATCAAATGGAAGCTACACTTAAGAGGAAGACATGTGATTGGCACAATACTGAGCAGCCATTTTGGAAGGGTGCTAAAGGACCACTGTTCACAAAACCAACAGGTTTTAACAAAGTCTATCCCCAACAATTTCTGTTTTCTCACATGACAAATTTCTCACATGAAAATTGTAAAGCTTAGTTGGTCTTGTGTTTATTTCTGAAAATAGCCCATGATTGAATGTTTTTTTTTGACAAATAAAATAACTTTATAGATTTTTTTGACAAATGAAATGGTTCTATTAAAAAAGTAAATATCAAGTGTACAGATTTAAAAAATGCATTACATTTTATCCTTATAACAGATAGTAGTATAGAAATTTTATTTCTGTTATTCAAATTGCTTTAAATGCACAACGTGCTCTGGCCTTCTCCCTTTCCGTGACTGCTCATACCTTCATACAATCTGCAGGATCCTTACATCAATATGGACAAGACCATATATATCTGTTATGACAACAATCACATGGACCATAAATCTAAATAAATCTGAATTAACATTTAATAGTAGGTATACAAATAATCTCCAGTTATATGTTGCATAAAACTGTGCAAAACTGGAAAAAGAACCTTTCTGCAGAAGTTTCAAGTGTACATACATCTTCAAAAATATGACATTACCATGATTCACATATCTACACAAATATATCTTTATCACAAAATATTGAACAGAAATATATTCTGGTGGAACACATTCAGTGATGAACAGTTGAGTGCATATAAATTCACTCATTTGGGGAACATATATAAATCTTATTTAGTTGGACATAAAGCTCAAATTAATTCATTAACAATTACAATTTCTTAATTGTTTTGTAATAATATAATATAAATATGCCAAAGTGAGTAAAAAGACCTTAAAATGTTCTTGCACTTTACATATTATGATTCCAAATAGGTTTCATCTTTATGTTCAGAAAATGGGTGAACTTACATGTTATACAGACTAATGAACTATAGGTTAATTTAATGAATTAAAAGTTTTGTTTAAAAATTAAAATATAACTAAGTGTTACAAAGTAAAACAATTTGTATTTTCCTAACTCTATTACATATCTTACGCAAGACTTAGCCTTTCATCAGTGACCCCATTGCCATCCATCTCACAAAACTGTTAATCATGTAAATATATGGATCAAAGCTGGGTAAACTCTTTAGAATACTTAAAATATAAAATCCTCTTTATGCATGAATACAAGTTTGACCTCCTTTCAAGTTCAGTTTTGTAAAAAAATCATCAAAATTGAAAATTAAACTCGGTCAACTGATTGAGACAAATGAGCTAAATTGCACATTAAAAACTATTTTAATGCTAAAGCAATACATTTTCATATAAGCATGTATATATGGACAAATATAACCGATGGGTATTGGCAGTTATGTTACATCTAAGAGAAGTACATCTATTTTTTACATTGTCTTATGTGGAGACATGGGTCCCAGAGAACTTCTATATTATTAGGGCATCTATACATATTTGGCCACTCACTTTCTAAACCAATTATTTCTGGTCATATTACATACAATTTGTTATATATTTAAAAAACTTTTTTTCTTAATTTTATGCTCCATTGGATTACTGTATACAGAGAAAAATTCGCGCTTATTTATTTTCGCGCCATCGCCGTTTCGGACAGGTTCGCGCGGTTTTATTTCACGAATTTTGGATTTCTAAAATCTATGGATTTCACGGAATCTGCACGCGAAATCCGCTTGTTGATATCTTGTTTAGAAGCAGAGAAAATCGAGTTTGAAATCTGCTAAAAATTTTTAATTACAGTGAAATGATCCTAAAACATCGATTATCTCAGCTGTCACTGGGTCAATATGGTCATGCTTGGTATCAAAATGACCGGGAGAGTCCCCTCTTCAATTTCGCGTCCATTTAATTTCGCGAATGACGTCCTGGCACGAATTAACGCGAAAATAAAAAGGTCGCAAAAATTTGTCTGTATACAGTATATGTGGCCCACAATATTTTTACTGTTACCAAAAGGAAATTGTTAATGTCGCAAAAGTTATAACAATAACTATAAAATACATGTTTGAAGTCAATAAATGATAGACACAAGTAAATCATATGCACCTCAAAACTGCGAAAACAAACTCTTTCATTTGGTGCAAATAACACCAAAAAAAATCTGATATGTAAAATATTAGATGCAGGCTAAGATTTATATTGCGATGAAATATCATAAAATAAGGATATGTACAACTGATGTAGATTAAAAGTATAACAGTTATACCGTGACAAATTCAGATACAGTATTAATCAGACTTTGCTCGAATATAGCATTCTGTATTACTTAATTGCATTATCAATAATATATATATATATATATATATATGTCAGTAGCGAAATATTTCTCAATATTATAATCCTCCCAGCTGCATAATTTTCTGACTCTTTCCATGGAAATATAAATTTAATAATTCAAGGAAATCACTATGTATGAAGAATCCACAAACTGATAGGAGGAATATATTAGTCTTTTAAACAAGTTATTACCCGACAACCCCACCTTCCAACACAACTAAGAAAGACTGAATGCAAATGTATTGTGAAAAAAACAATGTATATATTGTAAATATGTTAATATCACTTGAAATTTGAACACCTCCAACCCCATTTCAGAAGCTTAATTTTATTACATCACATTTTAAAAGTTCCAAAAAATATCATTAACCTGTTTTTTTGTCTTTGCTACTCTATTCAGTGAGATCCTAAGTAAAATGTGATGTTAAACTTGAAATGGTGAATTGACGTGCCATAAATATCTCCTCTTATCTCCATTAATGTTATAAATTGATGATTATGAGGTTAAGGCCCCCCCCTTTAAAAACACAGAAATTGCCACTTCTCTTACATAAACCAGGTTTTCCATATGAAAACACAAAATACTAAATGACAGAAAAAATATGCAATATCAAAGTGACATATAAGATTCAGTGATTTGAAATCATCCTGACAGAAGTTCTATCCAATCATATTCCAACAAAAAGTACACAACTATGGAAGCATGAAGGAAGATTGTCAGACCTTTTGACTCTCTATATATGTACAGGTTCTGCATATGCCATCTAAATCTCCTATATATCTATAGGGTCTGTGAAAACCATTTTGAAAGATCTGCTGGGAATTTTTATATATCTACAGGATCTTTGAAAACCATCTGGGATGATCTTCTGGGATCCTCAACATATATGTAAAATCTGTTTGAGCGATTTGGGAGTCTCTTGTGATTCCCATCATAGTGATTGGATATGTCCCATCTGATTTAAGTTCTTAATGCATATGCAATGAAATGCTGGGCATTTTAGATTAAGATTAATATCAGATTAAGATTTATGCAGTAGCAGGTATTTCCTACACGTCTATGGGATCTGTGAAGGTATCCTGTAGCACAACATTGTCCAAATTAGTCTCCCGATTAATCATATGCTCCAAGTTCTCCTCAGAATCACATCTGAAATTATTAAAATGCACTCGTCAGAACACATATGACAGAATGTGTCAAAAACATTTACCATTCCAAAATTATGAGTGTCATGTTTCACATAGTTTTTGTCATCTCACTACATTTACTTACTCACTTCATTTACTTACATTAGTTTTACAGAGTGCCAACATTCATCCTGATAGACATTATCATCTAATAATTTTATTTGCTTTTAGACTTAACTTTGATGATATATTTAAGCAAGTAAAGGGATAAACTATACAATGTTTTGATTAATGATGTTCATTCATATGATTGATTTTGAGTTTTGATGTAAAAATTAGCAATTAAAATTTCATACAAATAATCTTTATAGTTGAAGCACTCTTTATGCAGGTGCAAACTTTTATTATTATTTTCATTGGCATAAATCAAGTTAGAGTCTATCAATTTAAGTTTCTGACTATTTTGCATTCTAAACTGAACATGCCCAAATCTTGACTCACCAGTGCCAAGCTTGGCGGGTTTTTTTACCCCTATAGGCTCTTGGCCTTCTGAAAAGTTATGGCCCCTTCAGTAATATTTGAGTAATATTTGAGCAATATTTAAAAAGATATATGCATAACCAATGCATAATTTATATTGAAAATTACACAGCAAATATTGCTGTGTTCTTTCTTTAAATTAACCATGACTTTCATTATTATGAAATATTTAAAAAATCTATCCCCAAATTTTTATTACCGGTAATAATGTGACAAGAAGCTCTGCAATAATAAATGACCTTAGGAGAGATGCACCTACCTTTCATATGTAAAGGCTGCTGACCCATGAGCATTATTACTGGCTATGGCATGACCATTGGGTATCAGACGGTGGTCAGGCTTAAAAGTGCTATGTCGCTTCACGGTCCCCGCATGCGAACCATAGTCCAAGTTCTCACCCTGAAATAACAACACATACACATGTAATCCATTTACTGCACATTTGTGGAAAGGGAGAAATCCTTTTATAACCTCTATATTTTTCTTGCCGCCTGCAATTTGTTTGAAACATTTCTTGCATTACATAAAAGTATGTTCCTATAATTTCTTTTGCTATTCAGCTCTCAAATAGTCAGAAGACTTGAAAAATCTCAGATAAGATATGGTTTACATTCCCACAAGAAAACTATTTTTTGGCAGATTTTTATTGTATTTTTATCTTTTGACTGATGATTACAGTTAACAGAAATATTGGCTCAGATTATTTTCAAGAATACTTATCCCAATTAAGCAACACTAAAAGAGTTAATAGATATACAAGATATATCAGCAAAATCATTATTTCAAAATGTAAATTCTAAAATACATACAGATAAGGCCATGCATACAGTGACAGTGACATTTTTTTACATTGTGCATGTTTCATAAAAGATAATATTTTCAATCATTTTGATAAGAAATACATTTAGCATATCAAGTCATCTGCATGGCTATGATTACTAAATAATAGGTACCGGTAATTGACTTATCAATGAACAGTGTCTCATGATTTAATATGTTGCTTGTCCTGAGCTTGCTTTAAACAATCAAATAGTGGAAAATAATAATAATAAAAAAAGACTCAGAAGTTTTTGGCTCTTGCCAAAAAGTTTCATGCTTCAGGGGAAGAGGGAAAGCTCAAATTTCAAACAGTGAATGAAACAAATTTGTAGAAAATGTCCGATATATAATATTATTCACAAGAGAATCTGTTCTCAACATCACAAATCAGAATAATGAATAAAATCAATAATTATTTTACACCCTATAATGTGTATTACTGAATACTGTGTTACCCATGCCACAATATATCAACCGGGTAAACACTAAGTACATTTTAATGATGTTTCATCAGATATGGTTTGGACTAAAACAGGAATATATGATTTCAAATATTTGTCTTATTGGCTACTTCAAATCATGCAAAATTCAGTTCTTGAATTACCTTTACTGTGCAGCATTGACAATGGTGGTTACAGCATTGTCGCAACTGAACTTGCTGAAAATTGCAAATCATATTTAATTTGATATATATTTCTGTAGAATTAACATTCATATTACTGCCAGGACAAAACTTCTTAATTAGCTCACATATAAAATAACCCAGTCTACAAATGTTGTAGTCTCCAGCTTTGATATTGTGAGCCTTCAAGTTCACACTTGAAGTGGAAAGAAGAAGTCAAAATGTCTCTTAGTGAGCTCTATCTGCCTTTTTAACTGATTGTGATATTTCCAATAAATTTTAAATGGCAATGAGAGGTCGCAATATGTCCCAACATGTATACAAACTGATGCTCATAGACGTGGTCTGCCATATTGAAATCTGATTGTTAATAATCAATCAAGGTGCATTGTTAAAGGGCTGGATGATAAATGTGGGGATATTTGAAGAATTTGAAATATGAAGAAATGCTTACACTACATCCGCACAAAGCTTCAATATGTTACAACTTACCAGTGGTACATAAAAATGTACATGCTGAGCCTTTGGCCACATCCAGAAATTTGGTTCTCTTAGGTTTAAGCCTTAATTTACCAGTTAAAACCATGGAAATCTACCCAAAGAAGGTTTTGCCCATGTCAATGTCAGATGCTGGCAAGGGCTGAGGACAATAAGTATCTAAGTTGCTCCCAAAATAGAAGGAAAAAAATGCTTTGAGGTTGAAGATTGCCTCTC
Source organism: Amphiduros pacificus (assembly GCA_949316495.1). NCBI lineage: Eukaryota > Metazoa > Annelida > Polychaeta > Phyllodocida > Hesionidae > Amphiduros > Amphiduros pacificus. Next base: position 33,220,759 of record OX439002.1, read on the forward strand.
AAGATATGAGTCAAAATGATTACCTGTGCAGTGAGGTACTTTTTCAGTATTTTATCTGCCCACGTTAGTAAGGCTGTTCCATCAGCTGGAATGTTGATCTGGCGATCATCTGCACTGAGCAATGTCACAACCCGACATAACTGATGTATAATATTCCTGAAAAACAAAACAACAACAACAAAAATCAATAATACTTGACTATCCATAGTCAGCATTGCTAAATACACCGGTATACACTAATTCATGCTGTCTCATAACTTTAGCTGGCTTTGTATGGTGAAGCATACAACATACTTGTATACATAAGCTCTTGTGTCCTGGGGTGGTAGACTTCTGTTCCTCTCTTTAGCTTCTGTGATCATACTCATCAGACTGTCAGTGTATGGCCTCAGTGCTGACACCTGGCTGTAAAATGTGCTAGTATCTTCTCTCCTTTTCTCATCTCCCATGTCCACATCTTAGCAATCAACAGAAGCCAATTAGAATACTATATACAGAATACAGTGATAGAAACAAGCACTCGCCAACTTGCCAAGGCTAGTACTAAATCTATTTGGCTAGTACTAAGTTATCCTTTTTCTTGTTAAATTTAATCATTCACTCACCAAAAAATACCAGTTGGCTAGTACCTGAAAATCTGTTTCTATCACTGGTTATGTTTAAACTTTAAGCAATTGTGATTTTAGTATTTTTCACATATTTAACACAATTATTCAAACGTAATTCATGATAATGTCTTTATTTTAAGTCAGTTTAAGTCAGTCATTTTTGTTAACTTTAATCCATTTTGCACTCACCATAACCATGATTGTCATAGGATTTCTGAAATGTGAAATTTAATTGGAAATTAAGCTGGTGATAAACTAGAGTGATAGATATCATTTTAGTAGGTAGACATTCTTACTATTGAATTCAACCTTTAATTCTTCCAATACCTTTGATTTCTCTTTTACAATAAAACATCTGATTGAAATTTAACTTAAATTTGATAGAGCCAGAATATAAATCATATTACCTGTTCAAATCTCTGTGGGAACTGCTTTTGAGTCTGTTCTCGGACTATTTTATTAACAACTGCTTTTTCCAGTTTTTTGTTTCTGAAAAAAAAACCATCATTCTTAATGCTTCAGTAAATCAGTAAATGAAATGTTGTGACAAATCAAATGCCCTACATTATCAACTAGACACCTCATGCACTTCACAGATGGAATTGGAATTTTAAAAAAAAGCATTTCAAAGCTCAAGGTCAGTAAAATGACCCAGCCATATAATATAGTACCATTGAGTTGTCTAAGATACTTCACCTATTTTTACGCATTTTGAAGTAGAATCCGATGGAGAGGGCAGCAGTGAGAAGGATACCAGCTCCGACTCCCACGATGATCGCAATGTACACTGTCATCATACTGTCCGTCCGCACTGAAATCAACAACATAGGATGATCTGCACATGGTGAAAAAAAGGCCTAAAAATGAAGCTTGTTTCTGATTTCCTACCTTACCCAGGTGAAAATGAGTGATCCAAAGTTCAATGGACTCTCAGTTATATTTTCTTGGGAATTTATGTATATACCTCAATTATCAATATTTGATGATTTTTTAAATAAAAAAATTCTTACACTTGTTTAATTTTTAGGTTGTTGTTTTGACCTAATGAAGGGGATAAATACTTAAAACTAGATTATATCTGGCCCCAGCGATGTCCTGTACGTTATTGATCAGAGGATTCCAAGAGATGTGTTTAAAAGCACTTTACATGTGCATTATAAATTATGAAGAAACTAAGAGTTTTTTTATGGGGGAAATGTTTGGTATACAAAAGATAATTTATATTTAGAGAGACAGTATTAAAAATAGCAGGAAGACTTAAGAGTGTTTACAGTGGTGAATAGGGAATGTTTTTCTTGCATTTATTTGACCTACCTGGGCAGACCCTGCCTACGAGGTCCCCGTCCACTACCAACATGTAGTTCCCAGTGCAGGTGTCCACACATCGTCCCGTGCCTTCCTCTATGAAATCTACACATCTGTAACATATGCATCATACCTTACTATATCAGACATTACTATTATTTTTATTTTAAACAAAGAGTAAAATTTAGGATAGAAACTTCAGAAAAACTTTAGCCTTATTTCAAATTTTGCATAAGTTTTCTGAATTGGAGGATAAAAATATAAATCAAGCAATAAGAAAATGAAACATGCTAAGATGGTGCTAGAAATGTCCCAACATGTTTGAACATGTTACCATTACAGAGTGGTCACAATAATGAGATGACCATTAGTGAGGAAACACAGAGGTATGCAGGAGAGTAGTGTTGACATTGACAACACAACCCAGGATGAACCCTGCCCATGGCAATGCCAACCACCCCAAGGCCAGTGATCCTGCTCTGACATGGCCTGATCAATACTCGAGCTTGACCATCCCAGTGTCACTAACACCTCAGTGATTAGGGTCTATAAACATCCCACTACTGGCCAGCTCTCTTATTTCCTTTTCATACAGTGAAAAAAATCCAGTCAAGCTTCATAACATTTTAAATCTTTTGAAGAAGATTTAATGTATAGCTATCCATCTATTCACTACTACTGGTCATTGTTTTCCTTTTCCTTTTTATACAATGACAAAACCTAGTCCAGCTTATGAAAATATAAAACTTTTGAATAAGATTTAATTCATCTATATATTTTTATATGTCTATATGTATGAATGCATGATATGCGGGGCAATGTTTGTGCCTTGTTACTATAAATGGTGGGTGTTTGGTGGGACAGATGATGGATGGTGGTACAGTTGTACATGTAGCAGATTGCTTACTATACTGTCATGCAATCATATAACACTCAGCTATGCCAACTCTATCATCTATGTATACACTTCACAAAAAATACCTCTTACAATATAAGATATATGAAACATTCTCTTTAGTACACCACTGACAAGTGCCATTCTCGCAAAAATTCCTGACATTATCTGTTATTTATTTTAATCATACAAATGCTACATTTATATGTCATATATGTATAATATGTACAAATATCCCTGATCAACTACAGTCAGATATATTAAATATGCCAAAAATCTGCAGAACACACTTTTTTCCAAAACTGGATCAGCATATTTGGTTTTTGATCAGACATATATGTCTCCTAATTTTAAGTATATTTTGGCTACAGGAAACCACATTCAGTTTAGACTAAATTTATTCATATGTGGCTCTCAATTAAATGCTAAAAATAGCCTCCTGTAGGACTTCCTGTCTTTCTGTATTAAGTATTTACAAGTACAGGTAATTTGAGTGAAGATAACAAGTAATTTTGCACTCAGCTTAGAATATCACCCCACAATACATGTGAATAGAGGGAGGTATAGTTATAATTAAAGGAAAGGTCCTGGAATATAAGGTAAATTTGGATGGGTACAAGATGACTTGCTGTGTCAATATGCCGCGGATGAGTGACGGAGGTCCTTGACTATATCAAAGAGTGCCTTTCTTTATTCAAGTTTGTGTCATTCACAATAACAACAGCATGGGGTCAGGCATGCAGAACGGCAACCTGAAGCATGTTAAGTGCTGTGCGGTTTGAAAGGCACCCAACAGACACTACAATCCTGCTCTGTTACAATCAATACGCCAATAATGTTAAGTAACCACTTTAGAACTTCTTGCCATTCTCCAGTATGTGGCAGCCTTATATAATATAACAGAATAAGAAAGTCAAACAGTTCACACTTGCCTTCTACACTTGCTTGCAACCACACAGTCCAGGCAGCGGCTATCATCACATCGGGCTGCAAAACAAATATTCCATGTCAGATAAACCGCAGCAATAAAAACAAACTGCATCATCAAATATTGCGAAAGGTTATTTGACATCTGTTTTGCACTATTCAGTCAATTCTGTTTGATTTTGTCCTTCCATATTGTTCCTGTATTGTTGGCATCCTTTATGCGTCTTCTATACCTCATGATCCTGGAGAGGACCATCATATGATTCTAAACATGATACTCTCCTCTGCTGTTATCACTGTCATCAGAATCCAGTTTACATTATGTTTTCTAACCGCAGCTATTCAGTTATCTGTACTGAGAGTGTAAGCGGAGCCCAGAAGCAATCACTGTCAGCTAATGACACTTCCATGTCATATATCAATCCGGATCTGCCCGGGATCCACATCCATACCTCATAACACAACACCAGACCCCTTCAATCACAAATTCCTAATTAAGCAGTTTCTCCTATAATTGAATCATTCAAATGATCTCTAATAATAACACGACAATGTATTTCCAAAGTAATCATTGTCTTTTGTCAAAAAATAAGTGATATTCAACATAGGAGTATTATATAAAATACATAAGTGTATATGCCATGCAAGCAGATGGACATAATGAGGCGGACTGTCGGATTAATGTGTATCCCTGGCCCCAGAGTGGGTCCCGATTGGGGGCACAGATTTGTATTGATATGTCACGTCACTCACCAGTCAATCAATGGGCTTTCGCTACCACAGGCATGCTAGAATCATTCATATCATATTAACACCCGCTAGAATCACCAGAATATGCTATAATCACCTGCTTTTAGGACTTGCACATGCTAATCTATGTATTCTTTGAGTAAAGATTTCGATTTAATTAAAAGTTATCAGGAATATTGATTAAAAGATTTACAATGTATTCAATATCTGGGATTTGAGAGCTTCAGGCTTTGGACATTTGCCATAAACTTTTCCAGTTTGTATTTTGTATGTTGTCATTAGACTTGTTTACCATTTACTGGCATACATCGTGACTTGGTCTGCCAAAAGTCACACGACCATGCAACCAGTGACAAACCACAACTATGCACATCTATAAAGCTGGCCATGTGACAAACTCAACTAATCACAAGCAAAACCATGTATCTAACCATGTGACACATTCAATCAGTAGTAAATTCAACCAGAGACACAATTATGGTATGTCATAAACCATGTAACATATTTAAAAATCAGTGAAATACCACAAGAATATGTATAACCATGTGAAATATTCAATCAGTGCCAAACCATCTTTTGGTCCCTTCTGAATGCCATTTGAAAAGATGGTACAGAAAACACTGGGTTTTTTTATTTATCAACATTATGACTGTGAAAGATAAAAAGTAAATAGAGTTAATCGATTTTAATTAGTTTAAGACTGATTTGGGTACAGGAATCTAAATACACTGAGAAAATTACAATATTCAAGTTCACGAGGCCAATGGATTAGAGTAGAGAACTATTTAACTCTCTTCACCAGTGACAAACCAAAAGTGCGTGGGCAGCAAACCATGTTCATGACAATGTATGGAGGACACCATGAGTGAAACCATTAATATGCTGTTCCTTTATCAAGAAAAAGTACCTCAAACATGTAGTGCAGTATTTATCAATAAGAACCCATCCTTATAAGTAGATTAGGATCAGCAGATTACTATAGTACTTGTACACACTGCAATCTGCCGTTAATTCAGACCTTATAACACAGTCCTCGTTACTCAGTATCAAGACAATTTAGATAGAAATCTCCTCATAATCTAAGGCATTTTCCCCACTCATGCTTACAGGTAAACTAAGTGACTAATAGCTATGATAATGGCGGCCCTCCAAACTTTCACAATTCACTATGAATAGAAAGGCGAAAAGACATACACGCTTGCTTGGAGCGGTATAAACTCACTGTGACCTCGGTCCAATCATAATTTTAGTAACAGGTGGTATATTGCATACATATGAATGTTTCATCAAGCACTGTTACAGTTTAATGCTCAATAGATTTCTGTGTGATATATTATTTTAAATTCCAAATTGTGTAATTCACCATCATGCTGGTTCGCTTTCAAAACCGAAAATCATCTGCTCATCTGAATAATATAACAACACTATATTACTATATCTATGGCTATAAACACAAGCACTCCATATCCCGATTTTGTATTTTCCCTCATCTTGAGAACCTTTTATAACATATCAATCCATATAATGCTAACTTAATAATTAAAATAAATGGATTGTGAAAAAAAATTAGTGCCCAAAATATCTTTTCTTTGGCACTTTTTCTTCTTTTGTATGTATTGTATAATTTGTGGTGAAATCAGATTAACATGATCTGTATCCCTTAACTGACCATGATAAAATGTTATCACATATATTACACATTTCTATACAAAGTGTTTACATGTAGTCAGATGAAGACAATGAAATTCTGAAAACCAAGAAAAAATATGCCTTATTTTCACAATACACTTTTAATACACCCCCTTCGTTATTTTACAAAATATTTAACAAACTATAATAACAACTATTTATTTTCATATCAAATCAGGAAAACTAACCTATAACTTTCCTATAAAATTCATATCATCCTGTTTACCAGAATGAATATATAGTGGAAGAGGAAAGCATCAAATCTAAACTGCATTTTGACTTCTATCCAATATGGTGACCTGCTGTACAGTCAACATTGGCAGCTTATGTTAATGGCAGCAATAGTGAAGCACCTGCTGTTTGATTACATACCATGCTGTCATATTAGCCCCTCCACTGATCCACTTCATTATATAATTGTCAATTTGTCCCTGTGTTCCCAACATCCAGGAGAAAATGTCAACTACCTTATCATGTTTATGTAGTGAATGTGGATATATACTATATCCATATACATATAAGACTTTTCTCAATCACCAAGCTACCATGATTATTATCTTGTTTACGAGTTTCACCTCTCCCCACTTTTTTCTCATAAATACACAACCAAATCGAGCATATTCTGTGCAAGATTCAATATCTGCCAAACCATAGAGAAAGTATAATCTATATTTTCTCTTTGGCCAAACTGCACTAAAGAACGTACACTCTGTTAACATTCTGTGATGTGAACAAGAATGATGTGTTGATCAGTTTTATATATAAACTTTTATCATTTTTTAAACAAATAAACACTGACGTTGGCCCATACCTGATGTTTGTGTCCCATTACTCTGTGATCCTGGATAGTCCTTAACCATGTTTGTATCAGATCAACAACAAAACTTATCCACTCTTAATAACAATGTAACCAAAGTTCCAACATTTCGAAGAGCGACTACTAACACATCAGGTTAAACCCGAAGTAACGGAGCAAGTCACCTGTGAGCTTGCCCACAGGGCACCAGGTTGCAGCCTGCAGGCTCACCGATCAACTTCTCCTAAACATTGGATGTGACACCCACAGGCGTGATTACTCTCTTGTAAAGCTTTCACTGATTTGGGTGTTATGATCCTAAATGAACGCTTGATTGTTCATTCGCAAGATTGTGCTGTTTGTCATACAAAATAACACTCTTCTTATTATCAGATTCACATAATCATAATAATGTAAAGCCATTAGTTTATAACAACACACACAGCTGTTATCACTTAGTATTCAAATAACCACTAACAATGTTAAAACCCAAATATTTAATGTGCATAAGAGGCAATGCTATTAATGTTCTATATTTGTCATAATGATAAAATTTGGCAGCTCGTAGTTAGTTTAACAGTTTAATTATGAATATATGTGTCCTGGACCTCATAAATTGAGACATACCGGCACGCAAAACATGTGCGGCTTTCATCATAAAAGAGGATTATTTAACATTTTGTGGCAATGCTCTTCTGTCAACATCGAGTGTCGTTAACATCTTCAATTCCTCTGATGTTTAATTGCATTTAGCACAATGTTCAGCCTGTCTAAAACATGGTTGTGATGTTCAAAATTTCAGTTATGGAGACTATTGTCTTATCATTTCATGGTTGTATTGAGAATTATCAAGAGATAAATTTGTTCAATAATGAAACAGTCTCTCTAAGGGCAATTCGCCATGTTATAAAAAACAAATTATGGCCATGTTAGTGGGAATTGTAATGGATAAAACAGTTTAATTACACCATAATCAATTTGAGCCAAACATCTCTTTAATCACACATGCCCATTTCTCGTCACAATGAGGCAATGACCCTGTATGACCTTATTGGTCATGTCCATGTAAGACCATCTAGATGCTCCAATGATAGTGTTATATATATATATATACATGCCTGTCCTTCTTCATGCAATATGATGAGCACTGAACTCCACATAACCCCGAGGCTCAACTTGAAATCAGACAATATAGCCAGTTATGTAATAGATTCAAACCCATTATCAGTGTTTTTAATTATTTTCACTATCCTTGTTATTATAATGAGATCATTAAGTGGACTTACAGTCAATACAGTCTCTGTTGTTGTGACTCCAGGAGTAACTGGTCAAGCAGCGACACTGACCTTGCCAGCATTGAGCATTCCACCCACACTGACGGTCATCCACACATGCTGGCAGACCTGAGACAAGCAAAATACATACTTCAATCATTGCTATTAAGAAATAAATTATTGTTGATTGTATCATAAGTTGATATTCCTGGGAGTGAGTGGAGGGGAGGGAGGAAGGCAGAGAAATCAATTTATTACACCATATCTGTCTGCTAAATGATATACATAGGTCAATGGCCCTAGAGCTTTGCTGATCATTGTTTTTCGCAAGGTTTGTGAACAATTTTAGAGCAAACTTTAGAAGACAATTGTGGCTATTCAAATGCATGTTACATATTAAATTCAGCACCAACTTTTGTTGTTATTTCAATTCTCATCGGCTGATATATATCATATTAATTATTCAAAATGGCAATCTTCTTGACAACTCAGTGATTTCTATTAGATTTTTTAAAAAATAATAGAAACATGAGCCAATGGCCTCAGAGCTTTGCTGATCATTTATTTTTTGTAATGTTTGTTTGTAACAATTTTTGGAAATTGCTTGACTGAGTTTCAGCCCCCTCCCTCAAGAAAGACTTTTAATTCAAACCGTGTAAAAAAAGTTACAATATTGAAATTCCAGTCCCTGTTTGGACCCTCACAGCATAAAAATGATGAAACTGGATAACACAAATTTTCATCCGTGGCCTGATTTAGTCAAGGTTATCTTGGACTAAACAGATGTTTTGCCTCAAATTCTAAATGAAAGACATTGGTAGATTATACCTGATTATGCACATCTACAGCAGTATTGCCAGTTATCTGGAAGCAAAATCATCTTTTCCAAATTCTTCTAATTTGAGAACAAAATAAATGAATTACATGATGCTGAGATATCAGTATGATAATATCCATTTCAAACAAATTAAAAAAAATAAGACAAAGCGGCAGAGAAAGCTTTGTCATTCAATGTGGAAAGTAAAGGCCAGTAAAATTGTAAAACCACAGGCTCAGATCTAAATAAAATCTTTTTACATTATCTCTATTTCATGTTTTGGGCCAGAAGACAGCCACAAAAGGGAAAGTGGATCTTAGAGCATTCTAACCCTTCTGGATATGAATTAAACAATGGCCAATGTCAGTACATATTAATGTGAATATGATATATACGGTATATATATATATATATATATATATATATATATATATATATATATATATATATATATATATACATACCTTGTGTAAATGAAGCAAGAATAAATGCCACTGTCACAATCTTGCCAACATATGTTGATAGGGCCATGTCACAGCCCAACTCTCCTCCTCTAAACCATCCTCATTTCTATGGAAGAAAATATAAAGACATTGGCATTATAATGTATGGATATATAATTCATGTAATATATAATATATTATAATAAAGTAGAACCCTAGTCACCAATGGGAACATTTACACACAAATATGTATCCATCCGGATCAACGGCTATGATTAACAAAACTCATTTAACGGTCATTGATAAATTAGTCGAGTGACAATACATCATTTGCAGACAACTTTGAGATGTTATTTACACACTCATAGGATGTCATTTACACACTCATAAGGTAGATTTTTCATAAAAAGTAACAAAGTTATTTTTAAAATGAAGTTATTAAAATCATATAAATGTAAATGAATTCTAATATTTGTTGATTTTTATCATTCAAATCTGTTATCAAAATCAGACTGCTGTGCACACACAAACTGATGAAGTTGAGGGAAGAAACAATGATCAGTTCAAATGATTGCAACTGATCTAGGTACAAACATAAATTTATTTTGTTTTTTCAACTTGTGCATTTTCGAGATTTAGATGAAAGCAGTGAATTTCCCAAAGTCAGGAAAAATGAAAAATATGATTTTTTTTGGATGTCCTCCACAACCTAAAACAGCCCCTAACACACTTTAAAAGTTATAAAAATAGAAATTATGTGAGAGGAAATGGGCTGTCATTTAGGGAGTAGGTACCATGCCATGAGGGACAGATGCCCTACACCCTGACCAGAGTGACCCCTGGTGGCCAATTCCATGTGGTCCATCTGATCTGAGGACTTTATGAAACGTTTGCTAACACAGCAAAGTAAAACAACACCAAAACTACCAATATGTAAAACCCTTAAGCCCTAATGAATCGTATGGCTGGCACAGTTGTGTTTTTCACCAAAAACTAACCTAGTTATTTGCACGAAACTCCAAGTTCCACAAGACGTAAGCACCTGTCACGCCAAGTTTCTAAAACTTGTATTTACATCCGGGCGATTTTGGCTGTTCCGCTTAATTGCCACCATCGTTGTTTACAACAATTCATCGATATATTGTGATGACAGTCTTCATTCTAAGATTATCATGTCACCATATATTACGGATAATATAAATATAACGTGATGTGGCATGTAATTTCATTTTTTTGGGGAGAGAAACACAGAGAGAAAAGTTTGTTCTCAGGCCGATCATTTATCCCCCCTCCACAAAAACGACTTCCGCTTCTGATCAGGAAGCGAGCCGCCATCTTGACTGGCAACCTGAGATCGCTGATCTTGAGAAGTACTTTTGTTTGAGTTTTTCATAGTGAGGAAACCAAAAACTGTAAGTAATGACCTTTTATCTTATAGCACTTCGTATGGCTCGTCATGAGATAGAATAATATTGGCGATTTATACCAAAGTTATCTGGTTTTGCCCCATGAACTCTACTCTTGATGAAAGGAGACCGGAACATATCTGACAGATTTGTTGAATCATTTTGATCAGCGATCCGTGTGTTCACGGACATTATCCGGTTTGAGAGGGACAAACCCATATCAAACCAGTTTAGTGGCTGGCGTAGTTAACACAATTTAAATTATATATAGAATTAGTAGATTGTAAGACTTTGTACCATCCCTGTTTTATTTAAACTGTTGTGATGACCTGTTGTTTTGTGTATTGGATCAAGATGGGCAGGGTCAACTGGTCATGTCAGGTTTTGGGCTGATCAATTTAGGACTCAGTGTCAACACTGAATGACCCATTTTAATTGTAAAGTGATATTTACAACTATAACTGAAAGAGGTGAATCTGAAGAATTTCACAACCTTGGAATTTATTGTTTGGAAATGAAAACTTCATTGTTTTATAGGAAGTTGATAGTATGATTCACTTCTTGGAATTGGAATAAAGCACTGCTTGCAAATTTCAACAAACATTATTGATTTGATATTTTGTCACCCAACTCTATGTTGAATGCAATCATGAGATTTGATGACAGACTAAAAGAAGAAATGTGCTGATCAGTCAGGGTAGGGTTGATGGTGGGTATGGTTTGTCTCAGGTGCGGTGGTGGGAAGGGTACACTTCAACTGGAAACATTCTAATCAATGATTCATAATGGGACTGTATAATGGGAAATCAGAAATTGTCATTAGCATCGACATTTGAACATGCCTCCGAGCAAATGCCATTGGGGAAAAAAACTAAACTACCCGAAAGAATTATTGGTGCATTCAAAGAATCAGAGGCATCCATTCATTATTATATATAATGTGGATTGATAGGTGAATATATTTCCTTATTTCAATCAATGATACAGTTTAATAATAATATGAAATGATGTTTTAAATAACTACTTCTTACCATTTTTTTTTCAGATTAAGGACATTTGTTTGGATTTTATAATGCTCAGTGGTTGCAAAAATTCATAAGAGAAGGCGTAAGAGCAGGACTCAACCATGCCGATCCGCAGATCACTTAAAAATGTGGTTTATAACTTCTCGGACGCTCAGGTCAAAGTGCGTGAGGCGACCTCCAACGATCCCTGGGGTCCCTCCAGCACGCTTATGTCCGAGATTGCTGACCTCACATACAACGTGGTAGCCTTCACAGAAGTCATGCAAATGATCTGGAAGAGACTTAACGACCATGGCAAAAATTGGCGCCATGTCTACAAGGCTTTGGTGCTCTTAGATTATGTGATCAAAACTGGTAGCGAAAAGGTTGCACAGCAATGTAAAGAAAATATTTATGCAATTCAAACTCTGAAAGACTTTCAGTATTTGGAGGAAAATAAGGACCAAGGAATGAATGTAAGAGAGAAAGCGAAACAATTGGTAAACCTGCTCAAAGATGATGAAAGACTTAAGAATGAACGAGCAAAAGCCCTTAAAGCCAAAGAACGCTTTGCTCAGAACTCAATGGGCATCGGCAGTGGAGTTGATGTAAGGATTCTTTCTCATAGCATATGCTTCTGGTGGTAATACTGCATGAAAACTATGTTACACTAACTACAGTAGAGAATTATCATCTGACATTCGTTATTGTCCAAATTGAATCCTGTTTTGAGTATAATTTGGTGACATCCTGTTTCAGTGCTCTCTATTGAGACTGACATTTCCAAATGATTGTTTAATATTAATTGTAATGGAAAAAACTAACCATATGATCTGTCATCTTCCGAAAATCAAAAAAGTCATCAAAAATATTGTCATTAAATATATGTGATGATACTCAGGGTGATTGCTGAATTTGTTTTTTTTTTCAAATGATGATCATGTGTACAAGATTACAAATATAACTCTTTTGATCTTTTTCTTGCATGGAATCTTAACATGTTATATCTGATTGATCCATATTAAAAAGAGGTTCATATTCCAACCAAGCCACCTTAAAAAAACTTTTAAAGTCTTAAAGCAATATTAATGTTTCTAAGGATAGCACAGAGTTTATATTCGTTAGAATCAATATAAATTTTCTTCATGTAATCACAGGCAGGGCAATGAAAAAGATGTTAACAAAATGAATTTTGTAGGGTCGTGCTACCAGCCCAACACTTCATTCCAGCGGTCCTACTTCACCAGGCTACGGAGGGGATTATCCAGGTCTGACCACCACCTCCGCCTCTTATCCAGAAGGTAGGATAATCTCTCTCTCACATCAATTATAACATCAAGGCTGCACCCTTTGTTGCTGTTGTGCCTGTGCTGTGTTTGCAAAAAAATCTATTTTGAACAACACCAAATATAGTTTTAACTTTTAATTCCAAAGAGGTAGCATGTGTGGTATCCTATCAAAGTTTGCTTTTCTCCAATTTTGTGCAATGTACCCTTGAAAAAATTAGTCAAAACATTTTGATGCTCAAATAGTCTGACTATTTGAAAAAAAATGCTACCTCAGATGTTTCATTGGTTGATGTTACGGAATTTGTGTCTTGATTTAATATTTCATGACAGTTGAGTTTACAGGATTGTCCTAAGATTATACAAAATTAAAATTTATAATATTTAAATTTATTTATAGATACTAAAACACACATATAATCTTTCAAATATTGAAATAATGCAATCTATGTCAATATGTTTGTTACTGAAATTCAAAGTAGCCATGCATTTCTTAAGTCTTAGTACCCTGATCATAAATTGTTTTTGGTGGACATTCCTGAATATATAAACTCCAGTTTATGAGTTAACCTGCACAAATCAACAATAATAATTGTAGTAATAACATATTTCAAATTTTGATTCATATATATTAAAACCTTTTATTTTGATTAGATGAACAAATAGTTCTTAGTGTTCATCCTTCACCTTAAATAATTTCACTATTTATTCCGCATAGAGTTGTCTAAAAACCCTTTGAAAATCTCATTCAAATACCTTTTTGCTGTATGTTTCCATAAATCTACACACATTTTGTTATCTGTGCATCATTTTCACTGTTTAGTTTGAGATTCATGCATTTATGTGGGATGAATAGTGAAGTTTATCAGGCTTTTGTATTTTTTGTTTGTTGACTTTGATGTTGTTCTGTTACTACAGCTCCTGACTCCCAGACTAGTGACACAGGCGATCCAGGTTGTTCCCTATTCTCACATCCTTTTCTACATGATATGCACAACCATTTTACTACCGAGCACTGCATACTCAGTCTAAGTATCCAGTCCCAATTTATTGGGCAAAGTCAAACCATGTTGTGCAGTGTACAATTTTGTATTCATTGAGTGTCTAAGGAAAAATTAAAATGTTATTTCAAATTTTGTTATTCCTATTGGTATTAATAAAAGGCTGTTTCATTGAAAACTAATTTCAGTTTAAAATTAAATTTTTTTTAGGTTCAATTATTGTAATGTGTTATTTAATTTCTTTTGATATGAAATGGTAATTTATTAAAAAAATAATGTTAAATAGTTGTGCTATCAACCCTGTCCTTGGGCACCTTATTTATCACTATATATGTACATTCAATTTATTGGCTGAATATTACCCAGTTCCCTGACAAGTAAAAGAATAATATGCACCAGTGAAATATTAGAAAGGTCTGAATAGGAAGTGACAGTCAGATAATTGCTCATATAACCTGAAAATGTATGATTAACATAAATGATCTGAGGATTCAAATGAACATTATTTAGTGTCACATTTACCAAAAAGGACCAAATTATTAAATGTCTGTAGCATATTTTTAGTTTATTTAGTTAAAAAAATTGTTCCATCAAATACTTGATCTTGTGGCTCTAAAGATAAATTTTATTCTTGCGACAAATTTGGAAAATTTATCAGATCACAAATTCCTCTGAAAATTATGTAAGATTATTTCAGCGGCACACTGTTTGAATCATACTCACTAGGAGTCTAAAATTGTCAATAGATGTTTGTATCGCATCACATTTGTATAACATTGTTGTATGGCAAACCCTAATTATTAATAGAAGTTTGTACCACAAGGTGTCACTACCTTCCAACAAACCTGTATGTTGATATTAATAAGTGCCACTGGATAACATCTGAATTTGAGAGCTGTTATATACATATGTTATGCATATCACAATAGCAGAAGAGAGTACTGATGAGGAGGATGACAGGGATGATGATGGTAAATTAACTCATCCATAAGTATTGACAACTTTTGTGGTCAATAAACTGGTTCTTGTGGCCTTGTTTGGTGATTGGTTAGCTGACATCAATTATTTCAGTAGGAAGGCAAGGGTTCAATTAGTGTAAAGTACTGGATATAGTTTGAAATAGATGGTGTGTATTTTATATATTTTTTGTGGAAATCACCATTGATTTTGTGTACAGAGATGAAGAGTATTTTTTGCCACTGAATTTTATATCAAATTTCAGAACATTTTGATACAGAATGATGCATAGTCCAATAACTCTTTTATCACAGGCAGTGATATTTGTTTTGGTTCAATCATTAACGATGGAATATATCAAAAATAAACCAAAAATGTCCCTATTTATCAGTGGCAGAAAATCAAGGAAGGTTTTTGGCAGATGGATGGTTTATATAGTTAATGGAAATGATGAAAACCGATAAGACTTAAATGAAAACATAATAAATGATGGACTATGATATTTTACCTGCCAGTACTCTTGAAATATAAAACACAACCTATATTGTCCTGCCACAGACAGACAACAAGTGAGATAAATTATTGATGGGCTTATTCATGTGATCCTGGGTGAAGGATGTTTCCAAAGTAAAACCTTTGAATGTAGAAAGCTTTTGATGGATGATACTTATTCCTAAAAGATGAACTGAAGTAGACTTCCACATTGACACTTGACACAACATAGAGGCATTAATACTTTGTATATATGGAAGCATTAATACTTTGTATATATAGAAGATTCACACACCATTTAATTATATATATTACAATTTTATACAAACAATTGAAACATTTTATTGATATCATAACAACAATATTTTGTGTCCGTGACTTAAAGTAGAGAATATTGAGATAGTTATATGTCAAATAGATGTGATAATTCTTGTTGTGATAGATATGAGGATAATCAGCAACGAGTGTGTGTACGTTGCAGGTCTGCCGCTGAGCCCGGATGTGGACGCAGCCCGACCCAGCACGGCTGTGGAGGAGGAACTCCAGCTACAGCTGGCACTTGCCATGAGTAAAGAAGAGGCTGAGGAAAGCAAACGGCGGCAGAGGGACGACGACGTCCGATTGCAGCTAGCTCTCGAAGAAAGCAGGAAAGGCAAAGGAGACAAATCACCTGGAGGATCAGCCAAAGTATGAAAATAATACTTTTGTCAGAAATCCTTGTCAATATGACGTGTGAAATTTGGTGACTATATTCATTACATTAGAAATGCCCTCTAACTAGCCATTCTCTATTTATTTTGCACTAAATTTGTCATGTGATTAATCATTGTTGTAAAATGTGTGATCTTACACAGAACACTCCAAGCAGTGATCAGACATTGCTGGATCTAATCAGCAATCAGGGAGCAGCAGCAGGGGGAGCAGCAGCGGCAGCAGCAGATCCATGGAACTCTCCGGTAGGACAAGCTACTTCACCACAAGCATCAGATCCATGGGCACCGAAAGATTCGACCAGCAACGATCCTTGGACATCGCCCTCCAGACCCAATGACCCATGGTCGAGTGGCTCCACCCACTCCACCAGCCCAGCCCCACAGGCTCATACACCAGGTAACGATGATGAGGGTAAGGGTGAATATGCATTTAGTTTTAGACTTCTTTTTTTTCAAGGTAAATTTCTACATTTTATGCATGCTGTACTGCATGATGCTAGATTTACCTCTGTGCTTGTTGTGCCAAATATAAGATTATTCAATGTCATCTATTGTATTGTAAGAGTCTGCAAAGATATATAATATAGTTATAGTGAGAGGGACTAATACACATACCAGTCAATCCCAAATTCTTAGGGGAGAAAAAAAAAGCATTGAAGTAGCATGCCAAAATGTTCTTCTCAACATATAGTGCATCAAGTATGGGAGCAGTGATATAATCCATGCATTACATATTGAATTTTCATTCCTATGATACATCAAATTTGTCACAAATTTGTTATTGAATGCTATTTTAGAGTTCTAAATTTCAATGTATTCACTGTTTGACAATGAAATTACCACTGTGCTGAGTTTTCATTTATTACTATCATTGGCCCAAATGAGCATTTCCCAAATTTTGTGCACAAATGAAAATAATATCTGTGTTCACTTGTTAAAGTAACTACCTTTGATACAATGCATGAAACTAACATTGCATGGGTCAAGGTATACATTTATTGTATAACTCTATGCCTTTCATGGGACTGAGGTATATAATATCATAATGCTTGCTGTGTGACTATTGTGGATATACATTTATGTATGTGTGAACATATGTTTGAGAGAGAAAATTGTATCCATGTGACAGGTGCATAAAGAGGTTATAGTTTGATCATTGTAAAATGCACTTGTTTACATTATTTGAACATTTTGAAATGAAATGTCATGTTAGTAGATGTTCTTGATCACATAAATGATAAAATCCAGTCTAAATAAAGTTATAATTGGTATTATAAATAGAAACTTGAGATGAGCACAGATTATGAAATTGAACCGTTGAGTAAAAAAAATATTCTTTGAAACCCAAACAAATAACACTAGTCCATGAAATAATTGTTTTTTTTATAGCAAATATGTAATGTATGATTGTGTTGTGATTGCAGTTCAGCACACTGATCCATGGGCACCGGCTCCCCCAGCCTCTGCCTCACAGTCATCGCCATGGGAATCAACAACAGCGCCACCTACCTCCAACACTGGTACTAATGGTGCCCACAACATAGATGATGCATTTGATATGCTGAGCACACGCACCCCTTCCTCCATGTCTCAGCCTGTACACTCCAACAGTAAGCCTGACAACTTTGATGGCTTTGATCTGCTAGCAGGTAAACCACACTGAAACAAATGACCAATTGGCTCATCCATATCTACCCTCCCTTTACCCCTTACCTGATTTCCATCTCTTGATCTCCAAAGTCTCAAGATCCCTAGTAATTATGTCTTATATACTTATTGAAAGCCCTATCTAATTCGCAACCAATTAACCCTAACCTATAGTTTGCAAATGAATTTGCATCCAAATTTACCTAGTTAATGTGCTATTTACACAAATACCAGTTCTAAAATATTCACCATTTATTAACAAAATAAAGAGTTCCTTGTGTGTGCCTCATGGCTGACTCATTTCAGCCTGGGTTCCTGCTAACAGGTAGACAATATACATTACAGATATAATTCTAGATGTTAACTCATAAACAAATATGATTTGTACAGTTTTGTCATTTTAGCTTTATTCTCAACTGTGATAGATTCTCAGCCGTGGTGATGGTTTGAAATTTTAAATGTAATTTTACAGAAAAGATTCCATAAATACTCTCTCTGTTTATCTGATGAAAGTGAGCTCTTTTTTAGGCCTTTTCAATATTTCTGTTTCACTTGTCAATCCACCAGAAATGAAAATTTTGCAAATATAACAAACTTTGACCTTGTTTTGATACTGAAAACCGCTACACCCACCTGGAGCTCAAGTTAAACTTCAGTGAATATGGAGTCTATTTTTTTTAAAGAAATTGAATGAATGCAGGATAATAAAATTACCTGAAAAAAAACTGTACAAAACATATGGCGTAGAAAACATTTAGAAAACTAAAGAAATTTGTCACCAGTGAGAAGCAGCATGTCACTTTTATTGTTATTTCTCGTGTTTATAGTGTGTCACCTCCCACTCTCACTCTCATACTGACACCTACCTTCCAACTGCCCCTCCCCCTCAGTACTGACATTTATTTATCACTCTTTGTTGTTTATATGCACATTAAGCTTTCATTTATTGTGTTTTTTTCTAAGGTACTGTTTTTATGCCATAGTATTGAAAGTGATAATTTTGTCATAAGCAAATGTTATTAGAAGTGTACTGAAGTTACTGTCCATGCACAAGTGCACACAATGCCAGCTTGAACTATTTTAATTTTACTGGTATGAGTTATTAAGACACAGTGAATGATTCTTGTCCTTTTAGATATTTCGTCATAGATCATTAAAAAAGAATCATAGCAATTCAAATGTGTTATCTGTAAACAATTGCAAATATCTTTGAAAATAATCACTGAAAACATGTTTTGATGTTTAGAAAATTTGTCACATTTATTTCAACAAATTTATTTTGACCTTGAATTGCTATGATGTGGAAAAGTGTCCATACCACAATGTTCTATAGGTACAGTGAGAGGTTTCCATGGTTGTTTGTAGGTTCAAATTCATTCGACATGTCAAAAATGGGCGATGCATTACAAGATGATCAAAAGAAAAAGGGTGCAGAACAGTTCCTTGGACCTAATGCCAACCTGGTTAATTTGGAGAACCTGGTTTCAAAACCTACAGGCGCTGGTAAGAACAGGGGAGATATAACAGCAGAGGCCCCCGGGGTCTTTGATTATTGATTTTAGAACTTGTTTTAGACAGAATTTTAGTCTTAATTAAGACCAAAATGTAGATTTTATTTTAAGATTAGCACTTCATTTGCAGGCAGAATGATATAAGATCTACTTAATAAGTGCACAATGACACAAAAAATACCTCATTAAGATTGAATGATTGATAAGGACATTCCAATATTTTACAATTTTGCATTGATGTTAATGATCCTTTATAATTTCTCTGAATTTTCAGCAAAAAAAATAAATATAATGAATGTGTTTTTGATTCTGTGATATGTTGTAGGTGCAAATCCTTTCGGAATAATGCCTCAGAGTAGTTCTCCTACGCCCAATCCCTTTGGACCTAACCAGCCCCAGCGTGTGCCAATGAACCAGATGGCAAATACATCCAGTGTCGGATTTACAGCAACCAACAATGGGGCCCCGATGTCAGCGCCCCTGGTGGCAGCTCCACCCATGGCTCAGCCTATTCCTATGGTAGCACCAATGACCATGGCGCCAATGCCAATGGCAATGCCTATGGTAGCTCCAATGCAAGGCATGGGGCCTCCTATGGGAGCACCAATGGCAGTACAAATGGGGCCCCCTATGGGGACTACTATGATGCCACCACCAAGTAACAATCCATTCTTGTGAAATAACCCTTTTCTAGAAACATTTTATATTTCCAGTAATTATAGAAAATACAAGAAAATGATATTTAAATATAAGGTTTTTTGTGTGTGCAGCATTTATGTGACAAGTTATTAACAACTACAAGTACTACAATATTGAGTTAACAATTATGAGCATTTTTGTTTCAATCAAGCATCTTCCACTCAATCATTCATGCTTCAGGAGAGATCAAGTGAGAAATGCTAAGGTGATAATTTTCTGGTAGAACAAGTTGCCAAGTATCTGATGATAATGTACAGTGGAGTATTATAGTGAACCTGACAAAGTGTAACTAGTTTGATTAATTCTTGTCATGAAAATGCTGAGGACACGCAGTAATTGACAGTGAGTAGGTGACCATGACAACTCTGTTCCACAGCAACTGCACTTTGTTATATGTTTTATCTCCTGCGTGCCATGGCAATTGTGCAGTCAGTCATTGCCATGACTACAGCAGTGATAACAGACTACAGTTGTACAGGGGAGATTCCTCTCTGTGCTTGGTCTGCCAGGAATGTCCTACATGTCAGTAATTAATAGTATCAAGGATAAACCTAACCAAAAATAGGAATTCTGGATAAAACATTAAAAGCACTTGACATTCTATCTTTGTATAATATATGAAGTAAAGCAGATCCAACTTTTTCTAAAAAGGCCAGGGTTTGATCACTTTATGTTAATGTGAAAATCATGATGTGAAAAGATTTTGTTTGTATGATGCGGGTTCCTGGTGTGACAAGTACATGGAGGTGTAGTTTAGGGTGTGTGACGGGTTTCTCTACACTTCAAATATGCACTGTTTCTAATCATGTTTAAGCAGTGATGGTACATCTATTTTGAGGTATTGTGTGTCCAGATATCTAAACTTTATAATTGCCTCAAATTGCAAAGAATGCAGTTTAGAAGGGATTAAAAATATATATCTTTGAATTGAAGTAGAAACAGTAAATTCCATCAAAGTTGGAAGTGGTCAGAAATCAGAGGTTTAAGGTTAGGGAGCTAACAATGGGGTATGCTTCTGAAGTCTTGATACTTAATACCGAGTTAATATGAAGGTGGGAAAGGGGAATGTTCTTGCTGAATGTGCATGGTGGCTTGATGAGTCAGCTGCTCACAAGATGGCACCACTGTCACTATTATGAGTGATTGAATGAATGGATTGTAGATGCTAGTTACAATACTTGAATGCCATAGCGCGAATTTGTGAGTGAAATAAAGACTTGATGTACAAATTTTTTTCTTGGGTGAAGTTGTGGTGTAATTGAGATATGGACAAGTGGCTCCCCCTTGTGACAGCTGAAGTCTTGCCCATGTTGGCAGCCAAATTGGCATCAATCAGAGTGACTGATGATGCCAGCATAATACATATAAACAGACATGTTGAGCCACCTATCATTTACATGTAGAACTTTGATATGATGGGATATAATACATATATTATAATATTGAGCATATAATATATTTGTGTGTTTATTTTTTGACAAAAATGTATAGTGAATTTCTATGACCGAGTATTGATGTTACTATACCACTGTGCAGAGAGTGATGTTGGATATGTGGTATGGAATGCGGATGCATGCAGCTATAGGCCTCTGACCATGTTGATATGGCAAGGCTGATACTTTGGGAAGCCTAATGAATTTTAAGTGTGGCTGAGCCAAAATATCTGTAAATTGTTCGCCGATAAGAAATTTTGCTTTAAATGTGCACAAAAGCTTACAAGTGAGCATATGCTGAATCTTATCAACATAGCTTACGAAAGGTTAAATATGGTCCTTCTCTTCTGATAACCAGAAGTTTGGTGGTCTATATTGTGATATGCATGGCCTATCAGGTGGATTATAACATTAAGTGTGAGTATAATGACTTCATGATAAACAGATGCTCAAGGCTTACTACACATGTATCATGCAGTATAAAATGTTGTTTGTGAATGTCCCCCCATCCCAATGTATGAGGTATCAGCTGGTATTGATATCATGAGTCTTTGTATTGTTGATACAGTCCATGAACTATTTGTTTTGTATGCAAAAGTGTGATTTAAATATGTAAAGCTCAAGAATTGTGATTTATGAAATTTCCTTTTTAATATTAACAGCCTGTGCTGTGGAAATTTGGTTTCAAAACTATTGAAGAAGAACAACAAGTATATCACCATCCATATTTGATCATAAATTAAAAAAAGAACATGAACAACAATGAATATTATTTTAATATCATAAACATCTTAAGGAATTATATAAGAGATGATATTTTGACTTCAAAAACAGTGGATATTAATTCAAATCACAAAATGTGTGGAAACCTGCATATTTTTATCATAATATGTTGGGTAAACCCAGCATGATTGCTATATATATATATATGTATCGATAGATGTAATTATGTAGTGTACACAGAAAGCTCATTTGTAAATACAAGTTTCTCTTTTACAAAAATATTACCACAAAAATATAACCTAGGAAAAAGTATTTTTGCACCCAGATTGTACTGTACTTTTACATTCATATATTCTCATATGGTTACGAATGCTTATTGGTCTTTGTAACATAAGGGAAATTTATGATTGTTCATCATATAATCCTTGTGGTAAAAAGAAAAAATCAAAATGTTGATAAGTTATACAATGGTGTAATCCTTTTCCTTACATTTCTTTGCAACTAGGTAATAAGTCACCAGGTGGTACCATCATTCCAACATTGGTGTATTTGCCCCATGGAGAGGGATTTGTCCATGGTGACTTTGTTTGCCTATGTTGAGTGTGATAGCCAATCGTCCAAGTCTTACCATATTCACTGTCCAACATTGCTCTCTCAATTTCATATATATAATATATATTATATCAATTGTACAAAACAACACTCACATTTTAATTAATTTAAAGTCTGTACTGGTGATCCCAGTATGTTCACCTAGGTAGATTTTTGCAGCAAAAATTCTGCTTAGTATAAAGCTTTTTATTGGTAACTGTGCGTGTGTGCACGGTTTGCAGCCTCAGTGTTGTATCATACCATTGTAGCATGCCACATACACTGTATATGATGATTAGCAGGCATATTATGGCTCTTTGTAGCTCATCAATTGTTCAATAAAATCAGTTGAGTCACCTCATCCAATGTCATATCTTTTATTCTGCCAAATTACAACAGAAAACAGTAATTACTTATTTATTCAATACATTTCCATTGGATAAATGCTGTCTTTAGGCAGGGAAATTTGAAAGTTTAGTACATTGATTACATTATTTTTACATGATAAACATGAAATTGCTTCATGTAGTTTTACATGATAAAGCCTGTGAATTTTGTTCCAGATTAAACCAAATGAACCTGTTGCACTCTATATTCCGATATATGTATTTGCCTCATATCCATTCTTTATAAAGTCCTCTCTGATAGTCAAACAGTATCAACCTGGGAATTCTCATTACAGTTATAAAAGATTGGTCATCTTATTTTCACAGCTTGAGGCAACTGGTCTACGGCAATGCAATAGACTTTGCTCAACATGTGAGTTTGAAAATAGTGTCGACACAAAGCATTTCAAATGTGTAATTCCCATGACAGGATTGTAACTAAAATTAGGTGTCTCAAGTTATGTTTGTCTTTTGGTAAAATGTATAATAATGATAAAATTATGTAGCACTGACACCAAACTGTCTGTTGAAAGTGCTAGTTCCAGGAAGGTCTTCCCGAATAAGTGTGCCTTCAGTTTAGACTTAGCCTTATTTATCCTAATATCATTAAGTGCTATTACTGAGAATGCTCTATCCCTGACTGTCTTGGGTTTATCATTAGATCTCCGGTTTCTACTGTTTTGTCCAATATGCAGCAGGTCATGTTTTGAGAAGAATTTTAAATTCTATTCTGGCACATACTGGGAATCAGTTTAGTTGAGGTACTGTAAGATATCTCTGAGAAATCACATTCTGTGCTGTGTCTATGTTTGTTCCCTTAATTTTGTGATTGTCCCCTCTAATGGAACTGTGACATATATATAAGGTGTTGGGTCTCTTTATGTATTAAGCATCTGGGCACCCATGAGATTATGAGTTGTAGTGTGCAACAGAAGAATATTTTTTTAACATTCCAAAATGCATTCTCCAACATGCATATTTATTTTTTGTTTTTTAAACCTGCATGTATTGGAATTTTTCAGAATGATGTTTTCTGACTTCATGCAGCCATTGACAGATCCTTTGACCATTTGTTTGCAGGTTATATAAGATTATCAGCAACATTCCTCATATGACAGTGTCCCTTTTTGCACATATTGTAGATTTGTGCTTTCATGCCCATGTTAGAGTCAAGGATAATGCCCAGATCAATTACAGTCTCACAAGGTGAGATGCCAGCACCATCTATTTTAATATTGCCAATATCATTTCTGATCCCATGCTTCTTGTCAGGACCAAATGCCGTTTCTCTTAAACTAGGTTCGACCTGATAACAATGGTGTCCTACGTCTTACAATGTTTTTGTAACTACGTGCTTACGTGGTAAGCACGTTGAAGATTTGTGACATGAACAGAGTAAATTACAAGTCTGAATATATACTTATTCTTACATTTACATTTTTCACACAAAAGACACCTCAAAATCACTTTCATATCCATCATCACTGCCATCAGCCTCCTCACATGATACTGAAGCCACAGGTCTGGCTTGGGCTTCAAATGTTACCTCCAGGACAGGCCTGGGATTCAACAATGTCCTCATTATCATCATCCTCTCCTGCTGCCAATTCTTTTTCATCATAAGGTATGGAACTCTGATGCCTTGGTTTTCTGCACTTCCTCTGAAAGACATTGAGGGGCCAATTGGTCCAAATAACAATACCATGTTGAATTGTTAAATTGAATAGTTAATCTAACTTAATTAGCCAGCCTTATCACAGCATCTGTGAGATGGTAATTCTCCATCCCAGGATTTGCATACAAATGATTTGGCTACAGGCCATGGCGTAGTTGGTCAGAGCACCAGCTTATGAGCACCAGGCTTAGGTCCTCTGCGGTGAATCAAAGATTGTGGGTACGATTCCCGGCTGTGCTGAGATTGAATTCAGGATACAATTTCACATATGAGCTGAGGTTTGAAGGGTTAACCCGTTGTCCTTGTAAATCTGTGACCAGATGGGTTGTCATGTCAAGCACCTTCAACATGACAATTCAATGAGGCAGCACTATATCTTTTACAAGTAGGTGAATTAATGTTGAAAGTGATGTAAAATCCCAGAAACAAAAAACAAAAGCAACATTTGTTTAACACATTCTACAATTTATATACATATTCAAGAAATTTGTTTAGCACCTTTCTCTTATTGAAGAAAACAATAAAATCTGTGACAATTTGCAGAAAGATATCAGCTTTCCAAGGAGTTAATCCATCAGTGTCTGCATTTAATACATTTCTTGTTGCCTGATGTTTTTCTTTTGCAATTTTTTCACATTTGCACATACTTTACCTTTGGATTGACGATTCTCTAACATTTTTACATCCTGCTACAGGCTCTTTAACATCAATAGATCTCTTCATGTGCACTCCAAATTTATTTTTCGACTATTCCTGGGAAGTAGAGGAAGATCAATGGGGTAGTGATTATTACCCCATTAATTTAAATAACCATTTTTCTCCACCTGATGAACGAATCCCCAAGTGGAAATTTCATAAAGTCAATTGGGCAAAATTTCAAACATACTGTTTTAATAAATATTTAAAGATGTAGATGATCCTCTTCAAGATTTTACAGATACATTGTATGATATTGATGATGGGTGTATTCCCAAATCAAAGCCAAATTCTAAAATTAAAGAAAAACCCTGGTTTAATGATGAGTGCAAAAAAGCTGTCAAGGAGTGCAAAAAAGCTCATAACAATTTTAATCGGCCAACTCAATACAATCTGCACCAATTTCGAATAAAAAGAGATAAAGCCCGTTATATTATTAAAATAAGCAAAAGAAAAGGCTGGAAGGATTATGTCTCTAAATTAAATACACGTACTTTAAAAAATGCTGGGATCTGGTGCGTAAAGTTACTGGGAAGGGAGGTGGAGCAAGGATCAAACATCTAAATCATAATGGCCAATCAATTACAAATCCCACTGAAATAGATAACACAATAGGTCAAACAATTTCCAAAGATTTCACATCCAATAATTATTCTGCAAAATTTCAACTAATAAAAAATAGAAAAAGAAAGAATCCAACTAAATTTTATATCACATAACTTGGAACAATATAATAAATCATTTACAATAGAAGATTTGAAACTTGCTTTGGATAAATCTCATGATACTGCTCCTGGGCCTGATCAAATTCACTACCAAATCCTTAAACACCTCCCTGACCAATCACTTGGGCATCTTTTAGATATTTTTAATAACATTTGGGAAAGTGGTGATTTTTGTCCTTCATGGAGTGAAACCACTATTATTCCCATTCCTAAGCCTGGCAAAGACTCGTGAAATTCAAATAATTATTGTCCCATTGCTTTAACCAGTTGTATCTGTAAAACAATGGAGCGAATGATTAATGAGCGTTTAGTTTGGTTTTTAGAAACTGCAGCTTATATTTCAGTTGCACAGAGTAGCTTTAGAAAAACTTGAAGTACTCTTGATATCTGGTACATTTAGAAACATTTATACAAGAGGGTTTTATGAAAGGTGAACATGTTGTTAGTATTTTTTTTTTATTTAGAGAAAGCGTACGAAACAACATGGAAGCAACATGGAAACATGGAGCCTTTATATGATATGGGATTAAGGGGTCGTCTACCCCTTTTTATTCAAAATTTCTTGTCCAATAGACAATTCAGGGTCCAAATTGGTTTGTCACTTCTGATGCATTTGATCAGGAAATGGGTGTTCCACGGGGAAGTATATTTTCTGTAACCCTATTTATAATAAATATCACCAGCATTGTAAATTGTGTGAGACCTGGAACAGATTGTTCATTATTTGTTGATGATTTTTGTTTTTACTATTTTGGCACTGAATGACCTCATTGTGTCGATGTGCCGTAAAGAAACCATTCATTCATTCATTCATTTAATTTACAGGTCCACAAGCATGCATACTACAGAAAGACAGCTCCAACAACATCATAATAGAATACAAGAATGGGCTGATTTAGGTTTTTTAAAGAAAAGTGTGTATGCACTTTCGTAAAAAATGGAAGGTTCACCAAGATCCTGATCTTTATTTAGGCCAAACTTGGATACCTGTTATTGAAAAAACCTAGTTTCTTGGACTTATTTTTGACAGGACATTATCTTTAACGCGTCACATTAAATATGTTAAAAAGAAATGGCAGAAGGCAGAAGGTTCTTGCCCATACTAATTGGGGAGGGGACCGTAATGTTTTATTACAATTACATAGAGCGCTGGTATGCTCCAAACTTGACCAAACTTTAACATTATGCCTTGGTGCATTTCGCACATCACCTGCAGATAGCTTGGCAGTTGAGCCCTTCAGTATACTGCAAAAAATGCTGCAAATCCAGACAATCCTGCACATGATACCATATTTAATCCAAATTATGTTGATCTTTTTGAAAATAAACCTAATACAATACCGTCTTTTGGAATTTGCATCAAAGAATCTTGACAATCATTAAATATAAATACAAATCAAATAGTTAAATTTCAATATCCAGAAACACTTCCATGGACCTACTATGCAACTTAAAATATTAATGTAGCCATGTCAGAATTAAAGAAATGCTCAACAGATCCATCCCTTTATATAAATATATTTGAAGAAATTAAATCTATTTTCACTGGATATCAGTGTATATACACTAATGGATCATTTGATGATGACAAGGCTGCTGCAGCTGTGCCATGGGCCATGGCGCAGTTGGTTAGACCGCCAGCTTATTAGCATAGTTCCTCTGTGGTGATCAAAAGGTCGTGGGTTCGATCCCCAGCTGTGCCGAAATTGAATTCCTGATGCAATTTCACATATGAGCTGAGGCCTGTGCCAAATGGTTAACACATAGTCCTTGTAAATCTGTGACTGGGTGGGTTGTCATGTCAAGGACCTGGGACATAACAATTCAGTGAGGCAGCATTATATCTGCTACAAGTAGGTTTCATCATGAAATGACTGAAATAATGTTGAAAGTGATGTAAAATCCCAAACAAATAAACATTGCTGCTGTTCATATTTATTCAGAATGTCTGCCAAATAAGAGGCCAAGGGCTGTGGTGCAGTTGGTTAGAGTGCCAGCTTATTAGCATCAGTTCCTCTGTGGTGATCCAAAGGTTGTGGGTTCGATCCCCAGCCGTGCCGAGATTGAATTCATGATACAATTTCCCATATTTCCCATAGGACCTGCGACATGACAATTCAGTGAGGCAGCACTATATCTGCTACAAGTAGGTCTCATCATGAAATGACTGAAATAATGTTGAAAGTGATGTAAAACCCCATACAAACAAACAAACAAACAAACAAATCCAGCCACAACCCATACAACAATGGGGAAACAAGCCCAACTCCCACAAAAATTGCCCTAATCAGGACAAGGATGCTGCTTTGGCCAGACTTCTAGACACTAACTTATCTGCACTCAAATAGGATAAGGTTTCTGCTCCCAAAACGGGAGTCCTAACATCTTGAGACTTGCTTTAAAATTGAGCACCTTCTCTCGCTGCTCCTCTATGTGAAAGTCCTTGCATCATGGAAGGTCATTCTTGACAACCATGTTAGGTATACAGCAATCATTTTGAAGACACTGGTTGAACTCTGTGTCAAGCAGATGCACAAAAATCTTCAGCTCTGGCACTTGCTTCTTCCTAATATGGGTTTTTCCTTTGCTGGACGAGAACCATCAGTTGTGTTGTCCCCCACCATCCAGAGCACCAGTCTGCATCCATCAAACCAGACTTTGTAAGGATCATCATCATCTAGGGTCAGCAGCTTTGTTAGAGTCTGGATGGTGGTACCACCTCGGGCCTGAATATATACATCTTGTAGGGGCAGGTCCCTGCTGATGGCGTCCGAGATGAGAGTGATGGGAACATCAGACTGCAAGTGGAAGAGCTGCCATGGTTAATGTAGAGATGTGCGCTATCAGTTGTAGTTGTAGAAACTGATTTTGCCTTAAAAGTGGTGAGCTTTTATAAGCCAGATTATAGCGGCAACCAATAGAAAGCCACCAATAACGTTTCAAAAATCACAGTTATAATCAAAGTTGACCAGTGAAAGGAAGCCAATTAAAAATTGCCATAATTTCACAATCCAGACATAATCCAGTTATGTGAGAAACATCAACAAGGACACATGATACAGCTCCAAACAAACTGTTATTCTCAATATCATTGACTGTGAACAAATTGATTAAATTGTTTAAAATGTTAATAATAATAATAAAATTTGTATAGCGCTTATACCAGACAAGTCTGTTCATAGCGCTGTGTTCTGAATGTGGTTTTGAACAGGTGTGTTTTAAGTCTACTCTTAAAAGTAGTAATTGAGCTACAAGTCCTAATATTAGTAGGGAGGGCATTCCATAGTCTGGGACCAATGGAGGAAAAAGCCCTATCACCGACTGTTTTTAGACGGGTTTTCGGGACATCTAGGTAAGTACCATAGTTGGACCTAAGGCACCTGTCACCTTGTTTCACCTTTAATAGATCACTCAAGTAAGATGGTGCCTTACCAGCTAAGGCCTTCCATGTCATGAGAAGAATTTTGAAATCAATCCTGGCATGTACAGGGAGCCAGTGTAGTTCTCTCAAAGTCTCGGATATATGGTCGAATTTTCTGATTCTGCCCACCACCCGTGCTGCAGAGTTCTGCAGGTATTGTAACTTCTTGATCTCTGATTGTGGAAGGCCTGCAAGAAGCCCATTACCATAGTCCAGGGTTGATGTCACAAAGGCATGAGTTAATGTTTCTGCAGTCTTCTTATCTAGACATTGTCTAACTGCTGCCAGATTCCTAATGTGGTAGTACCCTTTTTTACACATTTTCTTTATATGTGCCTTCATGTCCATCCTGGAGTCCAATGTAACACCCAGGTCTACAACTGTATCACAGGGTGCGATACTAGTATCACCCACTTTAACAGTGTAAGAGGAATTGTTGGAAGCAGTACCGTATTGGACATTACATCGGAGCATCTCAGTTTTACCATCATTAATTTTCATTTTGTTTGAGATCAGAAATGCTCTGACTTCGCTAACACATTTTTCTAATTTATGTCTACTGATGTCTGCTTGTTGACTCGATGAATGGTCAATCGGGATGTATATCTGGGTGTCATCTGCATATATGTGGTAATTAAGACCGTATTTGGCAAGAATATCAGCTAGTGGAGACATATATATAGTGAATAGAATCGGCCCAAGGACCCATCCTTG
The DNA here is from genome assembly GCA_949316495.1 of Amphiduros pacificus. Lineage (NCBI taxonomy): Eukaryota > Metazoa > Annelida > Polychaeta > Phyllodocida > Hesionidae > Amphiduros > Amphiduros pacificus. Next base: position 33,251,343 of record OX439002.1, read on the forward strand.
TGGGACTCCATACTTCAGAGGAGTAAGAGATGATCTATGGCAGCCTACCCTGACACATTGTTTCCTATTCATCAGGTATGACCGAATCCAAGCAAGAGCATGACCTTTGGCCCTGCATCTTGATTCGAATCTATCAAATAGTATTTGATGATCATTGGTATCAAAGGCGGCTGAGAGGTCAAGTAGTAATAGGATTACTGATTTTTTCTTATCAAGTTCAGAGAGAATATCATTATGCACACTGAGTAAGGCTGTTTCAGGGCTGTGATATTCCTTGTAAGCGGATTGGAATTTGTCAGTAAGTTGATTTCTTACCAGGTGTGGAACCAGTTGGTCAGCAACTGCCCTTTCTGTAAGTTTGGAAATGTAGGATAAATTTGAGACAGGTCTATAATTTTTTTTCAATAAGTTCCAGTCCAAGCTTCTTTAAAAGGGGTGCAATAATAGCAATTTTCATTTTGTCAGGCACTGAGGAATCAGATAGTGATTTATTTATTATTGCCGTGATGATGGGAAGTAGGTAATCAATGAGATTATGTAGTAGCCAGGTTGGTATGGGGTCTAGATCACATGACTTGTTTGCGGCTTTTCTTATCAATCTGCGAACATCTTCTGTCGTTAGAAGATTAAACTTAGTTAAACTTTCGGCCTTGGATGAAGATTCAGTGCTTTTGTTCATATTGCCATCCAGTGAATTGTCTGCGCTAATTGATTTATTATCTATATCAATGCGTATTTTCTCTATTTTATCAAAGAAAAAATCACAGTCCGATTGGGGCATTGGTGTATCTGTAGTCTTGTGCATGACCAAATCGATGACCTTGAATAGCTTTTTCGGATCATGCTTATTTTCTTTTATCAATTTTGAAAAGTACTGTGATTGTGATGATTTTAATAAGGAATTATATTCATTTCTCTGCTCATTGTATAATTCCTTATCAATATGAAAACTCGATTTGTTCATCCTCCTCTCAAGCCTCCTCTTTAGAGACCTTTCATGTTTGATTTGGTCATTCATCCATGGTACCGGCTTGCATAGAGACACACTAGCATTTTTTAGTGGGGCATGTTTGTCCATTAGGATTGTCAGCTTTCTGTCATAGTAATCAACCATGTCACTAATTGACAGTTGCACCCAGTCTGAGATATTATTCATCAAGGACCTCAGGTCATGTTTAAGTGATGCTAGATCAATATTTTTTAAGTTCCTGTAGCTAATGGATTTTTTAAGGGGCTTGGGTGGGATCATGTCCAAGTAGAGCACAATCATTTTGCGATCAGAAGTCAGAGTAGGTGTATTTGTTTCTGCTAGAAGGCTCAGGTCTGTAGATAACAGCAAATGTAATTTTTTTTGCCATTAATTAACAAGGATGATTCCATTAGTTCCATGGTACTAACACTTGGTGGATCTATCCTGTTGGTTGTGAAAGGTAGTTCACACCTGTGTAATAAACCCACCCCTCCTCCCGTGCGTCTAAGCCTAGGGAAGGAGTGAAATTAAAGAGAGCCTTTCTCTAGTTCATTTATTACTCTGGTCGCCAGAGGTATGCAACCATGTTTGTCATAAAGAGAGCATGGAGGTTATTCTAAAAGAAATAGTCTCTTACAGTAAGGAGCTTACTAGAGATGCTTTGAACATTACATGTGCCTATTTGAAGCTGCTTTAGAGTTTTATTTTTTCTTAATTTCGGTTGGTTTGTGACAGCCTTACCATTAAGCTGACCATAACAGCCATAAGTAACGCCCCTAGCCAGGCGCATATTCAACTGCATAATTGAGTTAGTTTCATGCATCGAAAGAGATTTGGTAGCACTAATTTTGTCATTATTTCCATCACCCTTGTGTACACGGCAATGAGTTTGTGGATTACCTGTGCGGATTAGCATACAATGTAGACTAGTTTTATCCGAGGAGATCTCCATCGATCTCATCATTTCGAGTTTATGATTTTTGTATTTTACCATATTAGATTCATTGTGGAGGTTATTCGAGTTAAACAAGGGCATGGAATACATTTGGTGGTTTAGACAACAACAACTACGAAAACAACAATCAGGAACAGCATCAATTGAGCCAAGGTAAGTTATGCTTTCCTTGTTGTTTAAGGTTTCAGTGATTGTGTTTGACAGCCCGCTAGAGCCCCCTAGCGAAGTGACCAGGAAGATGGAATCAGAGAGTGGGATAAGATTTTTACTATATAGAGTTAAACTATTTAGAAAAGAGAACATATACATGTCATTTTCACGTATAAGATCATACTTAGAAGTGAGAATTTTGAACTCTATTTCTGAAAATGATTTATTTCTGGCACCATCATAGCATGTTCGGTACAGAGAATTATATTATTTGTATTAAGACTTCTAATTTCAAACCGCTCAGTTAAATTATCAAAAACTTTGGAGCATTTTGATGTGTTTTTATTGTTATCTAACAGGCAAGAACACACACAAAGACCAACATATTGCAAAAACACACATTTATTTACCTCTGGTACATCAACCTGACCCACCGTCATTTTTTCATTGGTGTTTACAGAGCATGTCATGAATTATTGACATCAGTTAGTATACAACAACAGTTATTGAACATAGATAAAGAACACTTCAACGCAGTTACTTTATTTCTAGATATTAGCAGATTCTTCATAATGCCATTAAACACATGATTGTCCGAGGTAATAGGAGGCTCCAGCCCAAAATGTTCCAAAATGTAATCTTGCCATTGCTATGATTATGATAATAGTCAAATTGAAGCCTTAATTTTATTAGTCCATTTACTGTGGCATAAAAGTGTTGATGTTAAATTGATCTACCCATGCAGCATGTGAATTTTGAGTTATACTGACTGTGTCAGGTTAGATGTATTTTCAGGGCGACCAAATCCTAAAAATATTTGTAATTTTACATAAATTGAACACCCAAATTACCAATTTTCTAAAAACAATTGTGTGCATCCGGTCTATGGATATCAATGGTTCTCATGCTTAAAGGGGAATGACACCTTCACAAAATGTGAATTAGTAATTTAAATTTCATTAATATGAACACATGTATATCATGAAAAGATTTTGAGATGTTTACTGTTTTCATATGGTACAGGTCTGAAGCTTATAAAATGTTAAATTTGTTGACTTTTCTTAGGAAATATATAACATACCATACTAGATTATTTAAATCAAAATTCACAAGATTTTGACAGTTACAAATAATTCAAACATGCTTTTATGGCAGCCATGACACCTTCATCCCTTATTATTGGAATAAAACACTTGAAAATGCAAGGGGGCCTTAGGATAACTGAATGGGGTGAAAAGGACCAGTAACAAAGATAAAATGATTGAGGTTTGAAATGGGGATTCTGTTTGTCTTTAACAAAATGAAATGTAATAAGCAGATTAGTTGTATTATATATTTCATTGAACAAAGAAAATATATTTCACCATTGCTCATACAAAATCATGAATAAGCAATTTATTACATTGAATCAACTTCATTATCGCTTTGGTAATTTTATTTTCTCTTTGGTAATTATAATGCATTCCAGTTTTCACATTGTTGGTACATTGTGGTTGCCATAAACCATATCAATAAAATTGCAAACAATATCTACGAAATATTGGAATCCTGAATAAACTAAAACATTTTTATTGAAAAGGCAAAGTTATTGATCTATAGTTCTCTTTACAACTTTAACATACATCTTAGGAATTAGGAGAATATAATGCCCACACTAAGCCAAACTCAAATTCAAATTGCCTTGAATTGATTATACCTTGAAACTGTAAGAATGAAGGTTTTATTATATATTCAGAAACAATTAACTAACATTGTATTTACAAAGTTTGCCTGAAGGCTTACAACAAATAAAAGAAATGCATCATCACAGTACAGATACATTGGACATCTGACACATTGAACCACAGGCTTATTGACACTCTGAATATCAGACAAATTGAACTGAAGTTATATTATCAATTCAGAAACAAGTTACTAATATTTACAGAATTCTTCCTCACCACAAATAAATGAAATAATCACATTTCAAACACATTGGGCATCTAACACATTTATCTGCAGACACATAGAAATGCAGAGACATTGAAATGCAGACACATTAAACTGCAGACACATTGAACTGCAGACACATTGAACTGCAGACATGCTGACATATTGAATATCAGACACATTGAACATCAGACACTGAACTGAAGCTTTATTATGAATTCAGATACAATGTACTGACATATTTACAAAATTTGACCTTGCTACAAATAAAATATATCACAGTTGACATGAACCACACATTAAACATCAGACACATTATCATTGTCCAAAATTATGGATTGGTGGCCCACCCTATACATATCACACACATTGAACTTCACACACATTGACCTTGCGTGAAGCCCTTCCAACTTAATGGATTAGATGGCCCACCTTAAACCTATCAGACACATTGAACCACAAACACATTGAACATCCGACACATTGACCTTGCATGAGACCCACAGTACACATGTCGCCTTGTGGCCTGCTAGGATCTTGGCCTGTCAGGATCTTGGTACTCTGCAAGAGATGCAATACATGGAACATAATGGCAAGTACCCCACAACTAGATCCATCGTTCTGCCTGTCCACTGCCATGATATTGTCGGGGCCACGGGCCGTGGCGCAGTTGGTTAGGGCGTCAGCTTATTAGCACCAGTTCCTCTGTGGTGATCCAAAGGTCGTGGGTTCGAACCCCGGCCGTGCCGGGATTGAACTCATGATACATTTTCCCACATGAGCTGAGGCCTGTGCCAAAGGGTTAACCCGTTGTCCTTGTAAATCTGTGACCGGGTGGGTTGTCATGTCAAGGACCTGCGACATGACAATTCAGTGAGGCAGCACTATATCTGCTACAAGTAGGTCTCATCACAAAATGACTGAAATAATGTTGAAAGTGATGTTAAACCCCAAACAAACAAAACAAACAAACACAACCATACTGCATCACAACAATACCGCATCATGGCCTTTCCAACTTGTTACCACTCCGCCTCATATATTAAAAGCTTTTGAAACAAATGTTAAGCAAGTTGTAACAATTGATGTCAGTTGTCAATCATTTCCTTATAGACCAATGAAAGACTTCTCTGTTCATTACAATGTTGTAATAATTGATGTCAACTGTCAATCATTTCTCCATAGACCAATGAAATACTTCATTGTCCAGGTAGCATACAGAGTGAAACTTTGATGGGATTCAGTGAGCATCACCATCCAAAAAAGGCATTTTTTACAGATTAACCCAATGTTACAAATTGGCTTTGCTTTCCTTGCAAGACAATGTCATTTTTGTCTCATGTTTGATCTGTTCATCCATTAAGCATGATCCAAAGAAAAACAATGGTTTTCATTGAAAGCATTTGCCTTGCCATGAATTCATCATTTAGGTTTTGTGAAGTACTTAATTTCTACATATCATGAAATAGATGCTTGATTTATACAATTTAATTTTGAATATATTGTCTGATTTATGTTTTAACATGCAATTCAAATTTGAATAATATATTGCTTATTTTATTTTGTCACATGCAGTATAATCTAATGCTTTGTTCTGTTCTGCTTGCTAGATAAGCCCAGTTTTTTCCAATATGCTTGGTGATTGTTCACCCACCAAGCATTAACAGTGGTACAGCCAGGTGTTTGAAAGAAAATGTTAAGATTAGTGATTGAAACCAATTGCTATTCAATATTTGAGATTTGTGAAGTACATATAATATTATACTGGCTACCCCACTAATTTGGTTTTTTTAGGAAACAAAAAAAAGAAATCCAGTACATGATGACTGGCCTTGACGTGGCTACTGAGCTTGTGCGTTACGAAGAAGTCATCAGTGTGATCATGCACAAACATGTTTACTTGTTATACAGTGATATTTTTCTGCTGTAGTAATAATAGTCAAAAGTCACCACTGAACCAAGAACATTATTTTTTTTGGACGTGACACTGGGACTCTGTAGTCAGGGGGCCAAATATTTTGTCATTCTGTCTGTCTGTAGGTCAACTTTGATCTTCTCATCTGAAACTACTTACCTTTGTCATATGTTTCACCAGAAAATAGACAAATTATTGTGAATTCACTTCTTTCAAAAATACTTTTATTGAGAACCATTAACATAATTCTGTTAACAATATAGGATACAATATTAAAATACAAGATTATGTGTACGCAATGCTCACAAAATACATAATAATTTCTTATATATTAATGTCTCATATATATGAATAATTGTCTCTTCAGGAATTGGCAGAATGCCTCGTATATAAATGATTGTCTCTTCAGGAACTGGCAAGTCTCAACATTTTTCAATTGGTCGATACAGGTGACTGCATCCACTAAGGAGGGCTGATGTCTTCATCTGTCCAGCATCATAAATTGCCCACAAAGCATGGATCTTGCCCTGCAGTTGACGATATTTCCTTCTTTGGTATCAGATGCATTTTGATCCATTCAGGAGCTTCATCTGCAGCTCTACCATCTTGGCTTCATCATGAAGGAGTTTCAGAAGCAAATAAAACTGGACGGAGGGACGGCTGGCTCTGCGGTTGATTCTGCTATGCCATCCCTCAACGCCATTGTTCTTCCTGATGGCTTGCCCATAAATACACCAGTCTGCTGGGTTCCAGTAACCATCCATCCAAGTCGTCTCCACATAGCTGCACAGCTCAGTCAAGGGACCTTGGGGTGCTTTTTCTCTCAGTTTGTCGAAAGAGGGCAGGATGTGTTGGTCAGGGAGGGACAGCAAGGCCAGTAGTTTCTTGATGAAAGAGTGGACAGCATGTGTAGGTTTCCTGCAGGCCCAAGTTCTAGCATTGTCTCCACACAGCCTGCGTCCAATGAAATACGCATCAACGCACCTCTACTTCTGGAAAGACAGCTCTCAGTGCCTACCACATCGCTATTTCAAAGTCGACCACCGAGGACTGTAGGTTGACTCCTCTGGATGGCAGGATATGTTTGATGGCCTTCAGGACTTTGTTGTAGTCCTTGCTTCTGCAGGACATGAGCACGAAAGCAAGTGGTACTTGATTGATGTTGTTTTCACCCTTCACAAATGAATGGATGCTGAAGAGTAAACGAAGAGTAAACGAGCACCCACGATCCTAGCACCGTTTTTTGTTCTTGGGTTAAAAAGATGAGGTTAAAAAGATGAGGTGACCAGCAAATCTTTCTGGGGAAGTATTTTGGGATGTGATCTTCAGCCAGGTTAAACTTCAAATCTCTTGGCTCTGCTGGACGTTCAGCCTGGCATGCCCTGTTTGTAGCTCTTGCACGGTCGGCAGGGTTGGGGCAGCTGGCAGGTTAGCAGACACGTTCGCTGTGAGGACTTCTTCCACAATGGCTGCCCAGACTTGAATATGTCAGCCTTGGCCTATCTTTCAAGTCAGCACATAGTTGCACTGCCACATGCAAGCCAGGTTTTGCCTGGTGCACATGGCAATCTCCTACACTTGATTAATTGTGGTTGGGCAAGTAAGGGCTTTGCCACGGACACTGCAGATCCAGATACACCTCTCTGGAAATTGCTTCTTTACCCACTTCTTGGTATAGGTGTATCCTGAAGTGTCATTGAGCATGGAATTCCCCATCCTAGTGCCCTTCTCGACAATGGCATAGGTTGGCAAGTGGTTGCCAGCTTTGATTGGGTTGAGTGAAGCATCTGGAATTGTGTACTCCATGACTGGTTCAGGACGGATGTAGCTGATATCAATGTCGAAACTATGATGACTTGGTCCTCGGACTGCTGTGAGGGTGGGCTCCAAGTCAAGATCTGTCGGCTGTGCTGATAGGTGTGAACTTTCAGTGACTGGGTCTGGCATGACACTGGGAACGGACGCCTATAGACTCCTTGGTTGCATATAGTTCTGGGTAGCTCTGGTCATTATTCTCCTGCAGCTTCAAGCTGCTGCAAAACCAGGACAGCAACTCAGTGCTCCTTCTTCATGAAGGCACGGTAGTCTGCAAGGGAGATTATGGTATCACACAACCTGTTCTGCCACTGTTGACACCCATCACATTTCAAAGCATGGCGTTTTGGACGAACATTCTTCTGGCACACAACACATGGAAACTCTGGCTCTGACATATCACTGTGGAGGTGCAAACTGAATTGATATGATGAGGCAAAATACAGATTTTTTGGTTTTGATTGGCAGACTGTAAAAACTCAGGTACAGGTGTGAATTGATATTCATAGGGTGTTGCTTTGAAGCCAAGGAATCCAGCATAAGATGCACACTAATTGTCACACCTACCATGAAGAATCCCTTTAATGGATTTCAATTCCAATGCAGATATTTGCTGTTCACATATTTGATATGTGGGGCCATTGTCTGAAAAATGGCATGAGTAACTCACTAAACTTCCAACTTTGATGTACATCAAAGAAGCATTATTACCACATATCTTACTCCCAATTTATATGTCCGTCACTTAATATTTCTTTTGGAAAACTTGGAATTCTTTCCAATATTGATAATAGCGTGCAATAAAATTAGCACCAGGTAATATGCATTTTTATAAGTTTGTTTTAACAGGTAAAAATTCATGATATCTGTCCCAAATTGTGACAATCTTGATATCTGTCCCAAATAGTGACAATCTTGATATCCATTCCAAATGGCAACAATTTTGACATCTGTCCTATAGAGTGAAAATTCATGATATCTGTCTCAAATAGTGACAATCTTGATATCTGGATATTTGGCCAAATAGCGGAAATTCATGACAAATACTGACAATCTTGATGTTTTGACCATTATCCCAAGCAACGTCCATTTGTCCCTGATAGTGACAATCTGTAAAATTTATTTTGACTGGTACATTCAAACAGTGATGTTTTTTCCATCATGAAATAGAAAGAAGTACATAGATATTTGCTTTTAATATAAAACATTCCAAGGCAACTCTTGAATGAATGACCTTGACAAATTCCATCATGCATGATGAAATAGTTTTCTGTTTTACATTATGATCAGGCCAATAATATACTACTGGGAATGACTTCTGCCTTTCCATTTTTTCTTTAACATTGCCAACATACCTACATTTCCCAAATCCTACAGTATGGGCTAACTAGATTTATCAATCTACACAGCATTCCCAGTGTGAACAAGTAGCCCAGCCAGTGGTTGTAGACTGGGGCAACTGGTGCGACCTGTAGCGGCAATCACCCTCATGAGCCCTTGAAGACTGAAAAAATACTTTTTACACAGTGCATCCCACTCGTAAATTCAGGTATGCCTCTGTACACTTATTTACTACAATTTGAAGTCTTTCACTTCAAACTTTGCTCCTTGACTCAAGATCCTTTCTCTCCATATTTCCAAAGGCATATATATCTGACATTGTGGAAAGTGGTTCTTTCCCATCCCAGACTTCCTGAGGAATCCATGATTTCCTTTTCTCACCAAATTTGTTGCTGAATGATTTTTGCACATCACAAGCTAATTGACCTAATCCAAAATCTGAAATTATTACATCAACTTTCATACCGACCCCACTAGCACAGTTGGTAGAGTGTAGAATCTGTGCCTTTGTTGGTTCAACTTTCACACTTATCTGATCAACAGCTACATTGTTCCACTTTAGATCATAGTGAATAACACCATGTGCATGCATATTTTGAATACACTCAGCTGTACTGGCTAAATATTTTTCTCAAAACAACCCAGAATTATTCAGTTCAAATGTGTTGTCTCTTGGCCAAGCTCTATTTTTTGTGGTTTTACATCACTTTCAACATTATTTCAGTCATTTTGTGATGAGACCTACTTGTAGCAGATATAGTGCTGCCTCACTGAATTGTCACGTCACAGGTCCTTGACATGACACCCCGGTCACAGACTTGCAAGGTCAACAGGTTAACCCCTAGGGCATGGACCTCAGCTCATATGGGAAATTGTATCATGTATTCAATGTTGGCATGGCTGGGGATCGAACCCATGACCTTTGGATCACCACAGAGGAACTGGTGCTAGTAACCTGGCACCCAAACCAACTGTGCAACAGCCTATGGCTTGCCAAGCTCTGTATTGTGGATTTGTTTCTGAATCCATGAAAATATGTGAACATAGCTGGCTTGACCTCCTGTTTGATATTTTCATATTTGCTACCATGTAACAATTTCGAAGCTGATGTTGTACTGTGAATCTTCACTCCAAAGACAGTTCTGTGGGAACCTTTCCCAACTTTAAACTGAACCAGTCAGACTTACTAAATGTGGAATTTTAAGAAGTTCTTGAGATACATTTGCTACAACATAAACAGTTTTCTTGTAAATATTTTTTGTCTTTAAATTCCTCCACATTTTGAGCAAGACTTTTTTCGTTCTAACTGAGCAACCTCACTGCCAAGTCAAGTGAACTTCTTTACATGTTTTTTCTTTCGTTTTGATCCTCAAACCAATCTCAGCTATCTCATACTTGTGAGATTGTATAATTCATTTTCCTTTTGACCCAATTTGATATTTCCATATCTCTGCATCATTGAGCTAGGTTTTATATTATGACCCTTTTCTCTCTTTAAATGTATTAAGCACTAAATCTGTAATTTCGTGTATAAAAAGCATACGAACTTCATGACATGATGAAGGTTAACATAGAGTAGTAATAAGATATGTTGCTTTGAAACATAGAAGTTGTACTCTGGACATTGATAAGGCTCCACCCCGCCAAGTTTCGCCACCAGGTGACACTGCGAACAATAAGAGTGCAACAGGTACATCAAGGCTTGAGAGGTTCACCCCCCTAACCATAGATGATGTGCGAAATTAGTGAAGAGGTCTGCAAAGAAGTCATGTGAGCTAGATCCTATCCCTACTTGGCTCCTACTTTACCTCTTAGATGACCTCTTACCAATAATTACTTCCATCATAAATAAATCACTGATGGAATCAGCAGTATCTGAAAATATGAAAATAGCCATCATAACACCCCTGCTGAAGAAACTTGGCCTAGAACTGGTTGGCTCCTACTTTACCTCTTAGATGACCTCTTACCAATAATTACTTCCATCATAAATAAATCACTGATGGAATCAGCAGTATCTGAAAATATGAAAATAGTCATCATAACACCCCTGCTGAAGAAACTTGGCTTAGAACTGGTTGAGAAAAACTAATGACCTGTTTCCAACCTGACATACATTTCTAAACTAACAGAGAGGGCAGTAGCAGACCAATTAGTCCCTCATCTTGTAAGGAATGGCCTTACTGACAAATTTCAATCAGCCTACAAGAAATATCACAGCACTGAAACCGCTTTGTTAAAGGTGCAAAATGATATCTTACATGATCTAGACAATAGGAAGTCAGTTATTTTGTTACCTGACCTCTCCGCTGCCTTTGACACCATTGACCACCAAATCCTATTTGATAGATTGGATGCTAGATGTAATGTTAAAGGACGGTCATATCTGGTCATATCTGGACGAGAAGACAGCTGTAATGTTACCTCTACTCTAGACTATGTCAATGGCCTACTTGCTGGTCTTCCTAAATCAGACACCATGAGGCTACAATACCTCCAAAACTCTGCAGCACGTGTCATAGGAAAAATCAGGAAATTTTATCACATTTCAGGAAAACTATGGGAACTGCACTGGCTCCCAGTTCAGCGAGAATTGATTTTAAGATCCTTCTCCTAACCTGGAAGGCCCTAAATGGTAAGGCGCCGCCTTATTTGCGTGATCTACTCCTAGTCAAACAAGGGGAACGTGATCTAAGATCAAATGACGGCACCTCCCTACAAGTTCCTAAGACCCGACTGAGGACAGTGGGTGACAGGGCCTTTTCATCTGTCGGCCCTAGACTATGGAATTCCCTGCCTGGTGATATTACGACTAGTACCTCAGTCACCTCGTTTAAGAGTAGACTGAAAACTCATCTCTTCAGGATGTACGTCCTTAACACAGCGCTATGACTTGTCTGGTATCAGCGCTATACAAATTTTATTATTATTATTATTATTATTATTATTATTATTATTATTATTATTATTATTATTATTATTATTACTCCCAGCAGAGGTCTGTCTGAGCCATATACTGCATGTGATGGGTAAACAGGGGTAGCGTGAACTTTCTTTGACCTCAGATGAGGCTCAAAGCAGGGTAGCACTGTTTGACTATTCAAAGGACAATACCTTTCATGACGTCATAAGCATATTGTCATACTCTTGTGACGTCATTTACCTTTCAGTTCTTCTATGATCACACTCCACATAAAAATGACGCCAAGAAAGAAGTGTGTTTTCAAAAGGAGGCTATAAATTAGGTTCCTGTTCAAATAGGTTTTATAGACACTTATTGAAGTGCATCAACTAAAACAATGTATAGATATGAAAGGCAAATATCTTTATCGTTAATTTTGAATAAATATACGTATTTTTCAAAATCATTGCTTAATCCCTTTTACTGTTTCCTTTACCAGGCCATGTTTTCCCTGAAGGTCATCTTAGAATCTAATTTTCTATTTCTTAAACCTAAAAGTAAGCTAATATGTATGGAACAAAATATAGGCATATATGAAAGTAGAATTACCACAAGCCAATTGAATCAGACCGGGTCCATCTAATCCTCCCTTAATGGCTGGTATTCAAGCTCGCATCATCTTTTATAAAATATAAATATACCAATTAATTAGTATAAAATGCCAGGAAATCAACTTTTTTATTTGTGAATCCATATCTGTCAGGAGAATGTAACACTTGATGGGTGCTTTGGAATCTATTCATGAGTGAATATGGTGACACTGAAACGGTCATATTGCTCTGACCAGCCCAGCCAGAAGAAAACAAGGAGGACCAAATGATGTTTCTCTTAAACTACTATGGTGGACAGCGTGGATCAAAACTTGACGGATAGTATGAAATAAAATTTCCCCCATAACTGCAGACGTTATGCCGACATAAAAATGTCAAATGTTTTGTTGACAGATGCCCACCCTGACAGAGCCCAATAACAAAGCTCCCACATTACTTTGGCAGTGGGAGCTAAAAATTCTTGCGTTCAGCCATAGCTGCTTTCTACCAGGTCCTCTCACTCACACCACCAAAATTGAATGGAAAGAGGAACTCGGGTGTGTGCATTCGAAGCTTAGCAGCCGAAGGATAAACAACACCTTAAGAGCGCTCATCACCTCTTAAGTAAGGACTTTGATTATTTCCCCTTTGCGGGACTTGGGACATTACCAACCCGCATTGGATTGCATTCTAGTATATGAAGGAAGATCATGCCAGATCACCGCAACGAAGAAGTATTAGAGGAGTTTCCTCTAATCTACACACGGGTGGGACCAGACGGTCTCCCCGACGTGGATACACCACTCAAGGACAGGCACGCCGGGGAACATCCCCTGGCCCCCTCCCCGAAGAACACAACAGCGGCACGCCTCATCCTACAAGGGAAGAAGAGGCTCTTCCCCGCCCTCGACTCTACACCAACGGTGCAAGAGAATCAAGAACTAGACGACAACACGCTACTGAAGGTAGCCGTCCACGCAGAGCAAACGTTACACGAACTACCTCTCCCGAGGACCAGCACACCGCTACACCAAGTGAGTCAAGCTACCAACAACAGAGCCACGCTAGTCCCAGAGACAAGCGCCAACTCTCCACCCCAGACGTACGACGAAGAAACTCAAGCAACTCCGATCCACGTGAGAGAGGCAGTCCCGATCCAGGTGAAAGAGACAAATCCGATCCACGGGAAAGAAGCAATTCCGATCCACGGAAAAGAGGCAACTCCGATCCACGGAAAAGAGGCAACTCCGATCCACGGGAAGGAGGCAGCACCGACCCACGTAAAAAGTGCAGTTCCGATCCACGGAAAAGAGGCAATACCGATCCACGGGAAGGAGGCAGTACCGATCCACATGAAAGAGACAGTTCCGATCCACCGGAAAGAGACAGTACCAACCCACGTGAACAAAACAGTTCCGATCCACGGGAAGGAGGCAACTCCGACCCAAGTAAACGAAGCAACTCCGATCCACGTGAAGGAAACACTAACGATCTGCATGCCAGACCCAGTGAAACCCTTCACGATCTCCACGGATTCTGCCTCACCGATTTGCACGGATATCACACAACCGTGCAAATCGTTAACGATCCACGTGAAGAGAATACTTCCCCTCGAAACAACGACCCACGGGAAGGACGCAACAACGACCCACTTGAAGGAAGCAACAACGATCCACGGGAAGAAAAACCCAGAGCAAGCGTGCAGCCCTCTAACAGCACTTCCCTCGAGCCACACGTGGCAACAACAACCCGAGCAAGCAGCAGGACCACGGGAGCCCGTTATCGTAGCCGTGGTACCCGTACCGAGCCAGGCAACGACAACTACATGGCCAGAAACAAACCCACGCCCCAGCACATCCCACGCCGAGGACGAAGCGCCTCCACGAGACGGCCAGGGCACCTCGCCAAGCATGACCCCCCTAGACTGGGCAGACTACCCCCCGCTCCCGTTAGTGGACATAGAGGCCTGCTTTCGCATGGCCTCTCCGGTGGGTTCAATTCCCGACCAGGAGACACCCATGCAGACAGAGAGCAGGCCTCTGTCACCTACCAAGAGGCGCCCATCTACCCCTGTGTCAACAGAGCCCCAGCCAGAGTCGCCACCGAGACAAAGGGCCAGACACCTGTCTCCACCACCAACACCTACAAGGCACCTTACACCAGCAGCGCTCCCAGTGCAAACAACCAACCCAGACAACAGGGCGCCACTACAAACAGTCAACCAACCCACAGCCGGCCCCTCGACCGCACAGCCTTCCAGTCACAAGAACAATACTTCAAGGCTATATTCCGCAGCAGCTGCCGCACCACCCCCAGCCCGGCCGAGCAGTACCGCCAGCAGCACCCGGAACACTGCCTCAGCAACCCAAGCAACCCGAATACAGCTGCCGAGGTTCAGAGTCCTTCCCTCCCTCCACTTCAGATGCACATACGACGTGGTCAAAGCCCTAGACGTCGCCGAAGTGGTAACTGGGTGCTCACGGCCACTAGACTACAGTGTGCGTCCCAATCTCAAAGGGGAGTATGTCCTGACACCCAAGAATCTGGAGACGTCCCGGCAGCTGCTCCGCATATCTAAAGACACAGACAGCCGGGTGAAGTTAGCGCTACTGGACCCTGCCCTCAAACCAACAAGAATGGTAGCCCAGAAGGTCCCAAGGCACATCTCTCTGGAAGCCTTCGAGGACCACCCCCAAGTCATCAGGGCCAGCAGGAACATAGGGAGGGACAAGACAGAGACCCTCTCTGTGACCCTAACCTTCCTGGGCCCAGCTCCGCCGGAGATTGTTCTCAGACACATGGGCAGGTTAAAACTTCGCCCATTCATCCCAGAACCACCACGCTGCAAGAACTGTCAACGGTTCTGCCACCTGACGCATGCCTGCCGTTCCTCTGTCAGATGTGGAGTATGCAGTCAGCCACACGCCACAGAAGGCTGTCTCGGCAAGCTGAAGAGAGGAGACCCCACAACAGCCAAGTGTCCCAACTGCAGCAAGGCACACCATGCCTGGAACCTGGGATGCCCCGCCAGACTTCGCCTCCTGCACCCATCCGACCAGGGCTTGCAGCAGGCCAACCTCCGGCAATCTCATCCTCGCCCGGCAGTGAGAGCTCAAGCGATGGCCAGACAGCCTCCCCAGCCTACTCAACCCACACCACCCTCAGCACAGGTGCCGACATGGAACCACAGCCAAGACAACAGCTCCGAAGAGGACATGGACACAACCCCGCAGCCCGCAAAGCTGACCCCGCCGGGGGTGACGTCTCCTGCCCTCTTGCAGCCCGCCAAGCTGACCCCGCCAGGGGTGATGACCACACATCAACAGCAGCCCGCACAGCAGCCCGCACAGCTGACCCCGCCGAGGGTGATGAGCACACAACAGCAGCAGCCCGCACAGCAGCCCACACAGCTGACCCCGCCGTGGGTGATGGGTACACAGCAGCAGCAGCCCGCACAGCTGACCTCGCCGGGGGTGATGATCACACCTCAGCAGCAGTCCGCACAGCAGCCCGCACAGCTGACCCCGCCGGGGATGATGGGTACACAGCAGCAGCAGTCCACACAGCAGCCCGCACAGCTGACCCCGACGGGGGTGATGGCAACCCGCTTGCAGCCCACCCAGCTGACCCCGCCGGGGGTGAGGGTACCTACACAGCAGCAGCCCGCCCAGCCGACCCCAACGGGGGCACGAGGAACGCACCAGCAGCCCGCACAGCGGACCCCATCAGGGGTGAGGGTACACGAAACGCAGGCAGCACAGCAGCCCGCCCAGCAGCCCTTATCGAAGGGGAAAGGAAAAGGGAAGAAGTCTCGACCCTCAGGCCAACAGCCCGCCCAGCAGCCCCCACCAAGGGAGACGATGCAGGCACTAGAGCAGCCGCAGACAGCACCCACGGGACAACCCCCGAGGACACGCAGGAGGAGACGTTCCCCGACTCGGGCTGACAGAGCGGAGATGACCCTGAAGCTGATGCAGGACATGATGGCCAGCATCCTGGAAATGCAGAAAGCCACCAATCTGCAAATCCAGGGTCTGACAGACTGCATCCGAGCCATCATAGGTCATCTCCCGACAAATCACAGCTCACATTCCTCTCCTGGAATGTGAACTCCCTGATGGCCAAGAAACCTCACCTTGCTGCCACTGCCGGCCTCGAGAACCCAGACATCATCCTCCTGCAAGAAACCCTCCTGCAAGAGGGACGAGAAATCAACCTCCCTGGGTATACACCTACGCATCTGCGCTGCAGACCAGACCTGGGCATCCGTGGGCTGTCTATCTACTGCAAAACAGCCCTAGCCATCAGCCCTGGACCAGACATTGACTGCGGCCGGCATGTTGAAGTCCTCAGCCTGTCCATCCAGCTCGCAGGAGGCCTACTACACCTCTTTAACATCTACTGTAGGCCTGCTTCCACCCCTGCACTGGCGGAGTTGTTTGCCCACACAGCTAACAACTCGACAGTCATCGCCGGGGACTTCAACGCTCACCACCCACTACTACACTCCATCTCCAAGATGAATGACAAAGACTCCCACCTCGCAACAGTACTTGAAGACATTCCTACAGCCTGTCTACTCAATGACGGCTCCCCCACACACGTTGGCGGCAACCCGTTGGACCTCACGATAACCTCCTCCAACCTAGCCAAGGAGGCAACGTGGCAAGTGCATCCCATCCTCACCAGTGATCACTTCGCCACAATCGCAACAATCACGGCCCAACGGGTCCCGCCGCCACCTAGCAAGCCTCCCAGATGGAACCTAAAGAAGGCCGACTGGCCAGCCTTCTCTGCCAACCTGGATGCCTGGGCTGGCACCTTTACGGCACCTACATCCCTGGACGACCACCACGAGGCAGTAATCAACGCCATCCACGCAGCTGCTGACAAAACCATCCCGAAGACCAGACCTTCCAACAGACAGCATGCAGATAGATGGTACTACTGCCCCCTGGTGGCCGAACACCGACACAGGGTGAATATGCAACGAAAGATATTCAGGAAAGCCCCTACCACTGCCAACAGACATATGTGCAGCGAGTCGTTGCCACTTGCAATCACATCTGCAGAGACGCCAGAAGAGCAAAATGGATGGAGTGGTGCCAATCTCTCAACTCCCAATCCTCCCTCTCAGACCTCTGGCGCCAACTACGACTCGCTGCTGGCAAATCCACCAAGCCTCCTCCTCATCACCCTCTCCCACTCCAAGAGGCGGAAAGACTGGCCAGCATGTTCGCCGAGAGAGCGGCCTCTCACAACCTGCCAGATTCCGTCTCTTGGACACAGGACAGCCTTACAGCAACCAGAGAAGCCAGCCTTGCCCTCGCCATACAAGAAGCTGTACCATCTGACACAGACTTCACATACGAAGAGCTAGAACGAGCCCGCAGGAAGGGAAAGGACACAGCTCCAGGCGCCGACCGAGTCTCGTATAGCATGCTGTCTCGGATGGGCACGGCCAGCCGCATGGAGCTGTCCAACCTGATCAACTCTTCCTACCAACAGGGCATCCTACCTCAAAAGTGGAAGCAGGCGGACATCACCCCCATCCCGAAGCCGAAGGACCCTCTCAAGCCAAGACCCATCTCCCTCATCAGCTGCCTCAGCAAAACGGCAGAGAGAATGGTCCTCAATCGACTACTGCACGAGATGGGTCCTCTGCATCCCAACATCTTCGGCTTCACTGCTTCCACAGGGACGGCTGAAGCCATTGGCAGCCCTGGCAGTCTTCATAGATCTTGAAAAAGCATTCGAGCTGGCCAGCCCACAAGCCATCACTGAGAGCTTAATTCGGAAAGGAATCCGAGGCTGTCTACTGGCGTGGTGCGCCGACTTCCTCCACGAACGACGAGGTCGAGTCCACTTCCAGGGGAGCACTTCAACATACCACGGTCACCAAAACGGTACACCGCAAGGCAGCGTCCTCAGCCCCACCCTGTTCAACCTACTGATGGACAGGGTGGTCTCCCTCAAGCTGCCTGCCGCCACTGAAGTCCTCTCCTACGCAGATGACCTCGTCGTCGTCATACAGGGGAAGTCCCGAACCCGGAAGCGAGCTCAGAAAGCCCTAGACGCCATCAGCCAAGAATGCGACCAACTAGGCCTCAAGATTTCTGCCACCAAAACGCAGGCCATGCCAGTCCTCATGAAGACCCCAGCCAAGCGCCTCACCATCCAGGGCATCCAACTGCAGTGGACTAACAAGTACCTCTACCTGGGCATCTGGGTTGACGCCAAACTCAACTTCAATGCCGAGGTGGACTACTTGAAGGCCCGCTGCAACGCACGCCTCAACGTCATGAGGCGTATGACGTTCCTGGACACGGGACCAAGGGCAGAAATCCTGAGGACCTACTATATCGGTGCCATACGGTCACAACTCGATTACGCAGCCCCTGCCCTATTGATGATCAGGGACCAGGTTGAACGGAAGGTGGGACCTCTCCAGAACGCAGCGGCCAGACTTGTCCTCGGAGCGCCCAGGTGGACCAAGACCCACTGTGTCCTGTACGAGACCAACCTGATGGCGGTAGAGGTTCGCTTGGAGCAGACTGTGGGCGCCGTTCTTGCTAAGAGTATTCTCCAGCCACGGGCCACAGTACTGCACCAACTCCTTCTTGCCGCCATCCAGGACACCTGGGCTCTACACGACTCCGCCAGACAGAAGTGGCCATATCTCGCCAAAAGCGCCATGGAGAGTTTCCACCCAGATCTAGCCGAGTCACTGGCTCCTGACTACCCAGCCACCGGGTACAACACTCCCCCACCCTGGGAACCACACCCCGGCATCATCTTTTACACCCCGATGCCAGCCAGGAAAGCCGACTGTAACAAGGACAACCTTCTTGCTGCCGCTCGAGCATCGATGGACCTGTGGGTCCCTGCCGGGGCCAGAGTATACTTCACTGACGGCAGCGTCCACCCCCACACATCAAGAGCCGGGGCCGGCTTTGCCCACCAAGAGGAGCAATACTCTTACAGGGTGACGGACGGTGCCTCCACTCTACAAACGGAACTGGTAGGGCTATTTTACGCCCTTCATCACGCAGCCTCATCGCCCCAGCAGGGACCGGTAGCAGTCCACACCGACTCCAGATCCTCCCTGCAGGCCTTACTACATCTCAGGCCAACGCAAAACATTCGGCTGATCACCTCGGTCCTGGGGCTACTACAAAAACTCAAGAGCCAGGGATCTACAGTCACACTGCACTGGATCCCCAGCCATGTCGGCATCCAGGGCAACGACCAGGCCGACGAGGCTGCCAACCACGGGGCAACCCTAAATCACATCACAGCCGACATCAACCCCTCCTTGAATCAACTAAAAGGAGCCTTTCGACAAGCTACCACTGAGAGGCAACTCACAAGGCTCACCTTTAATCTTAAAGGTTCGCCTTCCATCTCGTGGTATGCCGCAGCAACCAGCTACAAATCCATCTCCATGCCAGCTGACACCACTCTTGCCCTCGAGGTCCACATCTTTCGCCTCCGGTTGGGCTACCCATGTACCAACACAGAGATCTTCCACCTCGGGGACCACGAGTGCGCCCATTGCAGCAGACCATCGGCCAAGCCCCTGCTGCACTACCTCTTGGAGTGCCATCACACCAGACCACTCCGAGAACACCTCCCAAGACAAGACTACGACGTGGAGAATGAGGACACAGACCTCCTCCCCATAGCTGCCGCCATAGCTCACCAAGCCACCACCACTGCAGAGCTTCACAGCCTACTCCTGCAGTGGCCACCACCGAGGTAGCAGCCTCCTCCGAACATCCAGGCAGGCACAGCAACTCTGACACCTGCCTGCTGACGAATGGTCACCGCCAAGCGGAAAGGACTCTGGTGCTATTCAGCACCATATAAAAGCATGCAACAAGCCTTCACCGACCACCAGACCTCCGGCAGAATTCTTCCGGACCTATTGCAGCACCCACGCCAGATCGACACTGCCTGCCTTCGGCAGCCACAAGAGGGCCGTCCTCTGCTGACTAAGGCCCTCGTGGGATGCAGAAACTCACCCTGCAGAGCCCTCAAATCTTATTGATTGAAGAGGAACTGTCAAATGAGCCATCACATTGTAATATTAGCCATAAAAATGACTTGAGTTGATCAAATTTATCACAATTTTGTTTAAACCAAATCTAAATTTTATTACAAATGTAAATGTACAACTGTCATATTTGTATCTGTTAACTATCCTCAAATAAACAGTGTACAATCATTGGTCATGACAAGGAAATTAAGGGTGCATATAATAAGTTTATTTTAACAAAAAATCTGTACATTTGCATTTTTAATTTATTGCACGTTTTTTGTGCTAAATATATGTTCCCAATATATCACTTTCCTGACAATTGCAATCTTTCACATAGGTAGCTCTGTGAAAAACATTTATTTGAAGCTGTCATTTGGCTTTCACAGGTGTATCCCATCAAATTTGTAAAGATGAGCTGAACTGTTAAGTTATTGCAATTAACAAAGCTACAACCATAAATATCTATATTTTACAGGGACATCTAAACATGCTAAAATATGATATTTTTTTTACAAATCCAAATCTTGTGCAGATACTTAATGTGGGACTAAAATGCCAAATTTTTTCGTTTCTATAAATTTGTTATTGATCAGCTTCATTTTCGAAAGCTGCAAAATGTAAGCTTCAAATTATGAAAATATATAGCACGTTGCAAATATCTGCTTTGCAACAACATGATAGTCTGTTTGCAGCTTTCAGAACAGTTTCCATTCGTTAACAGCTGTCTTAATTTGGAAAAGTATGACAGAAAATATAAATTTTCCACATTGAATCATTTTTGTGCCATTGACAGCTCCCAGATCTTTCCGCTCAAAACAGGTGGTGCCACCTGTAATGAGTGATAATAGGCAGTTTGCAGAATGCAAGAATACACATAAAAGGTAAATGTGGGGAGAGGTACATATGTAATTGGAAAAAGTAGCTTTTTCCAGAGCAAAAAATACTCTAACCTTTTCACTTTTTGAGACACTTTTTGAGATAGAAAGAAAAACGATTTAAAAATTATATATAGTTGTCAATCAACGATCTACCAGGCCATGGGCTGTGGCGCAGTTGGTTAGAGCACCAGCTTATTAGCGCCAGTTCCTCTGTGGTGATCCAAAGGTCGTGGGTTCAATCCCCGGCTGTGCCGAGATTGAACTCATGATACAATTTCCCATATGAGCTAAGGCCTGTACCTAAAGGGTTAACCTGTTGTCCTTGTAAATGTGTGGTCGGGCGGGTTGTCATGTCAATTCAGTAAGGCAGCACTATATCTGCTACAAGTAGGTCTCATCACGAAATGACTGGGAAAATGTTGAAAGTCATGTAAAACCCCAAACAAACAAACAAATCAATGATCTACCCAATGGTATCGGTTTTGTAAAGATAAAAGCATTTTAGTGTAATGCTGCAATAATGATTACCCCCTTTGGTTGGATTAGAATGGTCAAAAAATCAGCTCGAAAAGTTGGTTATGGAGTGCTAACTTGCTTCCTCCATTCGCTCCCCATTAAAAATAGCTAGATATTAAAAGCATAGGCCAATGGTCAAGAGATATGTTGACCATACTCTGCATAGCCAGCTGCAGTCACATACTACCTCTGTCACAATCAGTATGAATTTTTTTCCTTATATTAGCATACAATTTCCAAACAGCTCTGAAAATATTTTGCTCTTGTCATGCACAGAGTACACATGTACATGTCCATTTCGTATGTTCAAAAGCAATTTAGAATGGGTCATTTATAATTAGGGGGGGGAGGTATATTACAAATATATGGTTGGAAAATTAAATCATTGATACATCACTGATGTCATCAGTTTGTGATATTTGCATCACTGTCAAAATCATTTAAGTAATTTCATGATGAGATGTGATGAGACAGCTTTCACCATAAGAAAAAAAAATCAGGATTTTTCTTTTGTACCTCATGGTATAATGGTATAAACCCACGATCTGCTCAGGAGAGTACACCTTGAGCAGACTGTTTTGAAGTCAGTACATTCACATTTGTTCATAAAATGTCTTTGTAAAATCACTGATGATGTGAATATTTTTTGCCATTGCACAGGTAATCATTGGATTGGACTTTACCTTTCAATCCCATATAGACATGTCTCATTTGTGTTGAAAATGAAGCTGACTACTCTGCATTACAGAGGTAGCATTCAATTACTACCTCTGCAGTCATTGCCCTGTATTGGATACCATTCTAAATTTGGAATTCCCCAAGTTATAAATGCTTGCCTTGCTCACAAAAATATCATCAAATCTGAATTGACCAACATCGGGTCATAAATTGTGTCTGACACATAAACTGACCAATCAGTACTGTTGTCAGAACAAAACAGAATCTATTTCAGTTAGCATTTATTCCTCACCAATGAGTTGACAGCCAGACTTTTCTGAATACTAATGACTTGCGCTGGATTCTGTGCGTTTATAGCTTTGGTGGCATTTATAGCTTTGGTGGCATCTTGCAGTAATTATGAATGGAGGCGCAACGTCGCAAGATCAAAAGGGCCATTGTTATGATGACGCCATATTATAGGTGCAAGATATGAAAGATTTGAAAATGTTTTTCAGACCTAATATAAGTTATCAAAACCATGATTTAGAGTTAAACATATCATGAATGAAATGTTAGTTTTTTCATACAGATTATGGGGATATAAATTTTATTTCTCTGCTCCAAGTTTGGACGATTTTATGATAAGATTTGTACATTTATATCAAAGTTATGAAAATGTATCAAAAATTGTTATTGCGACCTCAGATACTGAGGAAACCACATGTTTTATTGTCATGTTTTCTTTCCAGTTTATTTTTAGTTATTGGCGCATAAATTGGCAGCTTAGTAAAATATACCACATTGTTCAGTGAATAAAATGTATCAGAATATGTAATTTATAGCCCTGCCAATATATGCTCCATTATAAATAAATTGACCTAATACATATTATGTCATTTAAAATCAACAAAAAATATCAATAAAAGATTGCAACAAGAATGTCATAAATGCTATATCATTAAAAATATTTTGTTTTAAAAGTTTTTAAAAAGTAATATGAATAGTGACACATTTTTTATAAACATGTATAAAAATAAAAGGTTTGGAAGATGCATTTTCCTTTTTTTCATAATATCTATTATTGAAAAAATCAGAACAGAAATGAACAGATTTATTTGAAGTAATTTTGAGCTTCAAAAGAGCAACTATTCTGAATTTTTCTTTTAAAAAAATAAACCAAAATGTGGTATAATACTTCAATAAAACTTTGGCCAATTTATTTTTTTTAAATATGAATTTTCAATTTTTCACTGTTCACTGTTGCAACTATGATAGGATCAAAGGATTTTGAATCCATTGTGTGAAACAATGCGTTACCATGACACCATATCTCATATAATGGCTGTCACGCCTCCATTCATAATTACTCCAAGGTGGCATGGACTGATATGATAGAGAAGTATGAAGTATATGCAGGTCTGTTATCAGATCAAAATACTACTACATAGTTGTGTTTATAGGGGCACCAAATGGGTAACAATTAGCCAAATGTGTGTATTAACCTTGTAGTTCTGAACAGGTCATCAGTGAATGTAAATGCAAAAACCCCACTTTACCTGTTGTGGCTTAGTGTATATATTACCATATGAATTGTCAACGAGCTGTGCATTGGTCACAGATTAAAATAATCACATTGTTATTGCAGCCATATTTCAAATGAGTTCAAATATGAACATTCATGGTAAAAACCTGACAACTGAGGAATAGCTATCAGATTTTTGAGAAAAAAAATGGAAAAAGATCTGAGCCTAATGCAAAATAGATAGAATTGATCCCCTGAAAACGTCTTTCCTAATTATAGTTAAGGACTCTGATCAGTAGTTATGGAGATCGAAGTTGGACAGAATATCCCCCCCCCTCCCATCACTGCAAAAGCTATTCCGACATCGTCAGCATGGCTTATAAAAAGATCAATGCCTCACAGATCAATGCATTTGAATTTTAAACATAGGCATCAGAGATGCATCAACCCTCAGCCCTGGTAACTTATTGCACAACATTCGCTCTACACAATATTTGTGAACAAAACGTCACTGCACCAAGGCAAATTGATGCAGGGGTAAAAAAACCCATAAAATCTATGTGTGTCAAGTATCATGAAACTGTCATCATTTACTCTAGAATTATTGAGATGATGGGCCAGTGACCTTGAAAAGCAGGTTAAGGTCACTGTCCATCAAACTCATCCGGGGTCTTCACCAGATGCTTATGTGTGTCAATTTTCACGAAGCTGCCATTATTTGTTCTTGAGTTATTGCAATGACGTGGCTTTGACATATAATTGTCCCTGTGATCTGGAAAAGTAGGTGAAGGTCATGTTTCATCAAAAGAAGTCTGAGGTCTTCACCAGATGCTTATGTGTGTCAAATCTCATAAAGCTACCATCATTCGTTCTCGAGTTATAGCAATGAGAGATTTTACATAATTGTCCCTGTGACCTTGAAAAGTAGGTGAAGGTCATGTTCGACACAAAAATGTCTGTGGTTCACCAGATGCTTATGTGTGTCAAATCTCATAAAGCTGCCATCATTTGTTCGAGAGTTATTGCTATTCTTGGGATTTCACATAATTGTTCCTGTGACCTTGAAAAGTAGGTGAAGGTCATGTTTCATAGAAAAAAATCTGAGGTCTTCACCAGATGCTTATGTGTGTCAAATCTCATAAAGCTACCATCATTCGATCTTGAGTTATTGCGATTCTTGGGATTTCACATAATTGTCCGTGACCTTGAAAAATAGGTCAAGGTCACCATCCATCGAACTCGTCTGAGGTATTCACCAGATGCTTATGTGTATTAAGTTTCATGAAGCTGCCATCATTTGTTCTCGAGTTATCATGATGACAAGGATGATTTCACACAATTGTCCCTGTGACCTTGAAAAGTAGGTGAAGGTCATGTTTCATAGGAAATATTCTGAGGTCTTCACCAGATGCTTATGTGTGTCAAATCTCATAAAGCTGCCATCATTCGTTCTTGAGTTATTGTGATTCTTGGGATTTCACATAATTGTCCCTGTGACCTTGAAAAATAGGTCAAGGTCGCTGTCCATCGAACTAGTCTCAGGTTTTCACCAGATGCTTACGTGTGTCAAGTTTCATGAAGCTGCCATCATTTGTTCTCGAGTTATCACGATGACAAGGATGTTCGCTACAGACAGACATACATACAGACATACATTCCCACGCCAGGAGTACTGCAATACCCTCAGCCTGATTACATCAGGGGCTGAGGGTAAAAAGTATTCCGAGAAATTCCTGATTTGAATAGATGAGCCTCAGCAATATCTATGTATGAGGTTATAATTTCAGGGAAATAGCTATCAATGCATTTATATGGTTAATCTAACTCTTAACATCTAAACAACTCAGAGTCATTCATTTGAAAATGAAAAGAAAGGAATACAATTTCTCTTTGTGAATATTTTATTTTCGTTTTTCTCCACTGTGTTTTGTGTACATGTTGTACAGATTTGAGGTATTTTAAAAGTGCTTAGCTTCAATAGCAATTTGTAGAGAGTGGCATCCCATTCACATCGCAAATGCTTCAAATAGATATGAATTTTGTATTACTTCTTTGTATTGTAAGTTAGCCACAACTTTGTTATGGAATTTTTTTATTCCTGTAAATAAATAATAAGAAGAACAATGAAAATAAATTTTGGCACTGGTTTCAATTCAGAATATGCTGTAATTTGAGTAGAAGGATTGAAAGAAATTACAAAAGAAAGTAAATGCCTCTAAAGAAAATAAATTGACTGAGGTACAGAAAATAAATTAGCGATGATTTGTGAGTGACTGGAGTGCCCTCTCTAGGACAACGGCTTCTCATCTACTAAGCTACATAGCAACCACGGCAGTCAGGACAACCAACCCTACACTAGCTTGTATGTCAAGACAAAAACAAATGGTCTGCTCTGTTGTAATCATACAAGTTTCCAACAAATTCAGTTTGCAATGTTACTGGGGCATCCAGTCATACGGGGAGTTTATAAAGATATGTTCATGATTACATGATAGTGGCCAGTACAACCTATTATTTTTCTCTATATCAGGCAGTACTGAACCCCATGTGACTGAACCCCCTGTTCCAAGGTCATGTGGGTGCTGCCCCTGCCTTAAACACTACATCACACATTCTAACAGATTCAAGTCATGACCATTTAAATATAGTCTTTTATAAAGTGAACAATGTACAAAATTTACATCAAAATAGCTCCATAATAATATAAATAGTACACTTCTTGGACTTTTTTATGTCATTATCAATAATATGAGAGCAGTGTCCAATATTCTATATTTTCTGGTAAAGATAAAACACCAATAAATATTCAAAGACTCTCTTACAAAACAAGACATACTTGTGTATAACATTTATATTTATATTTGTCCACAATCGAGGGAATTTCCTCTCGCATAGAAAGTAGTCGCATCCAGGTTATATGCACATTTTTTACAGTTTGTGAAACTTTGGCCCATGTTGAAGGTTTTAAGCACTGGAATGTTAAACTTGGACAAAACTGTAAGCCATTCTTTTTGTACAGATATAATAATGAATGTAAAGATTTGGATGGCATTCTATTGATATTTTCTTCCATCATTCACTTCAAGCCTGACAGGTAAAAACAAACAAATATACAATCGAATGAACTAGATTAATGATGCCTTAAATGTGATTACCTTTCCTTTAGCCTAATAAAAAACAAAATTGGATAGCTTAAAGCATTTGAGTGTTTCAGTAAAAGGAAATAATGAGATTCAGTTTATTTATGTGCTATGGTTAAACTAATTTTTCAGTGATCTTTATTTTCTGCTTGGCAAGCTGGATTCAACATCAAACAAAGCTGATAACTGTAGAAGCAAAGCTACTACATATTCATAAGTGAAAACTTCTCCAAAATCTTCCATGGAAATTCTTGGTGACCATATCACGCAGAGTGTTCCCCTCAGCCAAGGGACGGTCAGAAGAAGTCTCTGAAGCCGAAGGCAAAGATGGAAGAAAAAAAATCTCTTCACATCAGGTGACGTTAGAATTGAACCTTAAACCGTTAAACTGACCTAATTGCACTTTGCTGCCTGTTTATAGTTTATAATTGTCATGATTATGTTCAAATATCTATATCCATCAACCTTGCTATCCTCTTACGTAATTCCACTTTTGTAGCCACATTAAGTCACCAGGTGACATACATCCCTTAGCGGGAGACGACAGGAAGCAGAAACATCAACACATTTATATTCATATTCACAAACAGGAGACCTTATATATATCCAAAAGCCTCTTAATACACATTCGTCTCAACATTTTCTTCTCACTATGTACACAGAAAGTAACACTTAAAATCATCTGGAGGCCCAACGTAAATATTTGTAATAGAACTAACTCTACACAAGAAAAGAAGTTTGAAATTTCTGTCATCACTTTGATTAGTACAATTGTAAACACATTTCAACAGCAACACGCACAAATGGGTTTACAAAGGATAACAAACAAAATTTGTCCATACATTTATCTTCTTTGTAAATGATGGAACGGATACTTTGGTCATACATTTGTCATACAAGTTAACTTGATGTTTTTTTCTTCAATAATTGTTCACATCTACATAATCAAGATTGCAAAGAAGGAAAATTAAGATTCCCTTTGTAACAGCTTAATCATTGACAAGTATAATTGGTGAATCAAAAACACAAAATCCTCCCTGAACTGTGAATAACAATCACTGATAAATTCTGTTAGTGGTAATCTACAACTTGAAACAAAAAAGAAAAGATTATTTCACAGTGAATAAAGCTTTGGTTCTGTTTTGCTAATGTAATGAGGAATAAACACAAATTGGTAAAACATACCTATACACATAAACTATCAAACATTCTTATTTTTATCTGAAGTGGTATTCCACTAAAATTTTCTCTGCCAGTCTCCCATTCTCCTGCCAATATTCACAAAAATAGCCATTATTCACAACAAAAATAAATAAAGCCATCCGATGTAGAGGGATGTATTTATAAATAGTATTACTATAATACACTATTGCTTCAATCTCTTTATTTACACATGTTAATTTGTTGAAGAAAACAGAAACTCAATTCTATCAACTAGTCTCAGAACTATCCTATAGACTTGGTTTGTCTTGGAAATGCTACTTACAGAAATTACTGCCTCTAGATTTTCAGGTTTTTATCATGATCAGAATTTTTGCATGAGGGTTTTTTTTCTGGCTGAATAAGAGGTCATTATTCCAACAAATGTATAGACTATTATTGATGAACACATGCACTCCTTCCTGGTCACAGCCATACTATTCACACACATCTCAACCAATATATTACATCCATTTATACTTTCCTCAAACTTCAGTTTACCAGCAAACTCTTCTTCCACTGAATATTATCATGAGTTATGTATAAAATTACTTCTCTACACATTCAAAGATTTTCAATAAGGAAACTGTAGTTAAAACATGACAGATTATCATATTTCTAAGATGCTCTAAATTCCACATATTTCTGCATTTTTCATCCAACTTACATGACTGTATGTCAAGCAAGAATAAAGTGTGCTAGCTTATACATATTTTTTCAAAAAGAGTAAAAGGAATGTTCCACATAGAATAAATAGAAATAATGTTACACACAAATGATGATACAGAACATTGCTAATCAGGCATCCATGTTTCTTTCCCCTTACCTTTCAAACACACACACTGTAAACTATAATGATGCGTGGATTTAGAACCCTTCATAGCAGATTGTTTTCACTCTGAACGGACACACACGTTGACTTTGTAGCTTGAACACATTGAGATCAAAATAAGGTAAACCAAATGGTGAGTCCAATCCATTAAATCCACTGAGGTCACATGATCATTCACTGTTGTCACCATGGAAATCATTTTTCCACCAGAGAATACTTCTCAAACCAGCACACAAAGTATAATATTATGATATAGCAGTCCTAAATACTGAAGGCAACAACCATTATGCACCATCTGTAGAAGATTATTGCATTTGAATCTCTTTGATAACAAATGTCATTTATTTAGCTGTACACTGCAGTCATGTAAAAATAATCCTGTCATTTGATCTGGCAGCTAATACTGAGAAGTTATGTGATCCAGACCATGTGACCTCTGTTGCTATGGTGACCACCAGAAATTGTAAGCTGTTGCCATGGTAAATGAGAACACTTTGGTCCTGCAACTGTCTTTCATGGTAAGATTGGACATCCATCCCTAACTGTTGGCTATGATTTCTTTCCAACGCATCTCAAAGAATTTCCGCATGTCATGACCAGCCTGGCCTACTTCAGAGTCATCTTCGTTGAATGTTCGGCAGTTGTCAAAGACAAGGCGTACATCAGCAGCAAACTCATCACGATGTTTATATCTGGATATGAAATAGCAAGATTTTTTTCTTCATTCACTACATATTTTGAACAGTTGCAGTAAATAAATACTGATTTCATACATTACTTATTATTGTCAATGACTTTGATAATATCTCTTAATATATGATTCATACCAATTATCTTCAAAAATCAAAGTTGTACTACATACACATTATCCCTGAGTTTATTTCTCATGGCTTGGAAGTCCATGGGTTGTTTGATGATTTTCTTGTAGCTGGGGAACTGTTTGGTGTTGACTGGCATGAGGAATGGCCAAGCTTCGTCATGTTTCTCGAGTTCACTCAGCAACCACCTGTAAAGTAGCAAATCCAATCTTGATGATTTGTCTTAAATTCCCAGTGATGAAGAGTCTTCCAGTGCAGGTTTGTAAAACTAACAGTTATTGTATCATGTTTCAACTACTTCAATGTTCAAATCACCTTCAATGGAGGAGAGTACATTCTTTTTCTGAACTTACTTGCAGACGGTGAGGTCAGTTGGATCTGACTTTTTCACATGATTTTCCTCAGTTTTGCTGGCCTTGCTTGCTTTCTCTGGAGTCATCTGCACATCAGAATCATCGCTCTTCTCCTTGATTACTTTCGGAGTGGAATCTTTGATAATTTTTTTCCTGCCTTTTCCTCTACCCTACAAAATGAAAAAAAAATTCAAAATATGTCAAAGCTTAATTGAAAAATGTTTCATTCACATTGCTTTTACAAAACATACTCAACAACATAAATGAACAATAGTTATATGCATAATATGCCTCACTATAATATATATATTAGTATATAAATATATATATCTATAAGCACAAACTATATTAATCGTTATCACTTGAATTCAAATCATAGTTACAAACACAGTATTCAAGCCTAAGGACATGCACAATGCATAAGCAGCAGTGGCTTATCCTGGGTTAACCGTTGCAATGATGGTTTCCAGTTTTTCAAAAATATAACAAGTTTATTAAAATTGGTTCCGAAAAGCAATTCAGATTTAATGTATTTGTAACCTCTCTGGATATGCCACTGAGGCACGATCATTGCTCTCTAGTTCACTGAATGATTGACAATGATAATTACTCTAAAATACTGAAATCTTCAGTAGAAGAGGTGTAAAATTTGTTAAATAATTTTATGATCTAATAAAATAATTATATCAAATGATAGCAATTTAAATATATCTGCACCTTAAGGAAAACCCATAAAATAACCAATCAAATAACCAATCAATTTTATAAAAATACCCTCAAAAAGGCCTTTCAAAATTTCAGCGAACTATAGACCAAGTAAGCGTGGCTTTATAAGTAATATGGAAACATATTACGTTGTACACCGGTGTCCAGAGACATCACACTTCTCTGTTTGGCGTCTAACATAAAATATTTGCTTATCTCACTTTTTCTACCTGGCACATATTACAGCGCCATCTTCTGGGGGTACGGGGCATTGGTGGATCCAGGCAGTCCAGGTGGATGTGTCGTGGGCACTTGTCGCACTCTGTCATCTTGCCAGTCTTCTTGCCACACAGCATGCACACATGTTCTCCCGTTGCCTTGGCGATGCAGTCGTAACAGTACCAATCCCCGTCTGGAATGTTGTCCATCTTGGGCTAAAAATTGAAACAAAAAGAAATGCTTTTTAAATTTTAAAACTTATTTTTCTTTTGTGGTATGTGGACAAGATTTTTTATCTAAAATCAAGCATATCAAAGTCAATGATCAAAAGAAAATCTTTATAATACCAGTGACTATTGATAACATAAATTACTTATTTAACTAGCCTTATATACCCTAATCTCTTAATTTGGGCATGACATAACAGATGACTTTATAGAAGATGTCTATAATTGAGCATATTGGAGGTATGGGAGTGTTAGCACTGACCTTGAAGCAGTAGGTGTGGAAGCCTTTATCACAGCTATCACACAGCAGCAGCTCTGCCTCATTGTCGTCCTTAGTGCAGATCTGGCATGACACCTTCATGATCGACTTCTCCCACGCGATGCTATTGTGGAGCTGCACCAGGCACAGTGTAATCTGGGCGGCGGAGACAGCGATGGTCACAGCCCTCCTCCACCTCAGCAGGGCCGGCGTCGCCTCCTCTTCCTCTTCCTCCTCCTCGTGCATCAGCGGAGAGGACCGGCCTGGACTACTCCCCGTCTGACATCCGGAACTACCCGGAGTCTGGCATCCTGATGTGTTGCCCGATCCTGATAAGTTTGCCAGATTCACTTGTATCCTGAAATGATAAAATCAAAAATATCATCTCAACTGCCAACATTCAAATCATGAAAAAATTTAATATTTGAGAGTAAAAAAAAACACTGCCAGTCTTGAATTACTCAGACTGCGATTTTTAAACAAACAGAAATAGATGATTTTCTCCTAAATCATCCTGTCTTTATTGGTTAATTTAGATTCTTTTATTGGGATAATCTTTACAGAATCTTACCCCTTGCTGAACGGCGGTTTAAGGTAGCGCCTCTCTATATTGATCTCAAGTGCAAGCAGCCTCTCGCGAGCCACCTCCAGCATACAGCGCTGGTTGGGGCCCAGTGTCACCTCCTCCATGGATGCTGTGCGAGCTACCAGCTCTATGTCATCATCGTCTTGGGGCTTGGCCGGCATTTTCCATCCCTGTACAAACACAAACCAGAATAACATGGTCAAATTTCACTTCCCACAACATTGGCCGGTTGAGCACTCACCTCAATGCTGGGTATAAATTTCACAGCATTAATGGAGTGCTTAACCAGGCTGTTGTTAGTTGTTATTGTATTAATATCTTATTCATTACTGGCAACTTTAAGCCATTAGTTCTAGGTTTTGCCAAAACTTGTCTTAAGCAGCCCATAACCAGTTAACTTTATTAACTAAACTTGTGTTAGGTATGGAATTAAAACAGTTTGCATGTTAGTGTATCAACCTTATCATATGAAGTTAGAAGTCTCTTAGCTACAACTAGATCTATAACAGACTTTAACATCATTATCTCTTCCAAGTAGACAACACAGGAATAAACTATTTCCAGAGGGGTTGGCTTTATTTCTATAAACTTCCTTATATCTAAAATCTTTCTCAATACTCATATCCAATATTACATGAACTAAAATCATTTAATGCAAGCATCACCCCATATTAAATCCCCATTGACTAATTTCAACCCTTTTTCTGATAATAAATTTGTATATACCCCCATCTTGACAACAGGGTTACCATGGTTTCCAAATGCTGGCCACCTAGTCCACACATCAATGCTCAACCATGCAGGTGATTAGTGAAAATCTGAGTGGCACAATGTTATCTAGACCACTAAGCTCCATAGGGGAAGATTGATCCACCCAGACATGCTCTCTGCTTGATTAATATCTACCAGTCACAAGCAAACTTAACTCAACACTTATTATATCAATATGTGGTTATGATTAGTGATCTTAACACTTGGGCATGCTAAAGAATTTCCGTTTTTATACATAATTTTACCTTGACCTGTAAACTGGCGTTAAACACCCTATCTTCTAGGGCTTCCACTTCGTCGAGCAGGACTTGCTCTGTAGAATTGGCTGCATCAGGAAACCAATCCTCTTCAGTATGAGGCTCTGGCACTCCCAGATCGCTCTGCTCTATCTCCTGAGATTCATCAGTCTCCTCAATTTCTGTAGCTATTGTAAACCACATCAGAGTGTTATAAAGCACTTATATAATATTTTTATATACGTAGCTATCATAAGTTAGGGTCATGTTAAAAGCTATTTATATTTGTTATTTTTTTTCAATGGAAACACTTATTTCATAAACCGCTTAAAAACAGCATATCATATACAAAAGATATCAACCACCCATATAGTGGCAAACTGAGAATTGCAATAATTGGAAAATATTGCTCAATTAAGGTCAGGCTGTTCTCCTACCTTCCTTCTTGCCCTTGCCACACATCTGACAGGCAAAGTCCATGTGATTCTCAAAGCCTCGTCTCAGCATCCTCTCCCGGATTCCCCGCTGGTGTAGAACCTCCGTCAGCTTCCGCAGCTGGGCCACTTCTGTTATGCGCCACCATCCACGCTGCTTACCTAGAAGAAGAATCATCTTTGTTCATGATCTCTGTTATTTTCTTTTATTATTTTTTAGCATCCTGAATTAACGTGCAGGTGATATTTCAGACATTTAACTTTCAATTCAAAGATCCTATTGAGTTGATACAAGCAAAAAAGTCCCAGCTGAATAAAGTATCTATTCTTTTATTGACAGTCAACTTAATTGCTTATTATCAAATGTGTAGTACTGAATTCAACCAAGCTTAACTTACGGAGTGGAACAGCCTTTGGTTTATCAAACTGGTTGAGGGGTTTGATCTCTGCTTCCACATAGGGGTTGGGGGTGCCGCAGCCACTTTGAGGTGTGCCTGGGTTCATGAAGGAGCTGAATGCTGCTGAGTTGTTCAAACTGGAGAGAGATGCTTCTCCGGGTGTATTTCTGCCACCGTGCATTGGTGTGAATGAGTTGTGATATGGACTTGCTGGTGCTGGTGACGAGTTGGCTGCACTGGAATCGGGCCGGCTTGGGGTGCTGTTGGGACAGCGTGTGATTGATGTCTCATCACAGGGCATTCTGGGTAAAATACTGAACCATCCACACTCGCTCTGGTGACTCTGTGAGAGGTTCTTGAGCATCTGTTCGGCTGACATTGGCGATGATGTTGATGTTGGTGACATCATGCTTGACATCAAGAAGCTGTTTCCAAGGTAGGGAGATGATGGTGCAGAATTGTTTTTGGAGTCTGAACCTATCATACTCTCTATACTCCTAAAAGGTGATGGGGTTTCAGCATGGGACGAGTTGAAATGCAAACTGCTGTTGAAAGAGTTGTTGAACACATTTGGTGATGATGTTTTCACATCAGAAGGCACATGTTTGTTGTATGTCCCAAATAGCTCGGACATGAACTTGCCCGGAGTGTCCGATTTGGGAAGATATAAAGCAGAAGAATTTGGCGCTTTGAAAGCACTATGTTCACTGTCATGGGTCCCATTAATTAATTTCTCTTCTTTCTTAATGTTTATGTCTTCTTTTGTTTTGGAAACCAGGTATGAGATGCTATGTTTATCATCATTCTCATTTTTCACATCTAGTTTCTCCTCTTTCATAGAGATATCATTCATCGCTGGTTCATGTTTGCCATTCACCATAACCCCATTCTCTTGCTTGACCTCTTCCATCTCCTTCTTGGGCTTCTTTTCTTCCATCTCCTTCTTGGGCTTCTTTTCTTCCATCTCCTTCTTGGGCTTCTTTTCTTCCATCTCATGCTGCCCATTTACGATAACCTTTTCCTCCTCCACTGCTTCAATCTTTCCATTTTCTAATTTCATCTTTGTGTCCTCTCCATTTGTTTCCATTTTGACTGGATCTTCCGGTTCAGACTTTTCTGAGTCATTATCTCCTTCATTGACTTCCTCTTCTTCCTCCTCTTTGAGCCTGAGTTCCTCTTCAGGGCAAGCATCAGGCTCACAAGATTCCATTCCTTCTACAAATACACCGCCGCAATGTGGAAGCACCCAGTATCGGCGTCGGAATCGGTCCTGCCCGCATTCTACTGCCCTCAGCTTACGTGATTGGTTCACCACCTTACTGTTGAAACCATCATGTTGCTGTAAAATAGATATTTCCTACATACAAATTTAGCATACAAATTTCTTGAGTCTTGATTTCCATAAAAAAATTCAAACCAAAGAATTCATCCTTGTCAAGTATCAACAACATATCGATAGAATATTGCAATAAACAAACTGGTGATTTCTATAAGATTTGAAAAATGATTAAAATTATGTGTACCCGTTGCATCTTCTCCACTTTCTTGTCCAGTTCTTCCTGGGAAAGCCCTTTTTCCTCTTCGTCTTCAGATGCATTGCCTGTGGCATTTGTGACATCACTCTCGTTGCCACTCTCCTCGTCCTCATCATCACTCCCACGCTTGCCATTGTTGCAGTCCTTGTTGCCCCCGGCAACACTGTTGCTATCCTCATTGCCTTCACCTAGTGCTTTGCTCAGTGCTGTCTTCTTCATACGCTTCAACTGAATCATCTTCAGCCTAAACAAGCACAAAGCAAAAACACATAAAATAACTTGATGGATACTTAAAACCATTATCACGATGTTTTAAGTATGTGTTTCGTTAATTGGAAATTAAGTTCAATGAACTTCTTTCTGTACATACTTTCTAAGTTTCTGCTCCAGGACCCACTTGTCACGTCTCATGTTGGATATGTTCTCTATATTCTTGTCAACCTCCCTATAACCAAAGCAAACAATCGAACAATAAGTAATATTTTAATGTGCAGTTGCATACATAATTCACTGATAAATACATCCTCAAAGTCAAAATAAAGTGATCAACCATATAAATCATGACCATTGGTTCATATTTCTTGTATTTATGTTTTTAAATCTGGTGTGATTGAGCAGCCAAACTTTATATAGCCTAATCTTTACAAAGAATAACTCCACTATTCATTTAATATGTAATATGTAAAAATAAGGCACTTACCCAGATATAGCCTTGCTACACAGCAGTTCATTGCAGAGGAATGCTAGAATGCTGCACTTCATGGTAGGAGTCTGTGCCATCAGAGGGCGCAACTTGAGGCACTCTGTCATCTTGTCATCCTTGTTGCCATTACGGGCTCGGATGAAGATCCGCAAGATCTCGGACATGTTCGTCTCTGTGATCTCAATGTCTGTGCATTTCTCACCGGATATTGTCTGTGACTGAAAACAACAAATCCAAACATTACAGACCCCTTTTGAAAATTATATTTTATATAGATCACTTTATCAAAAATAAAATGTGATATTTTCTCTAATTGGGCTAGTGATTCATTTATGGTATGTTGTGGATGTTGGAGGTGTAGATAATTACCTCCTTGGTGTTGTTGAAGCCTGGATCATCGACAGCAAACTGCAGGAGGTGAGCGACCAGAGCTATGAACTCCTCCGTGTCCTCTGCCTCATTCAGCACAGCCTCCTGCAGCTCCTGCAGGGTCAGGATCTGGTCGTCATCTGCACATATACAAACAATAACATCATCAGTCCGATCATCATCAGTCCAGTCATCAGCTCAATTTACAAATATAACATCCTCAGTTGGATTCTATATCTTGTCTATATTCTATATCTTATTAATAAAACATAGCTTGACGTAGATCATCACGCAACCAGATTTCTCTTTACTTACCAAGATCGAGAGGTTCCTGGAAGTTGTGCATGAACTCTACCACCATGAGGAGGTCAGCGAAGGCCTCGCCAGCTAGCCTCACTCCTGTGATACGAGGGATGTCTGGCAAGTCCTTGTGGTCCTTTAGTAACATATCCTCCACTGGCCGTCTCAGCTCCCGCTCCCTCTCCTCTTCCCTTCTCTTCTCCTCCTGACATTTACAAAATACATGTTCATTTTCACAAATAAATCTTGTTCTCCACCATAATTCATGACTTTTCATTAAAAAATTCAATGGAATGTTTAAAATTCAATGGAATATTTAAACTTACAAGTTTTCTCTCAAGGTCTCTGCGTTTCTCATTTATTTTCTCCTGTTTCATTCGTTCCCTTTCCTAAAGAGACAATTTTACTGATATTATATCTTTTCCACCTGAGTATTTATATTTGGGGGATTTTCATTGAAAATAGAAGCAAATCAAATTATTGTTTCTCCATGTGATAACTCACTTCTTGTTTCTTCCTGACTTCTAGTGCTTTCACTAACAACATGTGCTGACGTCTCCTTTCTCTTTCCTGGAGGAAAAAAAACGCTGAATTCTTTATTTATCTACTTCTTTAATTTTAATCAAGACTCAAGTCTATATGTGAAGTCCTCACCCTGATGTTGTGTTTCATGTGGGAAGAAGACCACTTAAATGTGTTCATAATGAGAGAAAATATGCTAATATATATTCAAATTCAATATTCCCTCAAACCCTAGATGGTAAATATAATAATTTGAAAGAGTATTCCTGGCTAAAAACAATGTAAAATGTTTGGTTTAGAATTCTTGGCTGAAAACATTGTAGAATGCTTGGCTCATAACGATAAAAAAACAGACACAAAATCCATGTCATGCTTGTCAACCATATGAAAATAATCAAATGAAGCGAACTGAGGTGGAATAAACAGTGCAGAATAAGGAAAGTGTACATGGTGGATAAGAAAAAATAGCAAATAGAAGATGTAAGAAAGTATTGCCAAAAACAAAATCTGGGAACTGATTAAAGGATTGCTAAAAAGAAAGATTAATTGTGCCAGTTTTATGTTTCTCCTTTTTGCTAATGGGAATTAAAATTTCGTGTAGAATTATTTTTAACAGCCCTTTTGAGATAGTTGTGGCTACCTACCAGTGAGACAACGACCATCATGTGTCGGCGACGTTCCCGTTCCTGCGCAGCGTGCGAGTTAGCAGAAGATGAGGTGAGCACAGAATGAAAGGAAGAAGGTGGAACACTGCGGTGGTGGTGGTGGTGTGCTGATGGAGGGTGCATGGTGTAGGGCTTAGTAGTGGAGGTGGAGTGCTGCAGACCAAAGTATGACATCCAACTGTGGGACGCTGACCCAGCAGCGGCCAGGGGTGACGCAGGCGGTGGTAGTGCCAGGGCTGACCGCAAGGTGGCAGTACCACCAGCCTGGGAGCTGACACTAGGGGCGCTAGTGGGCGCCATGGAGGAGACAGAAGCTAGGCTGGTGCTGGTGGAAGATTTGTGGCTATCCTCATCTTCCTGCGTAATATTACAGAGTGCACAATTTGGAGGACATTTCTATTTATTAATTCTTAGGGGTACTTTATTAATTTTTTTCTATATTTCAAAAAAATGTTCACAAAGACACCAAATATAGAGCCAATTTTGATACAAAGCATTTCACAAATATTCACAAAAAGATTTGACATCAATTTTCAAATGTTCAATGTCAAGTAAATCTAGGAAGAAGAATGGAAATGAAGAATTGAGAACACATTCATTCGAGCAGCACACCAGTATTCACAGAGGAAGATATGGGCGGATAAGCCACTAGACTTCACTACCAGTTCACAAACTTTCTCACCAGCTACTAACGGACAATGCAGGCACTAATCTCCTCAGCTAATCTCCCACTTCAGAATTAATTATTTTGGGCAGTAATTTTAAGGAGGGAGCAGTATAATTTGATATCTGTTGAATGTCATACTCATTGGTTCTGTAAGTGCAACAGTGCTTGTATTTTTTTGTGTCTATAACAGTGTTCAATTTATTCCACAGTGTAAAGTATTGAAGAGATAAAATTTTATTATTTTTTTTTACAACACTGCAAATTTTGTACACCACATTTGCTCCACACCAAAATGCAAAGGGTCAAAATGGCAGAATTCTACTCAAACTACTCACTTTGATTCATATATTTTAAAATCAATATGCTGGGGAGCTCGGGTTCTTGAAATCTTACACAACATCAGGGTGTAAACTAAATATAAACTCCTTTTTGGGTCATAAAACTCTACTAAATCATAATATAATATCTGAATATTTACAAAAACAAAATGTGTAGTTGGGATGTAATGGAATGTATAAGCTTGTTAAATATAACACACAAAACTTTAAGCCACACTATATATATAAGCCACATCTATATAACATGAAATGCTTAGATATATTCAATGAAAGCATCTTCATTGTCACATTTACTCTCTCAAGGAAAACACCATTCTCAATTTGAATTTTACAACAGATGAAATAGTCATGATAACTTAAGTAATATTCTTCTTTTTTTCTTTTCTTTTAAAAATCAGGTTTTATATTGTAATTTTAAATTTAGCCAAATCATTTTTTTCCAAATTAGATGAAGTAAAATCAAGTTTAATTTGCTAATTTGTGAAAATAGTTACTATCAATTAATACTGAAGATCTCTTTTCTGTGTAATAATACATTGTGAGAGCAGTGTTTTCCATCAGGACAAATTTTATATTCTATTTTGAACATTAAAAGTAGGTGGACCAATTTTTATTATTTTACACTCTGATTTTAACTTTTATTTCTGCATTTCTTTTTTCAAGCTTGAAGTAAATGCTTTATTTTTGGCCGGATCATTCCACTTTGTCTTACCTGTTCTTTCATCATCACTGCCTGTTGTCGCTTCATTTCTCGTTCCTGATACAAAGTAATCAAGGAATTAGATTTAAATAAGCTACACATTTTTCACACAGTATGCAATCAAAATAATCTAAAATCTATTTTGTAATACAAATTCAGAAAGACATCATGACAACATATGGCTGGTGATCTAACAGATAGACAATTATGACAAACAGTGCTTTTCAACAATATATACACACACACTCTAGACAAGAATAAATGTCTAACTTGCTTCTGGTTACCAGGCAGGAGTTTTAGGGGAAATTATAGACCATAGAATATGTTTGGGTATTTATTTTGCCATTACCAGTAAGAAGACATTTTTCCTTGCCTAATAATTAAAGGGTTATTTGAAAATATTGGGTGAAGAATACCTGTATCCATGGTATCTTTTGTAAAATTATTCTTTCTATATTTGATGTATTCAAAACTCAGAAAAATAAGAGAACTTTCTTTATAGTATAAATGTTTGACAATATTGGTAAACAAATGGCCTAACTTTCATTCATACCCAAATCTGACCTGCCATAAATCATGGGTTTGTCACCTCATGAGATGCCAAACTTTTAATGAAATCCTAGGGCAGCAGTGTGCCACTTATCTGAGTCATTGCCATGACACTCGGGTTACCTGTGTGACACTCGTGTTACCTGTGTGACACTTGGGTTACCTGTATGACACTTGGGTTACATGTATGACACTCGTGTTACCTGTGTGACACTTGGGTTACCTGTATGACACTTGGGTTACATGTATGACACTCGGGTTACCTGTGTGACACTCAGGTTACCTGTGTGACACTCGGGTTACCTGTGTGACACTCGGGTTACCTATGTGACACTCGGGTTACATGTATGACACTCAGGTTACCTGTGTGACACTCAGGTTACATGTATGACACTTGGGTTACCTGTGTGACACTCTGGTTACCTGTGTGACACTCGGGTTACCTGTGTGACACTCGTGTTACCTGTGTGACACTTGGGTTAACTGTATGACACTTGGGTTACCTGTGTGACACTCGTGTTACCTGTGTGACACTTGGGTTAACTGTATGACACTTGGGTTACCTGTATGACACTCAAGCCACAGATGCATGTCAATGCCAGGACTCTCCCACGACTTATCATGAGGTATTGGTAAAATGCATGGATACAAATATTATAAATCTGTAAAAAGTTGTGAAAAAAAAGACAACCATTTTATTCTGATGAGTGGGACTTCATTAGTTAGCTCTGGTATTAGTAAAGACAATATAAGTGTTGTAACATTCATGTTATTTTAGTGCACGAAGCAAAAAAAAAGAAAAAAAAAAAGAAGTAAAATCCTTTACAAATTCTTCCAGAAGTGATTCGTAATGCACTGTTATGTAAGGTGGAACATGAATGTTCCTAATTCATTAAAGGAAATTGTTTTAAAACATAGGCATCAGAGATGCATCAACCCTCAGCCCTGGTAACTCATTGCACAACATTCGCTCCACACAATATTTGTG
Organism: Amphiduros pacificus; assembly: GCA_949316495.1. Taxonomy (NCBI): domain Eukaryota; kingdom Metazoa; phylum Annelida; class Polychaeta; order Phyllodocida; family Hesionidae; genus Amphiduros; species Amphiduros pacificus. Next base: position 33,293,041 of record OX439002.1, read on the forward strand.
AACAAAACGTCACTGCACCAAGGCAAATTGATGCAGGGGTAAAAAAAAACCATAAAATCTACTTCCTTTGATAGCTTAGGTGTGTCAAGTATCATGAAACTGTTATCATTTACTCTAGAATTATTGAGATGGGCAGGTGACCTTGAAAAGCAGGTTAAGGTCACCGTCCATCAAACTCATGTGAAGACTTCCAAGATGCTTATGTGTGTCAATTTTCATGAAGCTGCCATTATTTGTTCTTAAGTTATTGCAATGACGTGGATTTGACATGATTGTCCCTGTGACCTTGAAAAGTAGGTAAAGGTCATGTTCCATCAAGAGAAGTCTGAGGTCTTCACCAGATGCTTATGTGTGTCAAGTCTCATAAAGCTGCCAACATTCGTTCTCGAGTTATGGCAATGATAGGGATTTCACATAATTGTAACTGTGACCTTGAAAAGTAGGTGAAGGTCATGTTCCATACAAAAATGTCTGAGGTTTTCATCAGATGCTTATGTGTGTCAAGTTTCATGAAGCTGCCATCATTTGTTCTCGAGTTATCGCGATGACAAGATGATTTCACATAATTGTCCCTGTGACCTTGAAAAGTAGGTGAAGGTCATGGTCCACCATGAGAAGTCTGAGGTCTTCACCAGATGCTTGTGTGTGTCAAATCTCATAAAGCTGCCATCATTCGTTCTTGAGTTATTGCGATTCTTGGGATTTCACATATTTGTCCCTGTGACCTTGAAAAATAGGTCAAGGTCGCCGTCCACTGAACTAGTCTGAGGTTTTCAACAGATGCTCATGCGTGTAAAGTTTCATGAAGCTGCCATCATTTGTTCTTGAGTTATCACGATGACAAGGATGATTTCACATTATTGTCCCTGTGACCTTGAAAAGTAGGTGAAGGTCATGTTCCATCAAGAGAAGTCTGAGGTCTTCACCAGATGCTTGTGTGTGTCAAATCTCATAAAGCTGCCATCATTCGTTCTTGTGATTCTTGGGATTACACATAATTGTCCGTGACCTTGAAAAATAGGTCAAGGTCACCGTCCATCAAACTCGTCCGAGGTTTTCACCAGATGCTTATATGTGTCAAGTTTCAGGAAGCTGCCATCATTTGTTCTCGTACTATCGCGATGACAAGGATGATTTCAAATAATTGTCCATGTGACCTTGAAAAGTAGGTGAAGGTTATGTTTTATAGAAACAATTCTGAGGTCTTCACCAGATGCTTATGGGTGTCAAATCTCATAAAGCTGCCATCATTTGTTCTTGAGTTATGCGATTCTTGGGATTTCACATAATTGTCCCTGTGACCTTGAAAAATAGGTCAAGGTCACCGTCCATCGAACTAGTCTGAGGTTTTCAACAGATGCTTATGCGTGTAAAGTTTCATGAAGCTGCCATCATTTGTTCTTGAGTTATCACGATGACAAGGATGATTTCACATTATTGTCCCTGTGACCTTGAAAAGTAGGTGAAGGTCATGTTCCATCAAGAGAAGTCTGAGGTCTTCACCAGATGCTTGTGTGTGTCAAATCTCATAAAGCTGCCATCATTCGTTCTTGCGATTCTTGGGATTACACATAATTGTCCGTGACCTTGAAAAATAGGTCAAGGTCACCGTCCATCGAACTCGTCCGAGGTTTTCACCAGATGCTTATATGTGTCAATTTTCACGAAGCTGCCATCATTTGTTCTCGTACTATCGCGATGACAAGGATGATTTCATATAATTGTCCATGTGACCTTGAAAAGTAGGTGAAGGTTATGTTTTATAGAAACAATTCTGAGGTCTTCACCAGATGCTTATGGGTGTCAAATCTCATAAAGCTGCCATCATTTGTTTTTGAGTTATGCGATTCTTGGGATTTCACATAATTGTCCCTGTGACCTTGAAAAATAGGTCAAGGTCACTGTCCATCGAACTCGTCCGAGGTTTTTACCAGATGCTTATATGTGTCAAGTTTCACGAAGCTGCCATCATTTGTTCTCGAGTTATCGCGATGACAAGATGATTTCACATAATTGTCCCTGTGACCTTGAAAAGTAGGTGAAGGTCATGTTTCATAGGAAAAATTCTGAGGGCTTCACCAGATGCTTATGTGTGTCAAATCTCATAAAGCTGCCATCATTCGTTCTTGAGTTATTGTGATTCTTGGGATTTCACATAATTGTCCCTGTGATCTTGAAAAATAGGTCAAGGTCGCCGTCCATCGAACTCGTCCGAGGTTTTCACCAGATGCATATGTGTGTCAAGTTTCATGAAGCTGCCATCATTTGTTCTTGAGTTATCGCGATGACAAGGATGTTCGCTACAGACATACATACAGACATACAGACATACATACATACATACATACATACCCACGCCAGGAGTACTGCAATACCCTCAGCCTGATTACATCAGGGGCTGAGGGTAAAAACTGGGTGAGAGATACTGTGTATATGCTGTGCTGTTATATTAATCACACATTTTTCTAACAGCTTGCATATGTGAGAGTTAGCATGAGTGCCTCTTTGTTATTAGTATTTCCTGGTCAAACTGACCTTAGCCTTTTGAACCGATTCAATCGCTTTCAACTGATGTAGCCGGTCTTTCTTTTGTTGCTTCATCTGTTGTCATGGTTACAAGATGCAGCAGCAGCAGGAGGCACAAGGGGGTTACCATGCAGGCAGGTGGGGGCGGAACATGCAGGGGTAGGTGGGGGTGGGGGTAGAGGAGACAAAACAGACACCACACATGGTTAGATGATGAGACATTACAACAATCACGCAAAGCAAATGTACATGCCATCATCTGTTATGTAACATATGTAATATTTATCCAGTGAACCAAAATGAATAAAATATATAAAAAAATTCTTTTTTCTTGGTCATCTTTTGTGCACTACTTATATATAAAAGATTTTTTTTTTTATTTGATCACATACATCTGCTTTGTCATTGAAGCATATTTATTAGAAAGCCTGTTAGAGATGGTAATGTTAAATTTCAGGATTGTAGCCATTTGAAAGCTTATGTTCAAGAAAAGAATCTTTTAAAAAGACAAGAAAGAAAGATCAAGAAAAACACTCAAAAGAGTTTATTTCCTGTTTGTTGATTTTATCCATATAACTTAAAACTAATACACATTATAAAAACCTTCTTTTTTTCTTTAAACAAAAATTTGACCTTATCTGACATTGGAAATGCTTGACCTACTGACCTCTATGACCTGTTGAGCCCTCATCTCTTTTTCCATGCGTAACTGCTCTTGTCTGTGGATCTTCTCTTGCTGTCTCATCATTCGTTCTCTTTCTTTCATCTCCTTCATCTCTATTACTATAAAAGACAACACTTTGCTCTCAAAATCTCATTTTCATACAGTTTTCTCCCTTGTAGGTGCTATTCTATAAAAGTTAATAAAAGTCCTTTCCTTTAACTGAAAGAAATATATATAACTGAACATTTGTTTCAATTCTCATGCAAAAATATAACATACTATTTTGTAAAATATATCTGTATTCTGTTTTATGCCAAGCTCATAATTTTGGAAGAAAATTAAGTACATAATAAGCATACAACATTTACTAGTTACTGTAAGAAAATAAAATGATCCTGATGTGAAGTTGAATAACTACCATGCATTCCTAAGCCATAATCTTCACATGCAGTATGACACATTCACCATACATCAAATTATATTTTAAATCATTGTGAAAATCTTAAACACAATTTATCTTTCTCAAACAAACATGAACATGTTTTGTTTGACTTCTGTACGAAAGAGATATGTGCAGAAAGAGTGAGTTGATCAAAATACACTCAGTGCAAGAGTGACACATCTTATATATCTATTTTTTAACTTAATATTATTCTTAAGAACTATTAACAACAATCATCACTGATAAAGAAGCAATCCCCAATATGCCATGTGTGAGGCAGGTTAAAAAAATTATGATGTAAAAATAATCTAAATGGCATTTGTAAAGTAGGTAGCATCAACTTATTCCCCTTGTCTCATCGATACTGATATAAATTGTCAACTACTCTACCAATCACTGTCAATTAAAGATTTCTTGTATATGGCTATGTCCAACATGCTGAAATAAATGTTTGTGATGATGCCACACACAGCTATATGTTCAGAAACCAAAAAAGTGCTTAATCCCCAAGACATCGGCAAAATTGACTTGAAATCCATTGTTTCCAGAAAAATCACACATTGTCCACCATATTTCAGCTGCAACTCTGGAAGAACTCAATTCCTGGCAGCAGGTTTTAAAGAAGCCATGTTCCCTACTACTCAATATCAATATGCTTGGCTTTTCAGAAAAATTCTTTGTTGCATCTTGATCTAAGTGTGCATTTGGCATTGTTTACAAGTTTGCGCAATGAGGTGAACTCCTGGACTCTTGTAAATATCATTTCATGTTGTCGAGTCTGCAGAAAACTTAAGACAGAAACTACAAAACACAGTGGATTTTATTTAAAGACATTATTGCTGGGAAAGATGGTGACACAGTACAACGGTTAATTGCCAGGGTTCAAGTTAAATCATTTCAAAATTGATATGGCATACATGGTTCAGTATACACTGAGAAAAATATGATGTTCACATCCATTTTACCGATGTCTTTGGGTCTAGAACATGCAAGAATAATTCACACATTGTTAGAAACAGTAACACAAGTAGTATTTTCCAAACCCAACCCAAACTATTAAAAGAATAATGGTCATGTATAGGGGGCATTGTGATCTGGTTGCAGACAGTTCACATTTAGCTCTCTCGTTATAAATCAGTGTTTTCCTTGATAAAAGATCACAGGAATCTAGGATTTATTGGCACAGGTGGGATCAGATATGACCTTCCAAGAAATGACCTTGGGACACTAGATCTGTCTCTTTAGGCCCTTGAAGATATGGTCCAAAGCTTTTGTCTGACTCCAGCTCAGATTAGGATATATTCCTTCAATGCACAGTGTTTTTTGTCTGACAGTGATTTTAGTTTTCCAGAAGGCAGAACTGGTTCCCACCATTTTAGCCTTGCAGAAAAAAGATTCTCCATTATGCGATGATTAGAAGAACCAAATCTGATTCTTTAAAGAGTTCAGCCAAAAAAACCAGATCATATGTCGGTCAAGAAAAAAAATTGATTTGACTCAAGTTTAAATCAAAGCCAAACAAGATCTGAGTCATCAAATTTATTGGGTATCAGATTGGACTCCAAGGCAGTCAACCTTGAAGAAACCAGATCTGACCTCCCACCCCCCATCCCTGCCCACCTCCCCACACAACCCCCAAGATTTCATCCTCTTGAGAAACCAGATCTGAATAGGTCTTGGCAGAACCAGATCTGACTCCTTGAGATTCCAGCCTGGAGGGAGATCTCCAGGTTGGTCAGGGTGAAGGCATACTGACTATTTAAGCTACGGTAGGGTTGTTTTTTTTTTACCGCATCTCACCTCGCATTTGTTTGGCACGACGCTTAGCCTCTTTAGCCTGCCGTTTGGCAATCTCTACAAACAAAACCCGCAACAAAGAACTAACTTATGTCTGCCTAGACCTCAAAAGTTGAAGGAAAATATTTAACTGACTATAATATTAAGATTTAACACTCTCAATATCATGCTACATTCTTTCTTGTACAATATAAATATATAGAAAACTGCTATATATATATTATTCTCAATTTAAATGAAAACTCTACATATAACAAAAAGTACTGTAAGCCACACAATGTAACATAAATTATAAAAGCAATTCCAAAACAATGCTGATTACTTTCATATTTTACTTATAATGATGACATGCGCTGGCGGTGATGCAACCTTGACCTACCTCTCATCTGCTTTTGTCTTCGTGCAGCCTCTCGTGCCTGCTGCCTTTCCATCTTGCGGCGCAACTTCAACTCAGCAACTCGCCGGGCCATTTCTATAAAAAAAACATTTCTTTGTTTCATTCATTCCATCTATCTATTCCATTTTTAATGGGTTGATTGTGGCACCAGCAAACTGAAATATGTTCATTCTTTGTACATCAACTTCAATCTTTATTATTTTACTACTTGCCAGAAATGAGACTTTAGTCTGAGGTTGATGATCTACTGAGAGACACCTGAGTTATTTATTGCTTCTCCTTGAACATTGTTATTTGCTGATATTTATATATATTAAAATAATTATAAGCTAATTAGAAACATTCCTCGTGTATGACATATACACTTCTAACCAGGGCCGAAAAAACTCGTCAAATCAAAATGGGGCTCCAGACAATTTTAAATACGTAAAATGACATGAGAAGATAAGCTGGAGCACTACTCTCTTCTGGTCGCATCAACCCACCTTGTTGCTCCACTTTCTTGGCTTGTTTGGCTTCATTCATGCGCCGAGCCATCTCCTCAGCCTGGGCTTTGCGTTCCAGCCGGCGCTGCATTTTCTGTTCTTTGGCAATGACCTTGGCTTTCTTGCGTGCTTGGACTGCCATGAATCGCTCCAACACTTCCTGTTCTGACAACACATGCATGTTCTGCAAATAAATATAATAATTGTGTTTCATTGTTTTATACAATTCAATTAAACTTCTGAGATGATTTAATATTTACGCATGGAAACTGAATGTAATAATGGTAGGGGCTGGAATCTCTCTTTAGCAATATCATATAAAAAAGAAAACACAATCTCCAACCTCTGAATAATAAGTTGTGAGACACTCATTGAGTGAGAGGAAAGAATTAATTTCGGTTCACTATTATTATTATTATTCATGTTGGTTTACATAGCACGCTCCATGCATGAAAGTGATATGAGGAACAGCAACTTACTGCTGGGTTGTCGTCCTCAAAAGAAGGTTCCACAAACTCTCCAATGTTAATGTTTGTGCTGAAGCTAAAATTCTCCTTGGTCAGATCCGTAATATTATTCTTATGTAAATACTGAAATGAAAATAAAATTTACAAAATTAAAATGATGATTAAAATGGACATTATAAATTACTCTTGTGACTTCATTGTCATAATATGATTTTGCAAATATATCAAACTAAACCAATTATACGTTTTTTTTTTTATACTCACCCGTGTAAGTTCCGAATATGATTTGAGCTTCTTTTCACATGGAGTGAAGTATGTCACTTCACCCACTAAGCCACGTGGACCAATGTTCCGGATGCAAACCTGTCTTCTCCATCTATGTCAAGAAAAATTAGAAAGTAATTGCTTGAATTTTTCACCCATTTGCAGACATAAACACTTTCAAAATTCCTAGGTCTTATCTATGATATCACTGATTTTAAAGGTATTGAATAGTAATAGTAAGAAATGGTACTTCATATGTTAGTAACTTACCCATGTTCAATTGGAATTCTGACTTCAGTTTCATCGATCACAGTTCGTCTTTTTCTCTTTTTGGGTGATGCTGCAAATATGTATGGTAAAGTTATTCTCAAAAACTTGTCTCTTTTTGACAATTTGTTACAATATTATAAAATATCATTTACTATTCCACAAAATATCATGAAAATAAAATGATATTTGCTGTTATATGTTGGCTTACTTTCTGGAGATTCGTCTGCTGGTCGTTTCCTCTGTTGGGTACTATCAGAGGTCTGCGACCCATCCATATCCGAATCACTTTCACTATTGGAATCACTTCCACTGTCACTGTCACTCGACTCTTCAATGAAAAATAGCAAATATTTTTGTTGTTTGTCTGGGATTATTTTGAAGATTTTTTCTAACATTTTACCACGCAAAGATTAGAAGCTGAATAGATGACCTGTAAAGTGGCAGCCATTTGCAGGCTCACCCTGAATCAGGTTATTTTTGTTGTTGAGAAAAGAAGATTACTTTGTTCCCAAAATGCCAAGCTATAATTAATAAATAGAATTGTCATTAATGTTTACATTGTGACTCAGGTTTAATTTAAGTGAGTCATTTGGGATATTGACTCACCAGAATCGCTATCGGAACTATCACTCGTCAAGGCTTTCTGCAGATCTTCTTCCGTCATGTTCTCAATATTCTGTCCCATCAAAGCCTGAGCCAACTTGGACTCATGCTGTTTTATTTTGTTGATCCCTGTCCTAGCAGCACCAGATGGATTAGCTGCTGTCATTTTGTTGTCATTGTTGACAACCAGGTGGCTCTTGACAGTGGCTTCCTGTTCCTCTTGAGCTTTTTTGGCAAGTTTGAGTTGCAACTGTTGCTGTTTAAGCTGAGCCTCTAACTGTGCTCTCAAAATATCCTGCTGGTGCCGCTAAAAAAAACCCAATCAAAATGCTCACAACAAGGCACATATTGATATTCAATTTAAACCAACATTAGTTTTACATAATTTTGATTTAAAGGGAAATAATATAAAGTGGTTTACCTCCATTTCTTGCTGCAAAATACTTTTGCCTCTGCCCCTTCCTCGGCCTCGACCCCCCCGACCTGAGCGGATGGACCCTGATGTAGGCGTGGTCCCAGAGAGTGATGACGATGATGATGTGGAATTTGACTTCCCCCCTCGGTTGACAACTCTTCCCCTACCACCTCCACCTCCCCTACCCCGTCCGCGACCTCCTCGGCGGCTCGGAGGTTCCGACATGGAGGAAGGGGGTGGAGGCATGAGTAGGCTGCCGTCAAACATACCAGGGGGCAGCATCATAGCTGCCGCCGCTGCTGCCGGATGCATAAACATGTGTGGTGCATATTTACTTGACATCTGTGCAAAAAGTTCAGCTTGATGCTTACTGGCGGCATTGGCTAGGGAATAGGCCATCGAGATCTCCTCAGCTGTTGCTTCTGATGCGTTGCATGTGGAATGTGACTTAGACGATGATGTGGATGATGATGATGATTTGTGCTTGGCTGATTCCGTTTTCGAAGAATTTGAAGATGACGATGATGATGATGAGGAGGATGCAGAAGAATTTGGTTTCTTCATGCTGAGATCTTGAACCATATCAGGCGTGGGTGGTCGCTTAGAAGAGGCAGATGTTTCACTTGGGGTTGGCATGACTGGTGTCAATTTAGGCATCTCCTTTTTCTATATAACCAAAAACATTTCATTTCCAGATTGATGCCAAATATAAGGGCATGAACAAACAATACATTTTCCTCCATTTTTTTTTAAACTAAAAATTTAAAAAACCAAAAAAAATCACTTACTTCAGAGATATTTTGAAAAATCTACCACAAAAATATGCTACAAATCATTTTTATTATCTTGTATAAAGATAATTTATGAGGCAGGAGAAAAAATAAGAGAAAACTGACCTTTTTATGTGATTTGCCATTTCCCTCTTCATCCGAGTCTGAGAGAGAGGCTAAGGAGTCGTCACTAAGACTGCTATCTGCAGAACTCAGCTCACTGTCACTGTCCCAACTCCCTCCTGACTTCTGTATCACACACATTACAATAAAAATCTTACTTGTATCGCTTAAGATAGTTAAATTTGTAATATATTTTAACAGAACTCCAGTGCATTTAATAATATTTGTGAGTTTTCCCAAAATTTCTTTAGGTGATATTCTGATTTATTTTTGAGAGTAAAAAGTCAAAAGAACCTTTATATAGCACTCATAGCACTTGATAGTAACTGGCTGGGATTCAAACTGGGAACCCCTGGGTCTCAAGGCAAAATGCTCTTGAATTTAGCTATTTCAGCCAGGCCAGAGTAAAACATATTAAGCTAATTGAACAAACTCAAGTTTTATTCCCATGTGAATATCAGATTCTCAAGCACCCTAAACAACCATCATGTAGAAGGGTTTATTCTTAAATGAAAAAAATGGTCGGGGAAAAACCCTGTTCAAGATGTAAAACTGATTTTTTTTAAATGAAGTTATATGTATACATATCTCACCATATCTTCTTCATTTATATGTGAAGGATTATGCATTTGAAACAAAGACTGGTTTCTCATCCAAGGAAATATATGTGAAATTTTCACCATGCAATATCATAGAATATTTATGTAAAGAATTATGTTACCTTTGGACTAGATTTCTTGGTAGGTGAAGAAGCTGAGGATATTTTCTTGAGTTTGGGCACGGGTGGGAGATCAGAAGTGGTGTGTTTGCTTAGATTGGCTGGTAGTGATGCTGGCAGTGGTGTGGATTCTGGCGAGTGTGGCAGCTGTGGCAGTCCCAACGCTGGCTCATCAAATAACTTTTTTCTGTTTTTGCTAACACTGTTAGATTTGGGTGAATGCAAAGGACTGCTATTGGTAATGCTTGGAGACATTTTTGTGGTTGTCACCGTTGTTGTCTTGGTAATGCTGTTACTTTGGTGACTGCTGCTGCCCTTGCTGGCTGCGGGTGGCGGGGAATGTCTGGATAATGTGGGACTGGTCGGCGCAGGCGGATGACAGAAAGGCGGCATGAGACCGGGTGGAAACATAGGTGGCATTCCAAATGGCGGTGCAAATGGAAATGAGAACAAAGGTGGCGCTGCAAACAATGAGGCAGCTGCCACTGATGATGCACCCATTGGATATGGAAACATTGCAGATGCCAACCCAAGTGGGTCATATGGACTTATTGCCTCTTTAGTTCTTGAAGGATTAGAATCTATATCATCTTTTGAAGATTTGGGTGATAATAATGATGATGAAGACGAAGTACTTCTGGATGAAGGTGATGCTGCTGCAGCATTCCTAGAATTCAAATCATGCGACCTTGAACTAGATTCATATGACCTTGAACTAGATTCATGTGATCTTGAGTCTCTCTCTCTGTCTTTACTTGATGAGCTGGAGGATCGATGACTGTTTTTGGTGGGAGATTTCTGTTCTGAGGATGAGCTTCTGGCTGAAGGTTTGGCCTGTGATGAGGGTGAGCAGGAAGTGGTCGTGGAGCCGGTCGTACTCAGATTTGGCAACTGGAACATGGAGCCTGAGTACAACCCATTCAAACCTTCAAAATAAACACATCATGAAATAAAAATTTTAAAAAATATATGTGTACCAATATCTGACTAAAATTTTCACTTTTCTAAGTATCAAGAATGCCACAACAGTGGCAAGTTTTTGACATTCAAATTATAATTTTATTCTTAAAAAATAAATTGTGAATTTAATGCATATCTTTGTGGATGAAACAGATATATGACTGATTCTGTTCATTAAAATATCAGTTCATGGGTTTCCAAGACTTAAATTTCCAATACACTGTTTAAAATTTAAATGTCCTATGAGACCCACACAAAACCGCTGTACACACAAAGAAATGTAATAATTTCTTCAACACCAAGAAATCATAACAGTGGATTAATAAAAAAATGTTTGTTAATCATAAATTGGCAAGAGGTTATGCTAAGCAACCAACATCATTAGATAAAACAGAAACTTTATCTACAAGGCCAGGATAACATAAGCTTTAATAACTTTATGAGAAAAAGCAACACTGAGGAATATTTTGAAAGCAGGTTGTCAAAATTAGGTCAAAATATTTTACACTCTATCAATCACATATATGTGGTTATTTCAATATGATTAGCTTTAAAAATGTGTCACTTCATACTGCATCTCAAATAATGCCAATAAAACAAACAGTGCAGGGCACAATCCATACATTTCCTGAACCAAATCAATAATATTAAAATGCATTCAATTGGCAATAAATGCGTAATATAACATAGGGGACAGTATTCGCAGAAGGGCGTCCACCATGCATACAGGTAAGACAAGCAGAGTCCTCTAGAGGCAGACATAGCGACACACCCAAGACTGGCTTACTTTTAGCCCCGCTCGACTGCTGATATAGTGAATCTATGGATGACAAGCAGTCTAAGTGCGCTGGAGGCGGCGGTGGACCCACGCTACCATATGTCGGTGACAGATTACTGTGTAAGTGGCTTGCGTTCAAGTTGGTCATGGCCGGCGTGGTGGCATCGGCTAACCGGCGTGCATGCTCAGATGCAGAGCGCCACCATTCGGCACCACCTACAGGAGACCAGCAGAACTACTGGTCACTTCCAACTATCATATTGTGGTGAGTGCATAAAAAAGCTGAGAGAATATCCGATCTATATACTATGCCAAGTAAAAGAATCTGCTCCACAAATATAATATACACCATGCGAGTCGTCATATGGATATAAGAAAAAAATAAAGTGGATTTACACCAGCAACTATTTCAAAACATGAGCGCATATTTTCTATTTCTACTACTGGCTAGAATTGAAGCATAGACATACTATAAGGTTGTAAGGCCGACATCTACAGAGCAGTGAAGTGATCAAGTTTTGTGTGCATCACCAAAAGATGATTTTTTTTAATAATCATAGATAAACTTTTGAGAAAAAAACAAAACAAAGATTATTAGATACGGTTTCAGTGAAAGCAATTCAAATTCAGAGAGTCCCAAACTGGACAAATGTACTCGAAAGCTGAGGGTTTAGACTATTATTTCAGTAGATATGAGAAATGCAAGAGAAGGCCAAGAAAAAGAAGTTAACATTACAACAGCCAGGTGCATTGCATTTGTTTAAATCCTAAAATTATATCTTCATCTATTTAATTTCCTTAGAATAAAAATGCTTTTTGAAGGGAACTGCATTGCAATGATGCACTTTAACAAAACCTTTTAAATATATGCAACTGATGTATTTCATAAACTCAATATTTTCAAAAATATATTCATCATTATTTTCATATTATCTTTGACAAAGCACAGGCATTTGATCAAAAATGGAATGTCTTTCACACAGTGATTTGTGTTCTTGAATATATTTAAGCCAAAAAGAGAAAACAGAAGTAAGCCATCTGTGGTGCACTTTTTAAATCTAAAGTTCAAACATTATGGGAATGACATTGCCTTGAAGATCATTGTAGTTCTATACCGCAACGTGCGCTAGCTACCTGTTGTGGGACTAAGGCTGTGTCCGAGCGATCCTGGCGGTGACCGCAGCGGAGAACCTAGTCCTTCACTTAGTGTGCCCAAACCACCAAAAGGAGGCGGCGGTGGAAAGCCTGGGTGCCGCCCAAGCATGGAGAAAGCGCTGGGCATGTGTGCGAGGTGGGCGTAGGGTGATGCCATAGCTGAACTAAAGGGGGAGCCACCTGCAAATATAAATTATGTTGTTAAAATTGATAAGATCAAATGAGATAAGATTACGTACCATTAAAATAAGCTGCTGGAGTGAAATATGGAGGGAAACCTGTATACAAAATAAAAGATTTTCACAATTTATTCTTCTTGACTGCAGCATTCGATGAAATATTTGTGACAAATCAGAGTTTTAGTTAATCCTTTCATCATAAAATAACTGTCATTAAAATCACTAAAACATAATTTTTTGGAGGTAAGTGATAATGAAAGTGATGATAATGTGGTGCAATGAAAACATAAAGAGAAAGGCAGTCAAAACATAAACATCAGTCTGCTAGCTCCCTCTGTTGTTATCTGAATAAACATCTATCTGGGTCAGTGCTAGTTCAGGGGCCTGTTTATTTATGCACTCTTCCAATTAGGTCATGACCTGACCTAGACCCAGATACAAAGCGGCAGCATAATTGCAATGTTTATTTCACACATTAGAGCCATCCAGTTGATTCCGGGTTCTTGTCATGCAGACATTTTTCATATTGTAATAAAGGAATGTACAAATATAGGTCAATATTGGTAAAACAAGATATGAAGTAGCAAAAATATGAAAAGGAAGAACCTGCCTGTCTGGGAGAACATAGTTTCCGGGTATGTTTTGGTGACCTAGTTTGCTCGTCAGGCATGTGGGGTCTGACTTGTACTGAAGCAGATACGCGTAGATAAGTCTCTATTCAGTAAGCCATATTGACAAATTTGAGAGCGGTAATGGCGGAGCTATAAAGAGTTGGCAGTCTGTCGTCACTCGAGGCTACCACGACTGACTGGCTGGAGCTGGATCGCTGGCCTGATTCACGGCTCTACACCGATACATACTCAAATAAATACATGTCTTGACTCATCCACATACCGCGTTCCTTTCTCAGGGGATACTTAGCTTATCTATAGTATCTCAGATCTGTTTCTGCACCTCTAATCCTCCATCTAAGAGACTCATAATATAAATATATCCAAAATTGATTGTCCTATATTATTGATTTCTTAAGTCTCCTGGTCCATATACGAGATCACACGAACACTGACAATAATCCAATGTTTAACACAATGGCTTGATGATTGGGTGGTCTCTCTACATCTGATGATGTGTTTGCACCAACTTTGCGTCATGACTTAAAAAGCAGGCTGGCCAAGTTTAAAACATTATTTCATGAGTCAGTGGCTGTCAAAGGGGAAGGACGACCTCATAAAAGATGTATCATCACCATCACAGTTCCTGTTTGGATCTCAGCTCCTGGAATGAGCATCTTGATCTCACAGTAACCAGGATCCAGCCCGGGTGTGTTCCCAGTACATCCCCACACATTCCTAGACATGTCAGATGTAGTCTATTATCATGTACGGTATATGGGCTCGGCCAAGCGGTAACGGAGGGACAGCATCACTGAACAGCATAACATAAATGCATTTATTCCAGAAATACAAAATTATTAGAAATACTTAATTATTGTTTTTGACAAAGCCCACTGAACATTACAATATGCCAAAGTATTGAGGATCATACTGTAACAGTTTATGTATGGTATCAAAATATGTTTTCTGTAACGGAGGGACACTTTTGAACAGCAGCTTTGGAGTCATGTAGCAAAATGGGCTTAACATAAAGTTCTTATGAATATTCTTAAAAATCACTATATCATATATCATCTACACATACCTAAGTAGTAAATACCAAAATATCAAGTTTATAACCCTAACACTGTTTTATTTATTAAAGAAATATTGTCGTAACGGAGGGACAACAGAAAATAGTAATGGAGGGACACAAATGTTCAGCTGTAATCTTTTCAACAAGTAACTTCTGTAGCAAACTGTACATGTACTATTTAGGTGCTAAATCTTTATGAACTTGACAGAATAAATTTACAGAATAAATTTAATGAAATAACATAAGTACAAAGACCAAATACACACCACAACTGACAACTGGGTACTAAGGATGGATTATGGTCAAAATAACCATGTGACAAAGGTGACCGTGGTACTGAACTGCCACATTAGACAGAATTTGGACATTTTATGAATCTAAATTATCCACAAGTGTAAATTATCTACAAGTTGGAGAAAATATGAGTTTAACAATGCTTAGAAATGCATACTATTTACATTTTTGAAGACAAAGACTTAAAATGGACGCCAAGCTTTAAAGGTTATGCTAATGTCCAGGCCTGAGTGAAAAGTGAAAATATTAACAGAAAGATATAACGGACATGAGGTATAATGACGGCAGAAAGTAGCTGAATAAGATTAAGATTGGCAGCTATGTTCAGGTTTTAGATAAGAGGAGGGAATATATAGCTATCAAATGAAATGCACATGCACTTGGTCCAGCAGTCCACTTCGTATCATGGTCATTTTGACCATGGTCATTTTGGTCATCATAAGGATGACACACACAACTCATTCCATTACATCATCATGTTCTTAGCCTTGTGTTATCCTAACTGTAAGCCAGGAACACTGCACTATCCCTAAGAATGGATTTGTCAGGTAAATTAGACACTTTGACAAGATCAAACGGTTACATAGTGTCACAAGGAATCACACCTATCAAACAGCAATTGTGTTGTCTCTGATGGGACAGCTTGTGTACCCAGTGCAGGTCAGCTGGTGGCTTTCTTCCTCTGACTAAAGTACCAATGCAAACAAATATGATTTTTTTTGCCACAAACTCAGACAGTATTGAAAACCAGTGTTTATAATACATGAGTATGTAGACAGGGAAATAGAATTATGTATCACTGACCATGTTGATTGATGCATGAGTATAAACATGAAGTGACTATTATCTCTCAGGTGACAGACCATATATTAGCCAACCAATACATGTTTAACCAAATAAATTGTTTGTGTCCATTTCCACTTGACATAAACCACTTTAAGAAATAAAAATTTCTGGCAAATAACTGAAATAATAACAACTTGCATGAACCTGAACATTTGTCCCTCCGTTACTAGTAACGGAGGGACAGGTACTCTTCATATAAAATCAACCAAAAATTAAATGAGTTTCATAAAGCATACAGAAGGTTATGATACTTCACTATAAGCACCTTACTTCTAGAAAGTTTCACATTCCTTGTGATATGCATTATAGCAGGAGGTAAAAATTTCAATATTTTTTGTAACGGAGGGACATGTAACGGAGGGACAAATTCATATTTTAAAGTTTTTCCCCCAAAACATCTTTAGACTTGTGTGCCAAGAATTTGACTTTAAATCATGATAACATAGCATCTCAACTTTATTAAAGTCCCATTTCCACTACTTTGCATGTGATTTCTAATAAAATACACCATATTTTCTAAATTGATAGAAAAACGACGACAGACCGCAAAATGAACCAACAAAATAGGGTCTTAAACAAATTGTGATTATTTCGCAACCAATAAGGGTAGAGAAAAAAATAAAACAGTTTCAGAAACTACAGTTTTTAGTTTATAGGGTACAATTTAAAAGAAGCACATATTATGAGTTTCACTTTTTCATGTTAATGTTCACTTCCCCTTGGCTGAGCCCATATATAAATCTTGCAGATGGTACATCCTGAGAGTAATACACTAAGTATTACTCTAAGGTATATCAAAAATCACTGTTAGTCTGCTCATGATTTGTATCCCTCTCTGCATATTAGGTTGTTTAGACTTCAATCAAGCAGGTATGATGCTTAAATAAAATATTAAACATAGGCATCAGAGATGCATCAACCCTCAGCCCTGGTAACTCATTGCACAACATTCGCTCCACACAATATTTGTGAACAAAACATCACTGCACCAAGGCAAATTGATGCAGGGGTAAAAAAACCCATAACATCTACTTCCTTTGATAGCTTAGGTGTGTCAAGTATCATGAAACTGTCATCATTTACTCTAGAATTATTGATATGGGCCGGTGACCTTGAAAAGCAGGTTAAGGTCACCGTCCATCAAACTCATCTGGAGTCATCCCAGATGCTTATATGTGTCAATTTTCATGAAGCTGCCATCATTTGTTCTTGAGTTATCATGATGACAAGGATGATTTCACATAATTGTCCCTGTGACCTTGAAAAGTAGGTGAAGGGTCATGTTTCATAGAAAAAATTCTGAGGTCTTCACCAGATGCTTGTGTGTGTCAAATCTCATAAAGCTGCCATCATTCGTTCTTGAGTTATTGCGATTCTTGGGATTTCACATAATTGTCCGTGACCTTGAAAAATAGCTCAAGGTCGCCGTCCATTGAACTCGTCCGAGGTTTTCACCAGATGCTTTTGTGTGTCAAGTTTCATGAAGCTGCCATCATTAGTTCTCGTGTTATCGCGATGACAAGGATGATTTCACATAATTGTCCCTGTGACCTTGAAAAGTAGGTGATGGTCATGTTTCATAGAAACAATTCTAAGGTCTTCACCAGATGCTTATGGGTGTCAAATCTCATTAAGCTGCCATCATTTGTTCTTGAGTTTTTCTTGGGATTTCACATAATTGTCCCTGTAACTTGAAAAATAGGTCAAGGTCACCGTCCATCAAACTCGTCCGAGGTTTTCACCAGATGCTTATGTGTGTGAAGTTTCATGAAGCTGCCATCATTTGTTCTCGAGTTATCGCGATGACAAGATGATTTCACATAATTGTCCCTGTGACCTTGAAAAGTAGGTGAAGGTCATGTTTCATAGAAAAAATTCTGAGGTCTTCACCAGATACTTATGTGTGTCAAATCTCATAAAGCTACCATCATTCGTTCTTGAGTTATTGTGATTCTTGGGATTTCACATAATTGTCCCTGTGACCTTGAAAAATAGGTCAAGGTCGCCGTCCATCGAACTCGTCCGAGGTTTTCACCACATACATATGTGTGTCAAGTTTCATGAAGCTGCCATCATTTGTTCTTGAGTTATCGCGATGACAAGGATGTTCGCTACAGACATACATACAGACATACATACATACCCACGCCAGGAGTACTGCAATACCCTCAGCCTGATTACATCAGGGGCTGAGGGTAAAAAAGGACTGTTTCTAAACTCTATGATCTTGTCAAATGATATCTTGTCAACATAACGTAGTATAACTTGTCCTGGGTCTTAGTCTTGCAATGACAGAGTCTGGTCTGGAGTCTTGTTAGGTGAGGTAGTCCTAGCTTAGGTCTTGCAAAGAAACTTGCATGGGGTCTTGTGCCAATCCAAGACAAGTATGAAAGTCTTGTTAAGAGAAATAGGTATGTCTGTAGGTCTTGTCAATGGTATATAAGCCTAGAATCTTGTCAAATGCATATAAACCTTAACTCTTCTCATAAGTGTTGAAGCCTGGAATAACATTGCACTTGTCTCAGGCAAATGTGCAAAGAATCTTGTCACAGGCATACAAGCGCAAAATAATGTCATAAGTTATAAGTGCATAAGCCCAGAATCTTGTCACAGACATGTAAGCATAGATTCATGGAATGGGCATATAAAAGCATAGAATTTGTCAAAGGCATCTAAGCCGAGATACTTGGTATGTGCATATAAATCTTGAAACTTATGGCAGGCATGCAAGTTTAAAATCTTGTCATATGTATAAAAGCCAATATTCTTATTTTGAATGAAATAGTCAAAGGGCTTGCCATTAATACATTGTCATGCAAGTATTGAGCCCAGATTCACCTAATCAGCTCAATAATCCTGAAGTCTTGTCATCAGAAAAATCAAGACCTTAAATCTTGTCACTGAGATAAAAAGACCATTGCAATCAAAAGAGATTTGAGTAATATACCTTCAAGCATTGTAGCTGGTGCAATATAACATTATTGGTTTTGTGAGATTGATTCTCTCAATTCTAGAAACACATCCCAATGCTGTACAGCCACAGGAGCACAGAATCGACAAGTTCAATATAAAACACCAAAAAAACCTTTCAATTTGGAAATGACTGGTTTCTGCTGGTCAACATCAAACATTTTAATATATATTTCATGATTTGTGTCTTAATACATCTTCGTAATTAAAAAAAAAAAAAGATCTGTTTGTGAAGAATCAGGTCATAGTTTCTTTTAGTGAATTCTCGAGATTTTGTAGACTTACCTAGCAAGCTGGCAGCGTCAAAGATTCCCCCTCGGCCCGGACTCTGGGAGGGGTGCTCCCCGGGCTCCATGCCACCTCACTCTACTGAAAATATAGGAGAAAGAAAGAAAGGTAAAAATCTGATCTTCACACAGGCTTTAGGGACTTGTCATTTCCTTTCATTTACTTTCATAGTATACATTTGATGAAATCAAAAGCAACTGTTTGTCTCATTTCACATCTTCTGTAAATAATCATATTTTCAAGCTCTCCCATACCTGGGAGTGACAAAACCTATTGTTCTAACCTCTGATCTTCAAGACAATGGAATGGCGATGATATTTGATGGGTGAAATCAATACTATGTTTATGTAGTATTGGTGAAATATATGAAGAACGCTTTGAAGGATTTAATCCAGATAAATAAACACCTGTTATTGCATAAATAGGTTGCATCTTCAATGTCAACATGTCAACATTCTCATCAAACAAGTAAAAAATCCACCCTTTGTAGCTAATCACACAATAATGAAAATTAACACATTTTCTTGAATTCAAATACAAACTGTCAAAAAGATCGATGGCAGAAAAAATTGTCTATGAATATATGATGTGTGGAAGAAGGAAACAAGTGGTGGGATTTCAAGATGGCAACCTGGGTGTGTTTAGTTGAGTGTGCAGTCAATCTGTGGACCAGCAAGGAGGAGACCACAGCTCAGCACACTATATAATCCTGCCTCTATGATGAAAAGAGTTGCCAGCCACTGTGCGCTGTTTGGCCACCACTACCACCATTTTGCCTTCTCTTGCCCGATCCTGGCATAAGTAGGTTATAAAACCTGTCTTATGACTCATGAATGTCTGTACACTGCTAGCCAGCAAGCTCCATCTCACTCACAACACCTTTCCTTTGTAAAAACACAAGGCATTCCTTGTCTGCCTGTATAAATATCACATCATGCACACTTCACACTTCCCTTCTGCCCTCTGTATCCAGGTGGCAAGCCCTGCACATTCACAACTTCCAAATACTCAAAACACTTTATGGAATTGTTTTTTATTTTTGTTTATTAATTTAATAATGCTCATTTGTCTTGATATGTTTATTTACAGATGGATCATAAATCATCATCACATTGAAATTTATTAATTCAGGTCAACTATGTTTACTTGATCTGATTAGGCAGGATAACAAAGTGTCAAACTTTCTTTGGTGAAAATTCTGGAATGAGAATTTTTTCCCTGCCGAAAAAGTACAAAACGATGAACATTCTCGTCATAACTTGATAGATATGCTGGTATGGAGTATCCCGGATGATGCTTGTGGTTATATAAAAGTGTCGGGCATGGCGATCAAAGGCCTTGATGGCACTGGTTCCTGCCTCCACCTACCCCACTAGCCTGCCCATATCTCCACATTGATGGGTGCTACTTTGATCCCAACATTAATCCTTACTGGCATAAGAGGTCAGATTTATGACACCCTAACTGGCAACTTTGCCACCATCCCCATCCCTCTTACCTCCCCCCTCCATAAAATGTACACTCCTGCCCTCTAATAAAAGTGCATCTCCCCATAAAATTATGGCCATATCTCTAAAGAAGATGAAAACATCTGCATAAGAGTGCATTATCATCACAGATTCAACATGTGATTACCAATCAATCTCAATTCCTAATATATTATCTTATCAGCCTTCCAAAATATAACTATATTTGCATGTTAATATAAAGATTTGAGCCTTAATATCAAAATGTTTCCTTATCCATATTTTATCTCCATATTTTATATACATTTATAAGTCACTAATTGGCTGTGATTGTCTTCATTTAAGTCTATACATCCCTAAGCTTTAGCCACTTTACCATTTTTCACAATGACTGCTGACAAATTATCAATTCTCTCTAACAAAAATAGAACCAGGGGATAGTGTCACAATTTCACTAAGCAATTTATTACATGTGATTCTTAATTATCCCGGATCGTGACATTAGCCAGATTGCAGCTCGCCAAGCTTGTGTTAGTTTTGGCAAAACTTTTTGCAACTATGATATAATTCATAACAGCAAAAATTTCAAGTTGACACATTATATAGCACATTCAGCATATCAACTGAATGTGACAAACAATATTCATGCCTGGGCACTACTTTTTGTGGGTTTTTTCTGGTTGTCCCCGAGCTTCTTACAGTGTGCATTATCAGCTGTGCATATTAAATGTCGAGTTATGAATCGCTTTCTTCAAAGTGACAGATTTCCATTTACTCTATCAGAACGTGGCCCTGTTTCATCTGCCATGAGCTCATTTGTCTAATTTCTCTCCACTTCCCCTGGGGTTCCATGCAATTCTTTCCTTTTAGGAATACGTTTCTGTTCGGCTAATCACACAAGATGATCTCATTTTAAATCAGCTTGCTAATATGTCGCATATATATCTAGATATACTTCCATGCAAAATCACTGACTAAGCCAATTATGAATGTGAAAAAAAAAATCCAAGTGTTTATGCTATTCAGCTCTCTTGTTACTGGGCAGAAACAAGATCTATGTGAAGCTTTCTTACACAAGCTTGCAGATAGAATTATGGCACAATAATTCATTATTTTATTGATCTACTACATGGATGCAGTGAGGCAGGGCTGTGCTTGTTGAGCAGTGGATCATCCCGCGCCTAATATGGTGAGGATGGCCGCGTGATTGTCAGCATTTTGTGGACGGCAGGACCCGATGGGCAGCGATGGGCAGCTTGGTAACATCATAATGTAACCCTGAGATGTTGCCACCGCCACACATACATTAAGAGGTGCTTGGGTGGCATATAATTCCTCTCTCCCTCTCTCTCTCTACCTACGTGACACAGAATGCCGTCGTACAAACTGTCGCAGCCAGCCACTCTCTCCTCAGGGCCAACCCTCTTTTTCTCCTTTTTCCTTGGCGCTAATCCTGAAGGTCATTCCACGACTCATCTGTACTGCACACATCAGTTAAATGTATCATCATCATAAAAGATATTATATTGCCCAGCCATGCAATGTGCTTGTAGGTAGTTGCATATTTACCACACACAGTACCATCTTGCAGTCTGGTGTAATGTTCTGCCATGTCAAATGTATTCTTTGGGCGGACTCCAATTTACATGATCTTATAGGCATCGGTGGGCTTTTTATGATCGACAATAGCAATCATTGTGTGATTTATATGAAAGCTGAGCCACCTTGCTTGGAGCTTCAGCCTCACCGTGTATTAGCTCTCTGTGAGGTTCAACATCATAATGGCTGCAAAACATTATACCTATGTCTCCCCTTACTCAATTAATTTCTACAAAATAACAAATTAGAATGTTGAAATTGTGGCGCAGTTAGTTTTGCCGTCTTGGATTGCGAAGGGAACTCATTAACTACACATACATCACCATGCTATATGGCTGCTTTGAATAAGAATTGCACTTTATCTTTTAATTCAGGGCTTGTTTCATTTGCTTGTCTGGCAACTAGCAGAAATTTAATGTCATAAAAGAAGCGGATGGAGAAATTCAATAATTTCCGAGCAATCAATCCCCGTGCTGATTACTTTCTTTTGACGTTCTAAGCCAGAATCTTAGCTACATGCTAGAAAAATTACTAGTCGAGTAGAAGAACTTAAACTTGGAAATCACTTTCTCGAAAAATAACTAATTGACTTGTGAATATTATCAGAAATGAATTACAGCAAACATCCATGTAGTCTTGTAAACCATGCATTACACCAAACATGTCGGATTGCTAAATCATATGAAGGTATTGTCAAGGAGATCTGACATCCATTTTTGATGCCCGTTTTCATTCCCTTCATCTTCTGATGACACGGTGGAGGCTCATCAAATGCCATTGCTATGTCTTCCTAGGATGGGCGATGAGAGACAATGGTCGCTGTTGCCATGGTCACTGACAATGATGACCCGTCCTCCATCTTTGTGAGGCTTGTGTGTCTGCAGACACTTTGCCATCCTGTGTCCTGCAGCTGCAGCATACTCTTGTGGTACTGCCATCTTCGGCTGCACTCCTCAACCCCTGGCAGGTCATTATTATTCCTGCCCAAGCCGCTGACCATTAGACATTTTATGATGAAGCCTGGTGGTCTGATCGCTGTGAATTCCATCCTCTCCGTCTGTGTAACATGCCCGGCCCTTCCACAGACGCACATAAAAGTGCTCTGCTGCCATGAATAACGCCCAAAGACGCTACTTGGCCCTGTGATTTAGAAGCCAATCTCCTGTCTATTCTTCGCCAAATATTTTTGTCCTCCCCGGACTACTTTTCTGCTGATGAGGCTGCTTCTAAACAAAATACACCTGCCTCCTAGAGTTGCTAGCCTTGACTCAAAAGACTTGGAGTCCTTTGGTCAATTTGGTCTCCCTCTGGATGCAAGATAATTTGAACTTATTCAGTATCATCTGAGCCTTTCATACACTATTCACATTCTGCCTGTGATTAACAAAATTGTATTCGCATCTGTATGACATGATGACCTCCCTATGTATGAGCCTAGCTCTTTGCTTTACAGCATTAGTGGGAGTATTCATTAAACTTTCAGAATAGCGATAGCCAACAATTGTATTATTTGGAAAAAACACCTTTTATGTTTATCAAATAGCAGATTACAATTTCATTATGAATATTCATTACTTACTTAATTCTTAATATATTCCAGGTAAATTTCTCTTCTGCCTAAATAAAGAGAAATATATATATAGAGATAGATAGATAGATATACCTGGGGATTTTTGGTTGTGTCAAGTCGTTCAATATGGTCATACACTTTGGCACTTGTTCACAATTTGCAAAGTTCAACTTGCACCTTTGAAAAGCTTTCATCGTTGTATACCTGCTAAAGTTTTACTTGTCTATTCAGGAATGAGCGAGGATACTCGGGAACACCTGGAGTACAAGGCACAACAAACTGACCCCATGACGACCTCTTACCCATTTATGGACTACACATAAACTTTCCAACTTGTGCCTTCTCTTGTCCCAACCACCACTGCCACAGATATCTTACTGTCAAGTCAGTAACCAATATAATTCTGGAAAAATAATTGATTGTCCTCCACAAAACCTATTTTTAAAATTTAAAACTGAAATAATCAAACTAACAAAGATTGATCAGTGTGTAATCATACAACTGCAAATTAAAACACTAATTAAGACTGACATTACCCTGGTATTCAGCAAAATAAATAATTTGCTTTGAGCCCCCTTTTCACAAATTTGAATTTTCTTTTTTCTCTTTATGCTAAGCTCATTAAAGATTGTGCAGACATCTCCACTTTCCTCTTTCTTTTGTCTTCGGCTCAGCCCTTCAGTATTCCCATACTGTGAGTGTAATGAGCGGTTAGCAGGCCAGACTGACCAATGCTGACCCTTCACATAGACTGACCAGCACAAACAAAAACACATATACAATATCACAGGTAGGCCAGACGCTTTTGTCCCTCAGGGTCAGAGATCGCTGTATTTGTGAAGCATTCCTTTCTCTCTTACACCTAAAAAACCTGTGTTCACTTTCTGGACGGGGAATCACCTGGCAGGGCTCTCCGCCAGCATACTTTGTACACTTCTTCTTTGCTCCTTGACACTGCCTACCACCCATTTAATTTTTGACAACTTGCACAAACAAAATTATGTTCCTATTAAGCTGACTCCAGAACATTATATATTTGAAATACAAATTATTTGTGAGTTAGTTGGTAATTAGGTATATTATGGACTGCAAATGAACTGGATGTTTTCATTAAGAGCTATCAGTTTGCACACATATATTTCAACAGAATTGATTTGTTGTGAGGGGATCCCATGAATGCATGTGACTTATCTCCTGCCAGGTCTATATGGGTCAATCATTTAAGTGCATCATAAAAGCCCTGTGTGAGATGCAACGGACATAGATATCCTGTCAGAGGAGGCAACGTTGAGCCAGCTCCCTCCAGCCAAACAGGCCCAGACAATGCAGCCCACCATCCGACCACATCTCATGTTTTATTTCTCACCCTCAGATTATTATCTGCCATTTAAAATTGCCAATACAATATATGCAGTTTGACAAGTAGAATGAACTGCTTCTCATCCATTAGAATGCAGCAACTGTCTTTCAGTCATTTTGAAGATGAGCAGGTTAGAGATATTTGTTTTTCGACCTTCTGATACTCTCCCTTGAGGAAAATCCTTGTCAAAGTAAAGATTTTTTTCATAATTGAATCTCGAGCCATTTTGACAAGCCTGACGACCTGCAAGATGTGCCATGGTCCCCCAACATATAAATGTATCAGCATATACTATCCCTTCTTAAATATTATCTATAATGAAGACCAAGCACTAAACATGCTAGGGGAGGATATCTCTTTGTCAAGGCCATGGCCATGTTGAATTGCAGGACAGATCATGAGGAATCATAAAATCTCTGGAAACCACCTCCCAATATTGCTGACAATCTAAATCATCGGTGTGAAAACCATGAATGGCCTACAAACTCTATGCATGCAATATCATCGCATTTGCAATGTTTTATTAATCCCACGCATTTCAGGTCGAGCTGAATTAATGTTTGATGAGGCAGTCAAGACTACGGCAGTGTATCCGAGTAGGCCAGGCTTATCCAGTCGAGAGAGAGACAGAGGGAGAGGGGGGGAGCGCCATTTACTTATTGCAATGGCAGGCTATGCAGTATCCCACACCTCTGACTTCTCTCTGTCCAACCATATGAATTAATTCTGGCACCGTCCCATCACTGTGGATCAATCTTGCAGCCTGGCTTCGCTGCAGGCTTCGCCAGCCTTCTAACTCCTGCCACACTTTCTGCCTTTTAATCTAAGCGTTGGCTAAGAAAGTCCTGGGTGTTATCCAACACTATCCACTTGTAATATTTGCTAGATTCTCTAATGTAATTTCTTAGGATGCATCACCACCACTACTTCTACCAATGAATATATTGGGGGGGAGGGGGTTGGGGTTAGTTAATTTGGAGCAAGGATTGTAATACTCCCAGTAGCATGGTAACATTTTGATAATGATACCGATGGCAGAATGTTGTGTCATCCATCATTGTCCAGAATGCCAATATTAATGCACTATATCTCTGTTAATTTAATGGTCAGTTACTGCAGCTCCACCTACTGGCACAAACTATATTTCTTGTGAATGTTAGGGGGCTGGGGAGGTCCATCTTGGTGACCTCAATATCATTTTTGTCAGCCCAACTACAACCTGTCACATGTCATTTATTCATTCATCTTTTTGTCGGGCAGGCCAAGGGAAAATTAGGTCAAGTTTGCATAAGGGCATAACATGTAAAACAATATCCCTCATCAATGCAGACATCAATAACATCTTAGCATGTGCTCCTTGCCATGTGTGCATGGAATGTTTTGGTGTAATTTTTTTCTCTCACAATATCCAATAGACTAAATCCATGTGTTTCTTTACTACTATGAACATTGTGAAAAAATATGCAATACAGGAAATTTGCTGCTTTGAGAAAAAGATGGAGCTTTTATATAAACATTGCTTCTCCAGCCTTGAATGACAATGATAATCAGCTTTTTGTTGTGTTTCTCACAAAAGCAAACCCCACGTTTTCAGATCCATAACAAACCTTTTGATTACTTTTCCTTTCATTCAAATATTTCTGAAACACAACACCAATTAAAACTAGCTCCCATGAAATGATATACCAATTATATTTCCATTTTCAGAATCTAATTGCGTCCAAATATTTCATCCAGCACCTTTGGCTTAGGTGTCATTTCTCACTTTAAAATGTTTTCATGTCAGTATATTCTTGTCGGAGCAGTAATCCTCCATAAGTATGTTACATCATGCAAAACTCTCGTAAGGCCGGGTAGTAAACAGCGGAGGACACCAGGAGACGTATTGTATTTTGCCAGGGATTTTTAATATTGAGTTATTTAATGGTTCGTATAGCACCGCACAAAGATGAATGATGATGGAGCGATCCTGGTTAGATCAGAGCCGGCCAAAGCCAAGGCTCATGCATCGTAATAAAGCCACACATTGACCTAATTACATCCCAGCCATGACAGGGCTTTGACAGGCTCCCTACCTCACCACAAACTGCCAGCCAGCGGTTGACCTTGCACATGCAGGCATGCATTCATATGACAGAACCTCTGACAGGAAGCACATTTGTTTCCATGGTAACATAATTTTGACCCAACCATGCTAGCCGAAACCTGCATCATTAGAACAATAAAACATATTCAGGTGTCTGTTTGCAGAGCATAATATAACATGACAGGTGTCTAATATCAGGTGCCAAAGACACTGGACAGCCCACAGGGTGGCATGAGCATGATTGTGCATTCAGCTACCGTGGCACTGTCTCTCCATCATGCATTCACTGACGGACAACGTGTCGGCATACATCAATGCCGAATCAACACAGCCAGAGCAAAGAGCACATCTTGGCAATGACACAAACACTGCACCACATTCAACAGTGCTGTCCCGTTTTTGCACACTGCTCTGAACGCCAACGATGTTTCACATCTTTTGCATTGATTAACCTCCCTCGTCAGGCGAGTTGTTGCCAGCCATGGCATGCATTTTGTGGCAGTCCTTTTGCCCCTACGATGACAGCCACACTGCCATCCATCCTCCGTCGCATTAGCTGCCATTATACACACCCGCCGCCAACGTCGCCCAAACACCAACCATCAAATATTCAAGATGCCACAAAAGACAATACCACTCTCCTACATTTCCATATAAGCCTTGTGTGGCTTTGTATATCATTCATGTAATGGGATCATATTCAGCCGCAAAACACTTTCAATATCAGCTCCTATCATCTTTTGCCACTGAGAAGGGCCATTTCTCTAATTTCTATTATTTCTTTTGGATGATAATCTATTAAATCTAAAGGAAAAAAGTGTCTTCCTAACTTTATCAGAGGGTGGTTTACTTAGAAGGCATGATAAGATAATCACTAGTTTTTGAGTGCCTTATCTTGCTAAATATTTATTTGATTATTCTGATACTAATCATTTCAATTATGCATTTAAACAAAAAAACTCATCTCATCCTTCCCAAGCTTCATGTCTCTGATGAAATCAACGAAAATAAAAGTCATACATTGCTTGAAATATACATGCCATTACAAGTACGCTATGCTCAACTGCAGGATATGATCCAACATCGCTGCAAGGCAGTAGCTTGTTTTAGACCCCATCATCCACAGATACATATCATAAATGATTCTGCAAAGAGGGTGCCCATGTGCAAGTGAGCTAATCTAACCACACCCACAAGCGATGCCAACTTTACCACTAATCATTGGACTCAAAAGTGGCAGCACAAAGCGCACCTTTTTCATTCAAAGCATAAAAAGATAAGCATGCTAAACAAGTGGGAGACATCTCGGTGCGATGGATCACCACCATCATCATCATCATAATGCACTCATTCTGTGATCACCTCATCAGATGTACATTATTTTTGCACCTGAATAAAGATTTTACCTTTGTGTTTCCAATAGCAAAGTGACTTTCTCGGCAGGCATAAAGTTGGGCCCTAATAAAACAACCTCATATCATCACCAGTTCACATATCTATTAAGATGCACAGCAAATCTTGCAAATAACAATCATACAAAGTTTCCATTTTAATACCAAACCACATTCATTTCAATATTATTCCTCACAATTTATCATACAATTCCAATTTGAGATGAGATCTTAAAATGACATACAAAATAAGAGAAAGAAATTCTAAAAACTTTTTTTCACCTCAATATATTTTGAAAGTCTTTAGTTTTCACAAGGTAATCCATCTAAAAATAGTTCATAGTCATGTGCATAATGGTTCAGTGCAAAAAGGTCAAGGCCCCTTGACAGATGATCAGTCCAAAAATAAACTGATTATTTTTTTCCTTACATATCATGAAACGATTCATATAAGCATCATATATTCTCATCATATGTGTTCAGTGCAGCCCACAATATGGGGTTTACCACATATATAAATCATCTGAGTGGTATGAGACACCCTTTATGAGATGAATGTTAAGTAAGCTTCAAGTCATGCCACAAAGTTTACATGATATATTATTGTTCATCGATACACTTAACCTATCTGTTTGGTTAACCAAGAGAACCACTGCAATAGTAACCCAATAAAAGAGGCTTTCAACAGTAATTAAGTTTGAATTACTGTACATTTGCTTCCTGAAATTAATCTTATCCTTATTAGTTTGGCCACAAGTTGTACCACATCAAAGGACAAGAGGGGGCATTCAGCAAACAGGGGGTCAGTCAAACGGAAAGGGAAAAAGACCTCATAACAACCTACAAACCCAATCTCCCACCACACCCCTTGTATTACCAACCAATCCCCTAGAAAAACCACTCATATCAGCGAGTTGATTATCTCTCGCATTTTGCACAGAATTTCTCATTTCCGCATATGCAGGTGAAGTGAGTGGTCGGGGACGTGGAACTGTGGCAACACGATAATGGATGGTGGTGCGTGAGACGTAGCTATGGTGGCACAACACACAGTCTGTGATAGTCTTATAAACTGCAATCCCTTGTGATATCCCAACAAACATGCTGCCACCATTTGTGATCGATGGTTTTGGTGGTCGCAAGTCGCAGCTCTTCAGAGGCTGGGAGGATTGCAGTCTCCCGCAGCAAACCCACTGCCTCCGAGCTCTGACGAAGTCTCGCGCACATGTCCAAGCGTCCATATTTGGGAGGGCATAAATATTCTGGCACAAGAGTGGAGGTCTTCCAAGGCAGCTGTCAAGCCCGACCACCTGAGACGCAATGCCTGCATCTCGCATTAGACAAGACCCGCAATAGACAGGGCCAGGAAATGGATGCTGCATTATAAATCGACCCAGCAACACAGAGACAAGGCAAAAGGCCACCCCTCCTGAGATCCACCGATGACCACTCACAGCATCTCACCAACACAACAAAACCTTTAAATGCATAGCACTCAGACCAGAAAATAATGACAAATCTTATCTTGCTAACTTTTTATATTCACTTTGGCTTCATGAAATAGATGCATTATGGCTACTTGTTAACAAAAAAGCAATATATCTAAATAATTGGTATCAATTTTGATGGCCATATGCTTTCATAACTACTTAAGTGGAGGTTGTGTGCGAATGAATAGATATCAATGCAGTCGTGTAAAGGTTAGCGTGGTATGATCATCGGTGGACAATAAGCTTGTGCAAACTGCACCACACACAAGCCTTGCCACGAATTATCACTCGCTCTCAATCAATAATTAAGAAAGGCTAACATGGCTGCCTGTTTTGCAATATGACAAGCTGGATACAGCCTAAACTAGCTCGAAAACCGGCTGAAGCCTGCTTGCCAAGGCCTGGCCCTTGGTAGCTACCACTTCTGCCATCGTGCCATCGCACAGTGCCGCCTCAGCCCTTGTTCTGTTTCCTGCCAATTTGGACTGGCGGGCAGAATGTCTTCTTGGAACGGACCTGGCTGACCCAGCGGCATCATGCCTGGACAGTCAGACAGCCTTCCACTACACTTGCTTCCTAATATTGTGTAAGAATATCTGCTCACAGAAAGGAGAGCAAAAAAAAAGAAAAAAAAGCATAACTCCTATCTTGACATGGTATATGTGACTTCGCAGAGGATCAAAATCCTCTAAGATGGCATGTCTCTCTTTGAAGTCCATTTAAATTTAAGGTGTATAACAATACAAGTCTACTCCAAAGACCACCGTTATATTTCCATTTAAGTAAATCAAAATCAATTTTTAAACCAATTTTCTGAAGAGAAAAAAAAATGAATAAATAAATATTCTGAAGATCATCAAATTAGCAAATTTGTACATTGAACAGAAAATATTATTGACAGATCTATGGTAATAGAGGTCAACAAAGATATGGACTTGCCATTTACTAATCAATTATGGCCTCTGTAATATGGGCCAAAAGATTAATGTGTCCCCAGTCATTAATAAGCCATTTGTTATCTAACCACACCTTACTGGCTAATGGTACTATTTAATGATGTGGCAGGGGGATGAAAACCTATTAGGTACTTGTTTAACCTTGCTAACTACCTGTAAATCTCATGTGATGTCAACATAGGCACCCATCATGCACCTGTATAAAATATCTCCTTCCCATGATACTTTATTAAAAAAAAGCAACACTCTGTATCAAATATCATCAATAAACATTTTTTGTTAGAGATTTATTTGCCATAAATGTGTTGGAAATGCTTAAAGTGAGTGCCTAATGTCTTCAAAATAAGATTTAGTAATAACTAAATTGATTCACATATCTAAAAAAGAAGCTTCAAAGGTCATGCGGACACTTACCGAGTTAGTTCCTTCCTATGTTGTTATTTCATGAACCTTCATGGAAACCTGCAAAGACAAGTGGAAAAGAACAATGTAAGGAGATATATATATATAAATAAATACATGTAGGGCAAGAGTGTCACAGCTCATAGTGTATGTCACGACATGTATTTAGGCACTAGAATATTAATAGATGTGACAATAGGAGGCGGCTGGTGGCAAGGTATCACCTGGCAGATTATGACAATGGTAGGAGAGCGCAAGACTGGGATATGGCAGGCTTGATCGCTAGTCTCCAGGCCTACCGTCGATGAATAATCATAACAAAGCATCATCTTCATATTGAAGGAATATTCCTACTGCATTGTCACAGCGCTGTTTAAACGCAAATCATGGCAGGGAGGAGGGAGGGTGGGGGGGTCTGGCGGAATAGTGGCGGCGGTATTTTATCAATCACTCCCCAGTTACGGCTGTGTGCGACTCTTTGCAGCTTAATCCCTCGCAGCGATTTAATTAGTGTGAATGCAAAATTGCCTCCAACATGCAATCGTTGCGGAAGGCTTCAAAGACAAGATGAAGCGATCGCAAATGCTGCTTCTCTCTACAAATGTGCAATCTTTGCCAATAACGAGGGTACGCCATGCACTGCTGAGCAAAATTTCATGAACAAATCTATGGAAACTGCATTCTAATCGACATACAGATATAATAATATACTCTTAACTAACAATCTGAGCATGATTTGCCTGCAATGTCTTTCAGTATCATTTTAAACCATTATCAAATTGCTTTCCTGCAATTTTCATAGATATATATTAAGAAATACAAAACAGATTGGATTTAAAGGTGACTTGAAAAGAAAATCTAGTGGAGATATTTGAAAAATAAATGTGGTCTTATTGGCTTGACGAGTGACACGAGGCCATTCAGCCTCAGTAGGTAACCCATTCTGAGGCTGACAAGCACAGGATTACAATACATGACTTGACCTATCGAGGGACACTATTATTACAATCAGATCCATCCAGATATTTCTTCTTTTCTTTACCTTTCTGACACTGTTTGTTTGTGAATATTGATTTCAAAATGAACCAGACCATGGGTTAAATGACCTTCACCAAAGAAATTATGTAGAGATATTGAATTCGGCATTTGATATGTTCATCCTAATTTTACTTGTTAGAATTACTGAGATAGGTTTGTGTGTGTGTGACAGGAGACCCCCTGTCCCTGCCAGAGACCAGGCATTAGGGACTGAGTGTGAGATGTGTGGACCCCTCATGATATACCAGCCATATTATCAAGGACATTTCATACCGTGGCTTGGGTAGTTTGACAACGACAAGAGAGGATGGTCACAGGAGATGAGGGTGTTCTGATACCAAACACATTTGCATACCAAGTTTTTGAAGAGAATGGGGTATCTGACAAAGATATCCTCCAAAGGGGCACAGAAACACCATCTCTTCACACCTGGCACTGCAAGATGATGTGGAACCCCCTCCCCAATGCACACTTTCCTGGAAATGTCTGGCCTCTTGTTTGGTCTATGGAAACCCCCCACACAAGCAAGGTAATATGTAGAAGATGGGAGATTATCGACATTAAACTAGCTGTAAGCTAATGTTTCTTGTTCAAATGATCAATGGAAAATAAAATTATCTTTATCTTTATCTTTTATCTTTAAACCCCCTGTACAAGCCAGTAGTTTGCAGGAGATTGGTGTTGTTTTGACACTGAAACCCCTATACAAGAAAAAACCTGTACAAGCCAGTGGTACGAAGCAGATGGGAAGATGTATCAACATCAAACCCCCCTGTACAGGCCAGTAAATTGCAGAGAATGATGGGTCGAATTGACATTTCCCCCCTGTACACGCCAGTAGTTTGTTGAATATGATGGTTGTATTGACATCGAAACCCCCAGTACAAGCCAGTGGTTTTCAGAGAATGAAGGATGGTATTGATATCAGACTCCCCCTGGACAAGCCAGGCACTTTGCTGGGGAATAGTGTGTGCTGAGCATTGGTGGTGTTTAGCAGTTTGTAGGTGCAGTATCTGGGGACATTGGTAGTCTGTTCAGAAGGCAAGCAAATGGAGTTTGGATGTAGCCTACATCAAGTGGGATCTGCAGGCTCAGGCCTTGGAAACATCCCACCTTTACCATGATCAAGCCACATTTACATGTAGGCACTCTCCTGAAGCACCAAACAGGTGTCACCCTCCCTAGTCCATTAAACAATGTATACATTAAGGATGGAAGCGATATAATGAAGCTAGAACCCATCTCCATTTCTTCTACATTTTTGTCTTAAATCAAAGTGATATCATCCATCTGTAATAGATGCCATAAATTTACATGTCATCTCCAAGCTTGGGTATCCTTGCAGCAAACTCACCTGGAGAACACAATCAACCTTCATGATATATCAGGTGTAATTAGTAATATTCATCATTATACCTGCTCTCAAATTTCTTCCCATTACACGCATTTTCTTTTCAAATCCATTAAACCTTGTGGAAAGGCAAGGTAGCTCTTATTACCTTCATGTTAAAAACTTCCTTATATTATTTACTGGATTCTTCAGTAGTTGGCAGGCTTCAAGTTCAAGCTCTTAGCCTTGACAATTCAATTTTCCATTTACTTGCCCACATGGAAAGTTACTACTGAAAATTTCCTTGTCCTGATACTTATATTCTTGCTCTTTTTCAAATGACAGTTGGTATGCATTATTAAGAATTGTTCACAATATTTTTAATTGCATTTCTTGAGAAATTTCTGTCCAAAATATAATTAAACAGCAATTAGAAGTGGAAGCAGCTCAATGCGAAAAACATGCCTGCTATATTGGGGGGGGGGGGGGGGGGGATAATCTGCCTTGTTAAAAGTAACTCGAACATCTAGGACTGTTTGAAAGAATGAATGTTTGGATTGAAGAACTTTGTAGTGGTTCATTAAACATATCGAAAAAATGTTAACGTTAACATGGTAAAGTGTACAGGGCAATTATGCAATTTGCTTTCAGATAACTGCATGTCCACCAAGAAAAAGAACTCACTTGCCAAAACTGGTTACAAACACAGTCGGATAACTTGAAAAAGTGGTTAATATTGGTGATAAGATATCCTCTGTGATTATGATCACTGACATAGATTGTGATTGGAAAGATGCTTCAAGTTGTGGCTCCATGATTATTTACTTCATGGGGTTATATGTAAATGTAATAGGTTGTAGTTGTAACCAGTATGTTTATAACAAGAGATCCTTCATATCCTTACACTGCAATACACAAATTCATACAACACCTGATACTGACCAGTTTAAAATCACACTGGGGAAAAAAGGCTTATGAAATGAATGGTGAGACAGGGCACTGCATTCTCCCATCCCCCACCAATCAGAAGGAATCCACACAACTTGCCTCATAAAAACTTTCACATTTACTGGTAAAGTGTGTACTTGTCATGCCATCATTCCCTGTGCTGCATCTGTCCTGAGACTGGACTTGAACGTTGAGTCACAAACTCCTAATTCTCTGAACATTTGTCACATCTGCATGAAACAAGGAGTCACTTATGACTTTGTTGGTGTAGGTATTATACATGATGTAAAAGGCATCATAAATCTTGTAACATCCATCAGTCTGCTGCATTCAAATTGTTTCTTTTTCTGCTCGTAAAATCTCTAATGTTTCGTTTGCATTCTGCAATTAGCATATGCCATTAATACTGGTGATGATGTTATAATTTAGCATGTGTGTGCACCTGGTGTTGTAAGATACATCCAATACTTTTTAATCTATATGGTGTCAAGGTTGCTATTTAGCTCAGCAAAGCATGTCTCGACACAGTATGTGGCCCTCACTATTTCTCTCTCTCTCCAGGGCCCTGGCTAGTCAATATGGGGGAGGAAGGCCAGGGAGAAAACCTCACAAGTTGATTCACATGGAAACAGGGGGCAGTTTCTGACAGCTTGCCTTGCCCATAGGAGGTTTGGGACTGGCATGCACTCGCAAAAACTACCACCACCACCAAACACAGGACAAAGAAACGTGTTCCAAAATAGCTCCTCAACGGAGCGACAAAACAGCACAACTTGTGCCCTCTTTACTCTAGCAATGCTAAGCTGTGGGCCACTTATGAATCAGGCAGCAAGATTACTGTCTCATTTGGTGTACAGGTGTGTTGCCGATATTGACGTAGCCTTATAATATATATATATATATGCCGGTGTACGGTACATGTGACTGGCTGTTAGCTTGCACCTTGTTCTTTTCCTTGATCTGTCTGGTGTGTATAAATATTGATCACATAGATATACAAGCTTTATCCAACATCTCTTAGTGCACTTGAGTTTAGGTTTTAGCAGTGGGCTGACACACAAGTCAATCACAACATGAATAAACTGAAAATACAATCTTCCCTTTCATGGTCTTGTTCGATTATTCAGCTAATACAAAATGCAAAGTTACAATCTCATCTAAATTTCAACTGAAAAAGTGGATTGTGATGCAATGTTAATCAAAAATTAATTACAAAAAAGCACCAATATTACATGATATTGCAAAAACCCATTCCCTGTTACAAATTCAACTAATTCTTGATTACTATACACAATCGTGTACGGATTGAGTGCAACATAATACAACTGGATACTCCTTTGTTTGCAATATATAATGGCTGGCAGGTAGATAATGAATATATCTGCAAGTCGCTATTGTTGTCATGTAAGAACAAAGCTGTGTGAAACCAAAGACAATCAGGCTTGGTGTGACAGGTGTGTTTGTGACAGATCATCGTTTAACAACATTATTTATGATTCACATGCCTTAAATAAATTTAAGGTAGGTCTTATTGCAGGTCAGAGATAATGAATGACTGACTAAATATTTAATACAGAAGACAGAACATAGCAGCTCTGGGATGTGTGATAGGGACGAAGGCCCACTAGATACCAGTTTGTATGTTTGGGGCTTAAATCTAAAAAAGACCCCACAATTATAACCATGACATAGGTCATGAGGTTGAAGAGAGGGGTTTTCCTGAGTTTATATTCTTTGATAGATAAATTATAAAAGGGTAGTATACTATTATAATGGGAATGGGGGAGGGGGCATACATCCAAATGCATGGAGGATTGAGGGGAATACGTCCCAATATATGGAGGATAGAGGGGAATACGTCCCAATATATGGAGGAATGAGGGGAATATGTCCCAATATATGGAGGAATGAGGGGCATATGTCCCGATATATAGAGGATTGAGGGGCATATGGCCCGATATATTGAGGACTGAGGGGTGTATGTCCCGATATATGGAGGACTGAGGGGCGTATGTCCCGATGTATGAGGATTAAGGGGCATATGTCCCGATATATGGAGGACTGAGGGGCGTATGTCCCGATATATGAGGATTAAGGGGCATATGTCCCAATGTATGGAGGATTGAGGGGCATATGTCCCAATGTATGGAGGATTGAGGGGCATATGTCCCAATGTATGGAGGATTGAGGGGCATATGTCCCGATATATGGAGGATTGAGGGGCATATGTCCCGATATATGGAGGATTAAGAGGCATATATCTTGATATGTGAGGGATGGAGGGGCAAATGAAGGAGAGAGGGGCATATGCTAATGGCCTAGTATATGAGGGAAGGGAAGGATGTCTGGTCTGCAAAAGTCGTTTAGCACAAGTGATATATACAAGTATCTCACACACACTACCATCCCAATAAATACATTGTGCAATGTAACTTAATTTCGAAGGGATCTTAAATCTTTTAAATTCCATTGATTCTTGAAAACTTTAGGCGATCAGCTTTTTGGTCTTTTGGTGATTATCCGTTGATCTCCCTCTGTGTCTCTGTGTGTGGTTTGAGACAGGTAGATAGTTAATAAAGGATGCAGCACACCTGCCCAAAACGACCTGGACAACACCCACTGGTCTCAACACCTGCCAAAACCTACACATTATATCATGCACCTCATATACAAATCCAGGAATACCGAGAGAGGAGGGAGGGGAGGGGGTCAGACACTGCTTCACAACAACACAATATCATTTACACAGGTGGTCTCATCCAATGTACAAAAGAAAAATTACAATATCATGTGCATAACTCGAAATGCTTTTGTTCCACAAAACACACGTTCATATTTATTTGCTTGCCTAGCAGGACATTGTAAATTATAATAATAGTACTATCACCTTTCATGCTTCATACATATGTATATGTCATGCACTAACATGCAAACAGTACAAAGGTACAAGCATTTGAGTCAAAATAAGGTCATGTTAGATTGACCCAATATCAAGAACCTATGGAATGACAGATCAATAACTTCAATGTGGTCTCTATATAGTACAAAATTTACATGATACTCTATGATACATCTAACTGAACAGAAATCTGAAAAAAATATCCACATGCCTCACATATCA
Source organism: Amphiduros pacificus (assembly GCA_949316495.1). Classification (NCBI taxonomy): domain Eukaryota; kingdom Metazoa; phylum Annelida; class Polychaeta; order Phyllodocida; family Hesionidae; genus Amphiduros; species Amphiduros pacificus. Next base: position 33,330,898 of record OX439002.1, read on the forward strand.
ACTTATACAAAAAAACACCAAAAAAAACAGCAAACATGAATTCACTTACCAGCAAAATCAGTAAAAATTGTTTCCAGAAATGGGGTCAGGGTTAAGGGAACCAAAGTAGGACAAGGGGAAATTCCGGAGATTGGGGGAGAGCAGGGCCTGCCAGCTTGTGTGGATGCTGAGAGGAGGAGGCTGGAGGTGGGTATTGATAGCTTCTTGGGGACAGGGGTGGCCTGGTGCATTCCCATTCATTTAGACAAAGTGATCACCTACCCTCCATCCAGGGCCACTGTACTTCATTAACCTAATTAATATTATTACTAACAATAAAGAAGTTTTTATCTTTTTATGGATTTAAATGGTGGGTATTTTGCTCAATTAATTTCTGCTCTTCCAAAAAAAATTAATACAGTGTTTTATCTGATGGCATTTGTGTAATTGTTAAATCGTCTCACACAATTGTGAGACTGTTTCGTTTTCAGTTAAACAAAATGTGGGAATCATTCAAGCAAGAAGAATTGGCCATTGCAGGAGGGTAGGTTTTTTCAGTGTGGGCCACCCCATATCCCAGCAGTGCACTCCCTCCCATCAACAACAAGGCAAACAGGCAACACACAAGAAACAAGATTCCTTGCTCTAGTTTCCCCCATGGCTGGGCCTGGGCCTGGTAGTTTATAAGCTTCACTTTTATACATTCCCAGCCAAGCCTGTTGGGGAGAGGAGACGGGGAGTTGTCAGATACTTGACAGGTCCATGCATGGAAACCCACTGACCTGGCTGCCTGCCTTGTATCATGCAACAACTGCCTCTCCACAAACCAACCTCTCTCTATGCTACACTTCACTCTAGCAATTCCTACCACTGGCCTGACAAATATTTTGAAACGGCCAGAAAATAAATGAACTTCCCCTATAGATGTGGATGATTCTACCTTACTATGCTAATTGCTTGAAAATGTTTGCATTTTATTGGACTACGGGTATTGCTTGATGTGCATTCGTAAAATATTTTTTTAAATCAGGTAGGCAACCAAAATAAAATTGGACAAAAATTCTACACAGGGTTGAGGAAGAAAATGGTGGCAATCTGGCATCAGACAGGCTGGGACGAGTTGGTTCACACAGATGGAAAAGTACAGGTGCAGATGTATGGCCCAGGAAAAGCAGACATCAACTCCTTCATACCTTAGCCACTTGAAAAATCTCAACTCTCTGCACAAAATCTTTCCCCAACACCTGAAGCCAGATTTGAAAGCTTTCAACCCACTCCCATGTTAAAAGTTCTATCATTTGCTAATTTATTATCATTGTTTGGCATAAGTTCAAGCTGCAGCAAAATAAAATATATACATCTTGCTGTGCAATCTAAATGTTTGTGAAACTCAGAGCAGGTCAATGGCAAGAAATGAAAAATGTGTATCCTGTATAAACCATTTTATATTCACAGAAATATATATGTCCTAATCTTTACCAATCTATCAGTATGGTTAAAATGTGAACAACCTATTTAAAGCAATAAATAGGATGTTGCCATCAATAATATTTCCTCTGGAGAAACATGTCTTAAACATCTAACATGACATTTGCATCTGACTTATGCAGTCATGTCCACTGATCCAATTAGGTAGAAATGACTGGAACACAGAGATACAGGCTGGTCACTGTCCACTGTACAGGCTGACCACTGCCCACTTTGATGATGTCAGTACTGCAGGGACAGCCAGCTTCCTGCTGCCTCCTACTATACCAACAAATGGCAGTTGAGTAGATTTTAAATTCTGAGGAGCGTCATGCAGCACACTGAATAATGGTGTATAAATAGACAAGAGGCCGGGAGTTAATTCCTGCATGTCCGACACCTCATCATGCATCAGGCTGGGGTTGGAGATGTGGCATGTTAGAAGTAGGACCACCATCACCACTACCACCAGCAGCAACATCCAATAATCTTCATCTGACATAATAATATCACCACCAGAAATGGTCATAAACATGTAAGCCACACCACACCAGTTTCCATTATTTCCAAAGCAAATAAAGTCAATCCAGGCTGTTTTATGTCAAATCATGTATACTCTGCCAATATTTGAAGATTTATAGTCTTTATCAATTTTTTTCTCATAAACATGACAAATGAAATGATGCATTATCACTTTATTTGTTTTTGAAAATTCTATCCCATAACACAGATCTACAGTTGTACAATAAATTTTACAAAGGAACCATATATCTAATCACCAGCCTCATTTATCAAATCCCATATACCCCATATTATACACATGTATAATGAATAACCACAGAGATGTATATTAATAGTGATATTAAAATAGGTACATCAATGTTAGTCACTGATATGTTGACAACTGATGTACTTTTCACTGTAAAACATCAAGATAAACCAATAATTTGCCTATATGTTATTTCTAGTAGGGCAACACTGGCATTTACAGTGCTATGCCTACAGAAGAGTACAAGTCCATTTTTCATTGGGTGGTTATGATAGATCCAGTGCGCATCATTTATCACAAGTGGCGTGCTTGCTCATCCCGGCCCGCTGTGTGTGCTTATTTATCGCTGTGATCCATACATCATATTATACAGGTGATACGTGGCCGCTATTGTGGCACGCTGATCAATGCTGCCTCCAGATTGGCTCTGTATTGAGTTTCCATTCTCGTCTCAGGCGGCTGCGATGGCCAGGAGATTCAAACCCGACCCAGGCAGGCGAGGCAAGGCGAGGCAAAGCAGGCAGGCTCCACTGGCAAACAGTACCCATGACACATTAAACGAATACATTTGCAGCACCAAATACATAATACATTTGGCTGACACAATGGGCCGAGGCAGCAGATGGAGGTCTGGATGCGTCCCAAGTGTCAAACTGAGATACAGGCCCCCGCTACTACCAAGTGCAAACCCATAACGTGACTGTGACCAGCATCCTGGGGTAATTACCATGCAGGGTCACCCCATCTCCCTAATCCTTGCCACATCATAATTCCCACACATTGACTTCTTCCATTTAATCCTCTGCATGACTTCACATACATTTATCATGATTGGCTAATTTCTTGCCCTAAAAGATGTACAAAAAGAGGCTTAAGGCTCACAAGTATATGTGTGTATATATGTATGTGTGTATATGTATGTATAAAACTGGGTGGTTTTGATAGTATATGTATGTATAAAACTATCACTATCATACATATAAAACTATCCCTATCATACATAACTATAACTATCAGTGGCCATATTATACGTACGTGCTACACATGCCCGGGTCACTCTCCTTGTGCACACAAAGAAGGGCAAGAGAGTACACAGGCAGTGGGGGATGCTTGAGTGAGAATGTTGCCATTACTGTAATGATAGACATCAAGCAGTTAGCTTGGTGTTGATAAAAGCTGGCAAAGCCCGATATCACACGGAGGGGAGGCCAGGTGTGCATGGCTCAGGTCCTCCGACATGACAGGTAACCCAGCTACAATCCTGCCGAGTCAATGCCCCAACCAATACACTGAGAAACACCATTTCTTTATGTGCCCTCAGCCAGTCTCCTTATAAAATACCTAATGTGCTATTCTTTCAATGCCTCCTGCTTTTTGAACAAGCTCCCTTTAAACTGCTCTACAATGCAAAAAGATTCGCACAGAAGTTGTATAGAGAGAGAAAACTAACACACTGTTTCTTTTTTTTCATTATAGACACCGAGAAAATTAATTTGAAAAACATCTCACAAATGCTATTGATTTCCAGTGGCTGAGCCAAAAGGAAATGTGGCCCTGCCAAATAGCGACGAAGACCTCCCGAGAAAGGCTAACCTTGCGTGGTGGATGTCGGCAGTGCCACTCCAATACCAGATCATCAATTCCTCGGCTCTTTCATCCACGTTTGGTCAAAATAGAATATGAGAACACTGTCTGAGAAGCCAGACACGTAGGGTTGAATCACACATTCAATCTGTGACTTGTGTCCTTCTGAGGATTGCCAGTCAGTGTCTGCCCATGACTAACATCTCCAAAAACAAAGTCTTTACCTCATTTTAATTAATGCCTGTGGAATTGACCCACCTCACGTGTGTTGTTATAACATGCCATAATGATAATGCAAATCCATGTCAACCATCTAAAACCAAGTTTATATCTTTGTGAATCATTTCTTTAAAATTGTCAAAAGATAAGAAAAGGAAAGAAAAAAATAAATTAACAATTTGTAACTTTCAGGCTTAATTCTTTAATTTTCTGTATCCTATTTATCAGCAGGTTAAAAAATTCTTGTCTGACAATACTTTTGCAAAGACTTAATAAGACTTTGATATCAACCTTAAGAAAACCTTTTCACTCGAATTTGTAAATCAATCACTGAATAATGCAATCAATTAGGTCAGAAATGGATTGGTACAAAACCAATGTTCAATGTTCTCAGCATTTAAACTCTCTCGGGGGATTACAATTTCACTGGTTGTCTATCTCTTCATGAAAACTCAAATGCACACAGCAATGCTTGCATCCTCCCCCGCACCGTAAAACAGCACCATCATGATCAGCTGTTACCATATTCCACTCAGTAGAGCAGCAACCTGCTGATCAGCTGTTACCGTACACAACCCAAGGGAAGCACTTAGCCACAGCTCAGATGCTACTGTATGCAACCAAGTGCAGGCACAATATTATACCACTGATAAGATGTTATAAAACACAATCCAGTGCAGTTAAGGAGCGATGATCAGCTGTTACCATACACAACCCAAGGGAGGCACAGATCATACAAACCAAGTGCAGGTAAATTTAACCACTGATTAGATGCTATCAAACACAACCCAGTGCAGGTACTTTGTGACTGATCAGCTGTTACCATATTCAACCCAAGAGAGGCGTTTTGTCACAAGTCAGACAGTACCACATATAACCTTGTAAAAGTCAAGATCAATGATCAACTCCTGGTGTAGTGTTCATTATAATAATAGCATTCTTTTTTATTATTAGTTCAAGTTGTCTCAAACTACCTGCTGCCCTCACAAAAAAACCCCATCTAAATGTTCATCTTTACCACTTAAGTATTCCCAATCCAAGCCAAGCCGAGCTGAGTCGAGCTGACTCTTGTACCTGTGTTTGTCAATAAGTTCACATGTGTCATTGCAATAAAGGTGGTGATCATGATGATCACAGTGGGTTTGACTTTGACAGTGACCAGCACCTCACTGTATTGTCTGGTCATCACATGTGTGACATATGCACTATTCTCCTCAACTCGACGACACTCTTCTGAGCCTGATGTCATGCCAATAACAATATGGAACAGATGGTTCATATATAAACCATATCTACTTTAAACAATCTCATCAATTTTAATATATCCATCATTCATATTTGCTGTCTGTCACTTGGTTTGTCTGGCAAATGACCCATTCATTCCTGATCACAAAAAATTCAAATTACTTGACATATTTGCTTTTCAAAATATTCCATAAATTCCCCCAATCAACTCAAACAGATAAAGAATTTGTTAAAAAAAACAAGGGTGGGGGAGGAAGTGATGAAGTTGATATTATTGTGAAAGAAGGAATATTGAATACTAACCACAGTTTTATTTGTATCCAGGTCATGTAATTTAAATCCAAGCTGGCCAACAATGAACTTAATCTCCTTACTCAGAAGCATAGCATACCAAGAGAAAAACAGTCTGTGTGTGTATTTACTGCTGTCCTCCCCAAATGCCGCAATTCTCCAAATGTCCACAGCAAAGAATTGAAAAGTTCAGAGAGGTGTAAAGGAGTGCACCCCAGAAGTGGCCATGCTTGAAGGCCAGGACTCGGATGATGGTAGGAGTTGATGGTGTGGATGATGGTGGCGGCAGCGGGGGTTTTGCTACACAAGTCAGTGTGTGTGGCAAGGATGACACATGTGCCCTGGTATTGTCAAGTGCCAATATCACTCCAGCCTTCTGCAGCAGCAGCCTGTTTGGTCACCATGCCAACCACATCATCCTTACCTCCCCCAAGATGCTATTGCTGCTGCTACTGCACCATAAAGCCTGCATTGCCACTGGCCGCCCTCCATCATGTACTCAAACAAAATAACCGTGCCACTGCAATCCCAGCCTGCCAGCTCTGCCTCCTATGCACCAGATACAAGTCATCTCCATCTTGTATTCCTGGCCTCTCTCTCTCAGCAGCAGCTGCCGAAGCAAGCATCACCTCTCTGCATCCTCAATATCCCAAATCCACCATCAACTTGCCATTGATTACTTTTGAAACACATGTAATTGGATTGACAGATTGGAAAAATGCTATGCATAGAAGGTGGTCCAGAAGAACAAACAAGTGCAATGCCAATATCATTAAGACAATTAATGGGGATAACATAGTCTATTAATAAATATCTCTATTAGATATGCATAAATACTGCTTATTTTTAACCAATAGTGCCAACATTGTATTTTGAATATGAAGAAACAGAAACCTCTCTGTCTATCCTAAATCTTTACCTGTCTGTGATCGGTAGGTGGGATAATCCATGTGACACAGAAGCTCCCTCCAGATGGTCAACATGGGTCATTCATAAACCCCTCTGCGTTAACTTGTAATTGTGGCTTCCTTTATCATTTATATTTCACATAGAAAGATGCTGTGCCATATAGACCAATGGGGATGGATGATGACCTTAAGAATCCTCAGAACTACACCCTAAATACTTCATAAAGATACTGTGAATTGTAATTGTGAGAGCTACAGAACTTCAAAATCAACTGATATATGTTTACATACCGGTATCTGACATTTTAAAATTTGTCACATTATATATGTGTGTATATTTTTGTCTATGCACAATATCACAATTTATTGTCTTTGGTCTGAGATACAATGGTGTTGATGGAGCATGGACGAAAATAGTTTGGAGCGTGTGAAAACTTGGATTTCTCTTTCATCAAAAGTTCATCATTTTGAATAGTGCCTCCACAGTCACTGCTATGACTGCTCATATCTTGACAAACTACACACTTTAAAAAGCTCCTATCTGTAGAGCACCAAAATTATCTAAATAAAATCACATAAGATTTCTAACGGTGTGACTGATTGTAACTGTAAGCTAGTGCCTTAATGGTATTGATAATACTGTTAATGATCAGTTGAGCACCTTGGAAGTTAACCCATTGAATCCAGTTATCTCAACAATCAGGTCAATCTTTGCATTGCATTCATCTTAACTACCGAACTATTTAATCACAGTGTTTGATAAATCTGATAGATTCTTACAGATTTTTGAATAAATTCTCATGAACATGTTCTTTTTGCAAGATATCAGAAAAAGAAATAATAATCTCTGTCATTAATCTTAGATTTCAACGTTATTACAAATCTGTCCTTGATTGATCACACATTGGAAATGACCATACAAATCTGGGAAATTGCCAAGAACTGGAGAGATTCTAACAAAAATATAGCCATGTATTTATAACCAACGATGTCAAGATCAAGTACGCCTTTTTATGTGATGATATCTAGAGTTACACTGCATTTAAATCTGGTTGTGCAGTTATTTTTAGCACAAGTTTATTTCTGAAAAGACCAAAAAAAAAACAATGCTATTGTTTCTAGTTTACCGTAAAAGTAGCAAAGTGAAGCATTATGTTACAGGTGATAAACAAAAACTTAAAATTTGTTGATCATCATATTGCAAAATTGCCAAAAAATGTGTAACTCTTTTATGATAATCTCTTTAAGACATCATAATAGGATCGGCTTTTTTGTCATGAATTCTAAAAAAACTTCTTGTATGACCAATTCTGTGCATAACATTATTAACTGTCTGACCCAGGATTTTCAGGCATTATTCTATTTTCACCTGAATATCACTTTGACTTTGTCATTAACTTGTCTGAGCCTCATTTCCCCTAACCTTTATAAGGATTTATATGACAGAAAGAAGGGTATATCAGCTATTTTGAATGGTATAAGCCATGCCAATAATAATAATATATGGTTCAAAAGCATTGTTAGATAAAACAAACATCAAAGCAGAATGTCAGAAACATTAATGCTTAATGATCTTTTACTGTTTTTATTATCTTTCTGTCATTTCTTTTAATATGACTAGGATCCTAAATGTCATCATATCTAAATGAATAAGTATATAGACATTCTTTTTATAGATTAATTAATATTTCACCCAATTCATTTAAGATAAATACCATGATTTACAAACATTGGTGATAATCCTCTGGGAGACTTTTTTCTGCCTTTTAAGCTGTGATCATGAAGAAGATTGTTGACAGTGTTAATTAATGCAAGCCTTGAGAGATTGTTTGGATAGATCAGAGCATAAGTCACAGAAAACACACCCCCTATCTCACTCTGTGCAAACACTCAAATAAACATTGCCAAATACTTTATGTTAAACAAACATATCACACTTGTGTGCTGACTGTGATATTTCTTTGTGAAATATGATATAATATAAGTTCCCTTCAATGGCTTGACAAGCCATTACAGGGAATCAAGAATTCACAGTAGATCTATCAGGAAAGGGGGTCATGGACAAAACAAGATTATAAACATGATGAATGGTGAACTGTGATCCAACTTCGGCATATATTTGAAATTAGGTGTCCAAATGTTGTGATCCCAAAGTAAAGTGCACCTGCATATAATCATGATGAAAAACAGAACATATCCAAAGGCAGCAACATTCCATTGAATACTTGGGATCCACACAACATTCCCAATCTTTAATTTGTCTGATCTTGAATGTGCAAACTTTGTTTGACAATGGAACAAATACTATCATAGGCAGTTAAGAATATTTAACATCTCAGAGAATAAAACATAGAAAAGAACATGAAATGACAAATCAAAAAGATTTAAACAGGCTAAAAAAATGGAAGCTGGCTTCATTTAAATATTTTCTCCTTTAGTTCCAGCAAGCATTATTATAACATCAAATACACAAGCTGGAGTGGCTGCATAAAGATATGATAACTGCGAAAAAAGTATAATTTCAAGATTTGCAGTATTTCAGGTCATAATAACTTGAAGAAAAGTATAATTATTCATGTATCATTAAAAAAAATATTGGAAAGATATATCTTAAACAACCTAACACAAGAATGTTAATTCATGTACAAAACTGTATTTATGTATATGTATCATCTGAGTGAATGTACCTCCTTCTTCTTTTGAATCCAGCACAGTGCAGATTTATAAATATATATAAACATGAGAAGTGGTCGTGCATATTACCTGTCATGAGAACCTGAGGCAACACCTCACCAGGCAAGAAATGCTCACCCCAGCTTTGTTGTAGCAATGTACAAGACAACTCATCTCATGCCAACAGATGCAATAAACACCACTTGCATGCATAATTAGGAATGTCAGCTATGCTCACCAATCCTTTATCATGTTTATAACATCTTTTCTCTTATTTTTGTTATTATCCTGCAAGACCTTTTTGTTAATTGATAATTCAAGATTTAAACAATTATATAGCCCCTGAAAGATGACTGGTTGGGCTATTAAAAAAGATGGTGAAAGTCTCTTCTTGAGAAGTGGATTGTTTGGCTGTTAGAGGCTTCCCATCCAACACTAGGCCTTAAAACATGGCTGCACCTCTACAGAATTGGGGAGGAAGGATATCAGTCAAAACGCATACACCATTTTATGATAAAGAAATCATGATGTCCACACCGATTTTAAGATTGCACCTATCTCAATAACATATACTCTCTGATGTAAACAAAACCACGTTTTGCCCCTCCTTCCTATCTACCAAGTTTCCTGCACATTTCTTTGTCAATTTCATTCAAATAAGCTGTTAATTTGAAGTTGTGATGTCGGCGTGTAGGGGAGCAGAAGGTCGCGTTGAATGCAGCCATTATTGTTTGTTATTCTGCTATCGAGGATGGAGGATTTCAAGAGCTGCTGAGACGCCAAGACATTTCGCCTCAAAATTTCAATCTGCCGCCAAAAGATTTCGTAGTGAAACTCGTAGTAAAATCCTGCTAACTAACTTCCCCGTGCGGTTATGAATGAAAGATGTACACTTACTTTGTCTTGCAGTTGTGTTAAAACGACGTAAATAGCCTGAATTAGCAGAAGAGTTGCAAGGAGCACTTGTTTGTAGCTGTGAATATAAGTGGTCAATAGTCGGTGAACACGATAGCACACAGGCAAGCGGACACAACCCAGTATCAGCAAAATTACTGCTTGCCCACTCTTCCCCAAAACGTCTCCTAACTCAATCTTATTGTCCATCAAACATTGTCTATAGAGTGTTCCACGGTGTATCCTTGGCGTATGTGAAGTTTTTTCGGAGGACAATGCTATTTTTGTCGGGTATTTAGAGCGAAAATGCACGCTCAGTCATTAAGTGTCCAATCCGACAGGTCTGAGAACAAAGTGAACAGGAATAACAAATTGGAGATTTGAATGAAATTGGCATGAAAACATTGAACTCACCTTGACTTTTGTGTCTTTTCTGTTGCTATCACATGCTTTTAACATGTGACAACTGAATCGTCTTGTCTAAATGCGATAATTAGCCAGAAAAATCGCTGAAATTTCCCAGCGAATCTCTCCTTTGTGGAATCGTAAAGGATAGTGTTAGGTTTTTGCACTGAGCATGTGGTTTCTTCGTGCGTGACGTCACACTTTTATAGCAATCACAATAACAGAGCCGGGCAGAAGCTGTCAGTCTATCAACTTTACATAGCCGCCAATTACAGCTGATCTTTTGACACCTCATTTTAACTACTCAAAAACAACTTCATAGGTGTGTACAACACCGTGTCCGATTATCGAAGAAATCGAGAGAACACAAATGGACCAAAAAGTACATTTTGTAACACTATATAGATAATCGTGTTGACATTGAATAAATCACACGCCTTGTTCCTTTTCATAATTGCAATTTACCAATCATGCCTCAATTATTTAAACAGCGCAAGCATCTCTGCATGTTCGATGACTTGCTTTGGCTGTTAAAACCAATTGCTTATTATTAATATGTATTTCGGGTAAAATAGCTGATTGACCGAGACTCCAAGAAATGTGTGGGGTATTTTCTTGAGAGCGCATCAGTCGGCGGGGAAGGTATCGGATGATAGTCGGTGGCCTAGCGGTTTGCGCTCGACATCGACCTCCACCGCGGCCACATCAAAGGCGCAACGTACAACCCCGCGCCACCTCGCGTTAAGAACATCTACTACAATCTTAATGTCGAAACATATTTAATTTTGATTCAATTTCTTTAGAATTACGTTTTCTAAGCGATTAATATTTATAACTTTTATAACCCAGGTGTCTCAATGAACCTAGTTTTAGACGTAAGATCATTTATGGAGATGTAAAGCCGAGCCAGTAAATATTGCGGCCCAATACGATATATTTAATTTTTGAGAAATGTCCAGAGAATTTGTCATATTTCCCTACTCTTTGCACATATTAAAGAGTATTTACTCAAAAATGTCAATTTGGACAAGTCAAATTTGTTTCGTATATAAATTATCAAAGTCACAGTTGTGTGACTTTGATAATTTATATACGAAACGAATCTGGAAAATCTGGAAATCTGAGAAATCATCACCTGAAAAAGGGAATTCCCGAAAACTTTGATGATCATTTGTTCAAAATTACAAACGAATCTAATTTTCTTGCCCTTTATTCTTTCGCTGAGGGTGATTTCTTCAACGGTTTCCAACTGGGACTGTAATAGTTGACTGTGCCTGTAATTTTTAGATATTATAGGCGTATTTAGATATTATATATGTGTTCATCACAAAGCTTGTTTGACTTAGCAGATGTGAAATTTATAACTCAACAATTAAAAGAAAATAAGAAATATTCCATTCTTTAACTACATTTAATGCCAAACGTGGCATGCATGGCATGGGAATAAATCCAATTTCTGCTCTGTGCATATTAAATGCTTATCCCTTTCTTACATTTGATTGGCCACTGTCTGATTTAAATATGGCAGCACCATCAAAGACAAATCGTACTCATTGCCGACGCATCCATACCAGTACAATATCATTGAAAAATAAACAATTGCGCAGCGATGCGTTATTGTCTTGTCCATTGTGCGCGCATGCATACCAGAACAATAGCATTGAAAAATATACGCATGCGCAACGATGTACCATTGTTTTCATCATCACGTGATAATGTAACTTAGCAACTCCGGAACAATAGAATGTTCATAGCCGATTATATCTCATATTGAAAGGACGTGTTTCCTGATATTGAGCGTATACTTTTGGCAGTGATATATATCTTCAGAACGTTTTGTACGGAATCAGCATGACTATGTTCACAGCGTTGAATGTTCATCAGGTAATTAATTACAATTATCTTTTCACAGAGTGTTCATAATGAACATTTTTTTTACAGCAGACCTGCATGTAACATTAAAAAAGCAAAAAAAAAAAAAAAAAAAAAAAAAACTGTTTGGCCTTTCCATTATTTGATCGTCATGAACAGAACTAGTCTTGTAAAATGTTATATACATCGGATATCATTATAATGTTAGTTTACCGATTTATATTGAAAATATGATAACGTATTAATTGGTTCACACATGATATCTTTGTGATGTTTGCAGCTCGCAGCAGTTTTTCTGAGTGTGCCTTGTGGTGATCCGGGCTCCATTTATCCCATCACCATTAAGGGATCCACCCCTAAGAAGGTTACACCTACACACTTATTCCTGGCTTCTAGTTTCCAGGATTCTAAATCTCAGGGTGATGTCACATACAATACAAAAGTAATTAGATTTTTTTATGTTCACTCTATTTGGGAAATTCAATTATTAAATATTTCGATGCTCGCATACATACGTAATACATGTATATTCATTCTCAAATTCTTGTATTGAAGAATCCAGTTTTGAAAGGCAATGTCAAAGCTGGACAGAAGAAAGTGATCTCCAAGCGTGAATATATGTTCCTGGCTTCCAGTCTCAAGGACCAGGTCGTCTGTTTGGATGTTGGTCAGGGCGATGGCACACAAAACACAAAGGTAAATGAAATGATAAATGAAAAAAATGGTAAATGAAAAAAAAACAACAAAAAACAAAAAAACTAAGACTTACGCGATTTCAGAAAGAAGAAGAAATCAACACATTTGTCACAGTTCTCTATGATGATTGTATTTTTATTCAGTGGAAAAAAATATCTAATTTACTTTTTTATATCTAAGAATGCAGTTAAGACCAGGTGTCACCTTGGTACAACAGTGGACCAGAATAAGAAGGTGGTTTCCAAGGTGGAGTACATGTTCCTAGCTTCCGGTCTGAGGGACCAGGTGATCTGCTCAGATGAGCAGGAGGATCAGCCCTCACTCAGTGATGCTCACATGCGACCCCAACTCACAAGCCTCTCAAACCCAAAGACCAAGAAAGCTTCCCGATGGTGGCGCCACCCCAGACGTGTGAAGCAGACATAGATGACTAATAGTCATCGGACAATAAAACATTCCTTGATACTCATATGAGAGTTTCAAGATTCTGTGATCACCAAAAGTGTATTATTTATTTGATTTTTTTTTCTTCTTATTTTGCTGTTTTTTGTTTTTGTTCTATTTTTTTGTGTTTTGTTTTTGTCTATTTTTTTTATTTTTTCACAAGCTTTGTCTATGGTGGACAGTTATTCAGATATCTAATATTTTGGTTTATTTTCATATTTTTCTTATTTAAAAAAAATATAAATCATCATACTTGTTGTTAAATATTTTTTTAATGTGTAGTTTTTTGTTCATTTATTATATTTTTTATTTGAATTTTCATTTATTCATTATTATTTTAATCCTTTTTATAAGATGTTTTTGTTTTCACGATTTTTTAAAAGCACAGTGTCTCTGAGAGAGATATATCTAGCGAAGAAATTATACCATAGTTCCCTGGTTATCAACTCTACAAGTTATGTACACATAACATTGTTACTCTCAGTACTTTCAGATAATAAATGCTCGATACAATAAATAGTTTCATACTAACAACATATATCTTCTTGTTTTATTTGCATAGTTTTTTAAGAAATAGAAAAAGATGAAGAAGAATAAAACCCACAAAACTGAATTATAGTATTATGATACTAAGAAATAACTTGTATTACTTTTTGGGTAAATATTGACCAGGATGAGGAGAAGGCGTTTGGCAATGCATCCTCCCGAGAGATTAATACATCAAACGTTAGATTTATATCATGCATTTTCTGAATACACACATGCAAATTCATCTGTCAAATTTAGAAGAAAGAAATTCCCTTACCAAAAATCCGATATCTACAAAGATGAAGAAAACTGCAATAATCTGACACTATAAGACTGCATCAAAGTCCGATAAACTCACATCTAAATATTTATCATTTTTAAGGGAGGAATAAGACATGAAAATGTTCAATTCACACATTGTTGGAGTATGGGTCACGGAGCTCAGTGACACTAAACTTGTCATGCATATATGATCCAGAAATCAAAGTCGTATATATTTCATTGCCACCAAATATTTTAAATGTTATATATATAATAAGTATATTTTGCACCTAATATATTAAATGTTATATATATATATATATATATATATATATATATATATATATATATATATATATATATATATATATATATATATATATATATATATATATATATATATATATATATATATATATATATATATATTTATATATTGCTGGTTGAAGGTCACAGTACATATTGCCACGAAAAAATGAAGAAAAATTATTTTTTATATATATAAAGTCTACATACATTTACAGAGAAAAATGCTCCACGTGTGTTGATATTTGATATTTTCTTTCCAATATATTATAGTAAATCCTGCAATGTTATAGTAAAACCAAATATATATCATGCGTCATATATCATATATCATACATATATCAGTAACTTTCATACAGGCAAAAAGCAAATCTACAGACAAATAAGCAGGATAAATGCAAACGAGATGATCAAGCACTGAGCTAAATAGGTAAATATGTGCTTGAAATGTATAATGGGATGTTTATGAAAATGTTGATGCTCTTTTTCTAAAAATAACAATTAGAATGAGTTATCTTGTTCATCACCTTGATAATAATCAAAGCGTTATTTGGCTTATGAATAATAATGAGCTAGTAGTGTACGAAAGCATTGCACTACATATGGGAGCCGGTGGCTTAGGGGCGGCAGTTATATGGGATCAGCGGGATAGAATGTACAGGGATCTTACCTATTAAGGCAAGCAGATATTTCAAGAATCATGGTGCATATCCAATATCTACAGGTCAATTTGTAAAATGGATTATTTTTCTAGCATTTATGTGCCGACACTACTTATGTGGAATCTATTATAGAAATTGAGATAGCCATTTGCTTCATCAAGCCTTTGTTGTGAAAATGAATCAACACCAGGGAATTTAAACGCTGAAATATAATCATTTTCTGAACATTAGTAAAGCATACACATGATCTTAAACATACATGTTTTATTTGAATGTGAAGATTTGAAAAATGTTGGAATGGGAAATATTTTTTACCGGAGGGATCATCCTTGTTTCAAATCTCCTCCTGGATAGATATGCTGCAGGTTTGTATTGATTTAGTCAATATTTTCTTGATGTTTTAAAAAATGTTGTTGTGAGATCAAATCCAAGGCTATCATTTGGCAAACATGGTGACGATTTTCTGTGATTGTTGATTAAGGTCACACCATGCCTTAGAGTAAGCAAGGGAGGATAAATGTCACATCCTAGTCTAGAGTAAGGTCTCACCCTACCACAGAGTAAGCAAGAAAGGATAAATGTCACATCCCATCCTAGAGTAAGGTCTCATCTTACCACAGAGTAAGCAAGAAAGGATAAATGTCACATCCCATCCTAGAGTAAAGTCACACGCTACCACAGAGTAAGCAAGAGAGGATAAATGTCACATCATAACCTAGAGTAAGGTCACACCCTACCACAGAGTGAGCAAGGGAGGATAAATGTCACATCCCATCCTAGAGTAAGGTCACATCTTACCACAGAGTAAGCAAGGGAGGATAATTGTCACATCCCATCCTAGAGTAAGGTCACATCTTACCACAGAGTAAGCAAGAAAGGATAAATGTCACATCATAACCTAGAGTAAGGTCACACCGTACCACAGAGTGAGCAAGGGAGGATAAATGTCACATCCCATCCTAGAGTAAAGTCACACACTACCACAGAGTAAGCAAGAGAGGATAAATGTCATATCCCATCCTAGAGTAAGGTCACACCCCACCACAGAGTGAGCAAGGGAGGATAAATGTCACATCCCATCCTAGAGTAAGGTCTCACCCTACCACAGAGTAAGCAAGGGAGGATAAAGGTCACATCCCATCCTAGAGTAAGGTCTCACCCTACCACAGAGTAAGCAAGGGAGGATAAATGTCACATCCTTGCCAAGAGTAAGGTCTCACCCTACCACAGAGTAAGCAAGGGAGGATAAATGTCACATCCCATCCTACAGTAAGGTCACACCCTACCACAGAGTAAGCAAGGGAGGATAAATGTCACATCCCATCCTTGAGTAAGGTCACACCCTACCACAGAGTAAGCAAGGGAGGATAAAGGTCACATCCTTGCCAAGAATAAGGTCACACCCTACCACAGAGTAAGCAAGGGAGGATAAAGGTCACATCCCATCCTTGAGTAAGGTCACACCCTACCACAGAGTAAGCAAGGGAGGATAATTGTCACATCCCATCCTAGAGTAAGGTCACACCCTATCACAGAGTAAGCAAGGGAGGATAATTGTCACATCCCATCCTAGAGTAAAGTCACACCCTACCACAGAGTAAGCAAGGGAGGATAAATGTCACATCCCATCCTAGAGTAAGGTCACATCTTACCACAGAGTAATACTGCTTAAAACATGACGTGTTATTCCTTTGAAGAAAATACCAAACATTGAGAGGAAAATCTTTAGAGTGTATTCAGCATTGGGGATTAAAATGACGAATAAGGTATGGCTGCGAAAGCATTTGCACCTTTGGTGTCACCGGGAAAATCATTTGTGATAGCTGGGTCCTAGCTGTGAAGGTACCAAAACTGAGATGGCCGGAAACTCTCTAGAGCCTAGCACGTAATGAATGATATGTCGAGTTTGAATGCAGCGATGATATTTGTACATATTTGAAGATACAAATTTAGATCAGATATTGTATTGAGCAGTCTTTCATCCTTATCGTACCCTAACTTTTTCATTGACGTTTGATTTTTATTTCTAAATTCTTTGTAATTAAATCATAAACAACATAAAATAAATTCCATAATGTTATAAAACACATGTATTTCATATAGTCACCTTTGAATTGGCAAAAAATGAAAAATCTGTAATTTGATAAAAATTGGTGACTGGTCAGTCTTATTTTCCACCACATGAGAGAATTTCTAGTTGGGATTGTAGCATTTTTTTCATTGTAACACATGAAAGGACTGAATGTCTTCATTGTAACATATGATAGGACTGAATGTCTTCATTGTAACATAAGATAGGACTGAATGTCTTCATTGTAACATATGATAGGACTGAATGTCTTCATTGTAACATAACAAGACGGAACTGATAAATATGTATATAAATGAAAATAATGTTGATCTCTTCTTTATAACTGAAACTTGGATTAATGAAATGAATGAACAAATCATTAGAGGCGAAATTAAAAGCAACAACTATGATATTGAACATGTACCACGTGTCCTAAGGTCTGGCGGGGGTCTGGCGATTATCTATAGACCTGAAATAGACATAAAGAAAATTAATCACACACATAAATTATCGACAATGGAAATGATGGAAATAAATATTAAAACTAAATGTAAGATATGCACTATTATTACAATATACAGACCTGAGCCTTCTGATAAGAACAAATATACTTACACAGAATTTTTTGAAGAATTCAGTGAACTACTGTCTTATTATAGCACATATACACATGAAGTTATATTAGTAGGCGACTATAACTTTCACATGAATAGACCCGAGAGGCCTAATGTAATAAAATTCAATGAAGTCCTAGATCTATATAATTTACATAATCATGTGACAGAACCAACGCATATTATGGGAAATACGCTCGACCTATTAATAACTGGCATACATAGTAATGTAATTAAGGAACATATAGTTGATGAAAAAATATCAGATCACAATATCTTAAGACTTACCTTAAATCTGCAAACCAAAGTCAATAACAAAAAAACTGTATCATATAGAAATTACAAAAAAATGAATATCGATGAATTTAAAAGAGACATTGAGGAAATGTTCAACGATAGTCAATCTTATCAAGATGCAGATCTAAATAAATTACTTGATAAATATAACAAATTGACAATGGTACTTGACAAACATGCTCCTAATGTGGAGAAAACCATAAATATTAGGAAACCGGCACCATGGTTATCTGATGATGTAAGGATTGAAAAAAGAAAGAAAAGAAGACTTGAAAGGAAACATGATAAAACTGGCCTCTCCTCAGATAAGATACAATTTAAAATACAGAGGAATAAATATAATAATATCATTAAGAATTCGAAAAACGATTATTATTCGGGAATAATAAATTCAAATAAATCGGATCCGAAAAAATTATTTAAAATATTAAATAGATTACTACATACTAAAGAGGACACCCCTTTCCCTATTCATAATGACAAAAAGGAGTTAGCCTCAGAATTTAATAATTTTTTTCTTGAGAAAATTTCGAATCTTAGAGAGACCATGGACCAAATTGATAAAAATAATCAACAAATAAATGAGGAAGTCAGATTTGATACACAGTTGATAAAATTCACATTGTTAAGTGATTCTGAAGTCAAAACAATAATTAAAGAATCTGCAAAGAAGTCATGTGAGCTGGATCCAATCCCTACATGGCTTCTAAATGAATGCATGGGGAATTTACTGCCATTAATAAAGGCCATCATAAATAAGTCAATCTCATTAGGAGACATGCCTGATGACCTGAAGATGGCCATCATTAGACCCTTAATTAAGAAATTGGGCCTGGAATTGATAAAGAAGAATTATAGACCAGTCTCGAACCTGGCCTACTTATCAAAATTAATAGAAAGAGCAGTAGCTAAACAGTTTGTAGGACATCTGGTTAGAAATGATATTCAAGGCCTATTTCAATCAGCCTATAAGGAGTTCCATAGTACTGAAACTGCATTACTCAAAGTGCAGAATGACATCTTAATGGATATTGATGATGGTAAAACGGTAATGCTGGTACTACTTGATCTATCAGCGGCTTTTGACACTATTGATCATGAAATATTGCTAAATAGACTGGAAAAAAGATGTGGTATCACAGGGACTGCCCTTAAATGGTTTAGATCATACTTGTCTAATAGAAAACAATGTGTTGTAATAGATGGTGAAAGATCTGATAATATTAAGATTAAATATGGTGTCCCGCAAGGCTCAGTTTTGGGACCTTTATTATTTACGGCATATATGGAGCCTTTATCAGATATAATTGGTAACTATGGTCTCAAGCATCACATCTATGCTGACCATACACAACTCTACATCACCATTGATCCTAAGTCAGAAGAAACTAGAGTTAAGTCCTGCAAGGAGATGGAAAATTGTATTATAGAGGTTAAAAAATTCTTAATAGAGAATAAGATGAAGATAAATGATGGAAAGACAGAAATGCTTTTATGTGGTAAAAGCTGTGAATTCAGAAAGAAAAATGTACCTGAAGATATTCTAGTAGGGGAAACTAGAATCCCTAGATCAAATTCTGTTAAGGATCTAGGGGTTATTCTAGATCAAGAACTATCTATGAAATCACAAATCAGAAAAATGTGTAAAAACGGTTTCTTCCATGTAAAAAATTTTTCAAGAGTAAGAAATTGTTTAGATGAGGGAACAGCCAACACCCTTGCTCATGCATTTGTCACTTCTACCCTTGACTATGGAAATGCCCTTCTAGCGGGTCTTCCTGAGTGTGAATTAGCCAAATTACAAAATTTACAGAACGCTGCGGCGAGGGTAGTTGGGAAGCTCAAAAAGAGAGATCATATCACGCAAAAACTTAAGGAACTTCACTGGTTACCAGTAAAAGCTAGGATTGATTTCAAAATATCTCTATTAACATGGAAGGTGCAAAATGGCTTTGCCCCAAAATATTTGTCTGATTTATTAGAATATAAACAGTTGGGTATGGGACTGCGATCTAATGATAAAAATGAATACGTAGTACCTAAGACTAATATGAAATCTTATGGAGATAGGGCTTTCATGGCGTATGCGCCAAGGAACTGGAATGTGCTGCCCCTTGAAGTGAAAAATTGTAAAACTGTTGAAACTTTCAAGAAGAAACTTAAAACATTTCTATTCAGAAAACACTATCTTAATGAAGCGCTTCGAGCAGACTTGGTCTGATATAGCGCTATATAAATCGTTATTATTATATTATTATTATTATTATGATAGGACTGAATGTCTTCATTGTGACAGTACGATGGCAATCTTTGCTTTCATTGTGACAGTATGGTAGGAATCCTAGCTTTCATTGTGACAGTATGGTAGGAATCCTAGCTTTCATTGTGACAGTATGGTAGGAATCCTTGCTTTCATTGTGACAGTATGGTAGGAATCCTTGCTTTCATTGTGACAGTATGGTAGGAATCCTTGCTTTCATTGTGACAGTATGGTAGGAATCCTTGCTTTCATTGTGACAGTATGGTAGGAATCCTTGCTTTCATTGTGACAGTATGGTAGGAATCCTTGCTTTCATTGTGACAGTATGGTAGGAATCCTTGCTTTCATTGTGACAGTATGGTAGGAATCCTTGCTTTCATTGTGACAGTATGATAGGAATCCTAGCTTTCATTGTGACAGTATAGTAGGAATCCTTGCTTTCATTGTGACAGTATGGTAGGAATCCTTGCTTTCATTGTGACAGTATGGTAGGAATCCTTGCTTTCATTGTGACAGTATGATAGGAATCCTAGCTTTCATTGTGATAGGAATCTTTGCTTTCATTGTGACAGTATGGTAGGACGTTAGGATTGCTGGTTTCCATTGTAACATTTGACAGGACTGTTTATTTTCATTGTAACATTTGATATGATTGCTTGTTCACAAGGTAGCATATCATAATAAATGCTATCCATTATTATAGGTAATTCCAGGCATTGTCCACTGCCTGGCAACGTCACCGGGAACCTCTGCTTTGTGTTCCGCGGCTACCCGAGGACCTGGTATCGTGCGGAGGAGGACTGCAGGGGTCTGGGGGGCCACCTGGCGGCTATTACGGATCCTTACAAGCAAATGTTTGTGAAGTCTCTGCTTGAGGAAGAAGAGGAAGAGACGGCTTGGATAGGAGGTCTGGAGGAACAGACCCAGACCTGGCACTGGGCCACAGGTAATGCCTTGCATAACTAACCTATAACTAAGAAAAAAACAAAAAACTATTCAGAATTTAAATGGGGAATAAAAAACAAAATGACCAAATGGAAACAAAATCTCAGAACATCGTAAAAATGATTTAGAAGACAAATATACTTTTTTCAGAACTTGATTTCGAAAAGTAATGAAATCATTTGTTTGGAGGTAGATGAAAAATTTCAACTGAATTATTTATATAATGGTAGCCTCTCTCGATAAAATACATCGTGGTAGGTAAATTGCAGTTGGCTTGGCACGTGGTAATGCTTTACAAAATATGATGCTCATTTTTTTAAAGCAGGGAATCCCCCAAAATCAGTATATCATTTTATGATTAACCCTCTGCTCGTGGCACGTGAAGGAGATAGCATCTTATCTAAATTATACGATATGCATAATTCATTAGTTTTTAGAGATATCATGGCAAATCCGTTTCCATGGTAACAGATTAGGTCATGAAATATTCGGAAAGCTGCTCACGTTGGCTTGAAAATTTAATTGTTTATATGACTAATTATAATTTCATGGGAGTTTTTGTAGAACGCCATGTTATGAGCTTGTCAAGTAATTATCGGTTGGTTTATCGTGGTTTGTCAGCGTTATCATTCTACACATTCTGAGATTTTACTTTATAACATTGTTTTATTATCGGAATATAGGTGTTTTTAATGTTCATTATGTTATCAATATCAGATGTTAGAGAAGACTGTCTGAAAACACTCTATGAACGTTTACTGACCATTTGTGCTAAGCTGACATTTTTCTTGTAAACACAGATAATACAGGCGGTAAGAATCTCCCATAATCAGCTTGGTGATTTAATTTTGAAATTGATAACGTAAACTATAATAATATCTAATATTTCACCATTAACCTTCACCGTCAAAAGATATATTTAATATCAAACATGAAATGTGAAACTGAATAATAATGAAAGGCCAAAAAATAATTTAAAAAACAAGAACAAAGACAATTTAGGCTCTTCATAACAATTGCAGCAGGGATTATTTCTCCTGATTTTGCTTTCAGATGATTCTGAGTTGTCTCCTCAAGGCTGTTACATGGACCAGGAGACCAATAGAGACTTGCCTCACAAAGTCAACATTGAAAAGTTGACACCACAAAAGTGTACTGACATTTGTGGACGTTTACAGTATACATACGCTGGGGTGCAGGTAAAAATGATAAATATATACACAATATAAAAATATAATGCAAAAAAAAAAAAAAAGAAGCTAAATACAGCAAAATATGGAATGAAGATGTCATTGTATTTGTATTTCTTTTTATTATATATGTCAGTATAATAATGTCTTGGTCAAGATGTTCATCTTAATTCAAGGTTGTTACCATTTTTATGTCCGGAATTGGCACTGAATGTCACTATAGGAATTTCTATTTTAGACCATCAGGGGAGATATTTATGGAAATATCAAATTATTAATTCATATTTCAATCTTCAGGTTATGTTTCATTGGAAATGCTAAATCAAAAATATAATTTTCAGACTGGCAGTGAATGTTGCCATGGAGATGGCAACTTGTTGGTTTGTATTTGAGACTAACAGGGAGTGTTATTATGACAATCATAAATCGATGGTTGATATTGGAGATTAGCAGAGAATTTTACAGCGTATTTGACAAATGCTAAGTTTAAATTTAATCTACTAACATGGAGTATTACTTCGGAGGTGAGAAATATAAATGGTACATAGTGTTTCTCCAGAGATGAATTATATTTCAGATTAAAATAGAATGTGACAATGGAGATGATCATTAAAGTATTCTATATCCGAATGTTGCACTGTTACGAGAGCGAAAATCATTTAATCGTTCCATACCAGACTGTTATACTGTTACCATGGAGATCATCATTTAAATGTTCTGTACTAGAATATTATACTGTTACTATGGAGATGAATATTATATTGTTACTATGGAGATGATCATTAAAGCATTCTATACCAGACTGTTATTCTGGTACTAAAGAGATGATCATTTTAAACGTTCTTTACCAGACTGTTATACTGTTACTATGGAGATGATCATTGAAGTGTTCTATACCAAGATGTTATACTGTTACTATGGAGATGATAATTAAAATATTCCATATCAGAAAGTTATACTATTACAATAGAGATGATCATTATAGTGTTCCATATCAGAATGGCATACTGTTACCAAGGATATGATCATTACAGTGTTCTGTATCAGAATGTTATGCTGATACTTTGCAGATCATAGGGAATCTGAAAAGCTAAGATAGTGTCGAAATTGTGTGATCAATGCAATGCCAATTCTCCCTTTACTCATATACAACTAAAAGGATGAAAGCTTAAATCACAACCTTTGATGAGATCATTTTTATTCCCTGTATAAAGTTATTAAGTTTACTTTTATGAACTTGAGGTGTGGATATTTCTGATCTGTGCCATCCAATCCTTAAATTCAGTGTTTCAAAACTTAACCTAGCCTTACCTCAATTAATATTTCTGCCCAAATCTGAGATCACTTGTACAAAAATCCAAAAAGCCTGTGATCCAATAGAGGGAATGATGGAAATCAATAGTGTCTTATACAATACTATAATCCTGTGCTAAGTGGGGTGTGACAATGCCTTGTAGCTCTTTGCAAATATTATGAGCAATTAAACGCCAGGGGGTGCAAAATTTGTAAGTTTGCTCGGGAAAGATATAATTTACAGGGTGTTCCACCACCCACAATTTTCAAATCCATCAAAGAAATATTTTTAAAAGGCATAAGGTAAAGTTTTCATTTTTTAAAAATGCTTTGCTATCTTATCATTGAATGGATAATATCCTTTAAATTTAAGGATGTAAATAAGTATTCTAATCATAAATAAGTATTCTAATCATATATATATATATATATATATATATATATATATATATATATATATATATATATATATATATATATATATATATATATATAGCAATACTATATATAGACACATGACTGAGATCAAACCTATTTTTATCATTTGCAGATGACCATTTTAGCCTTATACAGAAGACTTGTTGAATTCTTTTTCAGACTGGAACAGAATGCTTCTGTGGGCAGGACTATGGTAAATATGGCATCACCCAAGGTTGTACAATTAGATGTCCGGGTGATTCCAGGCTCAAATGTGGCGGGGTATTTGCCAACTTTATCTACAAGGTTGGAGGTAACATTCAATAAAAGACTTCAACAGAAATCTCAAACTTTAATAGAAATCATTAAATAGCTTTACATTCAGATGTTATATTGTCATACCTTGATAAATGTAGAATCTCCAATGTATTCTGCTGATATCAGAATCACTATCATCAATTGTCTTTGCACATTTTGCCAGGAGGCTACGGAGATTGGGTGGAGAACCAGCCTAATAACTATGGCGGATATCAGTTGTGTGGAGCTGTACGACACAACTACCAATACAAGATGTCCGATGAAGACTGTGAGAAAGAATACGAATACCTCTGCAGCATACGTAAGTATCTCAACTGCTCTGCTTCATGTGCACAAGTCAATGGTAATCAGGGCACTCATGGGTAATCAGGGTACTCCTCCCCTGAATAATCAGGTACTCCCGTCCTGAATAGTCAGGGTACTTCTCTCCTGAATAGTCAGGGCACTCATCTAATGATTAGTCAGGGTACTCCTCTCACGAATAGTCAGGGTACTCCTCTCCTGAATAGTAAGGATACTCCTCTCATGAATAGTCAGGGTACTCCTCTCCTGAATAGTCAGGGTACTCCTCTCCTGAATAGTCAGGGTACTCCTCTCATGATTAGTCAGGACACTCTTCTCATGGGTAGTCAGGGTACTCCTCTCATGGGTAGTCAGGGTACTTCTCTAATGATTAGTCAGGTACTCCTCTAATGAGTAGTCAGGGCACTCCTCTCCTGAATAGTCAGGGTACTCCTCTCCTGAATAGTCAGGGTACTTCTCTAGTGATTAGTCAGGTACTCCTCTAATGAGTAGTCAGGGCACTCCTCTCCTGAATAGTCAGGGTACTCCTCTCCTGAATAGTAAGGATACTCCTCTCCTGAATAGTCAGGGTACTCCTCTCCTGAATAGTCAGGGTACTCCTCTCCTGAATAGTCAGGGTACTCCTCCCATGAATAGTCAGGGTACTCCTCTCCTGAATAGTCAGGGTACTCTTCCCATGAATAGTCAGGGTACTCCTCTCCTGAATAGTCAGGGTACTCCTCCCATGAATAGTCAGGGTACTCCTCTCCTGAATAGTCAGGGTACTTCTCTCCTGAATAGTCAGGGTATTCCTCTCCTGAATAGTCAGGGTACTCCTCTCATGATTAGTCAGGACACTCTTCTCATGGGTAGTCAGGGTACTCCTCTAATGAGTAGTCAGGGCACTCTTCTCATGAATAGTCAGGGTACTCCTCTCCTGAATAGTCAGGGTACTCCTCTCCTGAATAGTCAGGGTACTCCTCTAATGATTAGTCAGGGTACTCCTCTAATGATTAGTCAGGGTTCTCCTTTACTGAATAGTCAGGGTACTCCTCTAATGATTAGTCAGGGTACCCCTCTAATGATTAGTCAGGGTTCTCCTCTACTGAATAGTCAGGGTACTTCTCTCCTGAATAGTCAGGGCACTCCTCTAATGATTAGTAAGGATACTCCTCTCCTGAATAGTCAGGGTTCTCCTCTACTGAATAGTCAGGGTACTCCTCTAATGAATAGTCAGGGCACTCCTCTAATGATTAGTCAGGTACTCCTCTAATGAGTAGTCAAAAAGTACGCAAAACGAAAAACATCAATAATAAGGAACCTTAACAATTATTTCCGTCAATAATATGTGTATGGAATGTATTATCTTGTCTTGTTTATACTTCGTTGGGATCGAAGTACTTAATTTATTTTTAATATTTTCTTCTTTTTAAATACAAAATTTGGTGTTAATATCTCAGGAGTAAATCCCAACAAAGACAGAAGATTCGACTTTGTTTCGACTTTGGTGTTTGTGAGATTTTTCATTCAGGAGAGTATAATATGGAAGGATCGGGACAAACAGGAACACCCTGAAGCTTTGCATCTACTAATGAATGAATCATTGAACAATAATTACAGTATGCTATAAAAAGTTAATGAAATCAATAAATCAGAAAGGTACAGATGATAAGAATGATAGTAAAATTGATGTGCAAGACAAATGATGATCGTGGTATTTGGTAGCACCATATCAATGCAGCGGTAGTCTGGGAGGAAGATATGCCAAGATGTCGACGGGAGAGTGTTACTTTGTGGGCACGACCTTGCTGGACTGGAGCCGAGCCCGGGGAGACTGCGTGGATAGAGGCGGCGACCTGGCCACGATCACAGACCACCACAACCACAGGACTGTGCAGAGTATCCTGGAAACATACGCCACTCTGGTCAAAGACTTCATCTGGATAGGCCTCACCAGAAGGAGGCTCTCGTGGTCTACAGGTAGGGGAGAGATAGTTAAAATAATCACAAGAAGAAATAAACATCTTGTGACATGATTTGAATTTATGTGAGTGCCCTTTGGAGATATCAAGTCAACCTTTGACCTACTTGGATCTCAAATAAATAGGTGTAATAATAATAATTATTAATAATTAATAATAATTAATAATAATTATAAGTAACTTTATTACAAAACTTGTTAAAACACCACCAACATTATTTCGCTTTTTATTTCTCCACACTTGACTTCATTCCCAGTTAGGCCCGGGCAAAGTCAGGAACTCTTATTTTACGAGGAAAACACGTCATGAGAAATTAAATATAAATAAAAAAATCTTCGTACAAATTGAGTTTTATATTATATTTGTTGGGACCGCCATATTGTGACATTTTGCATAAAGCAAAATATTAATGCAGGAGCACTGATGACTTATGCCAACTGGGTCCCCTCCTCGCCCAGCAAGGAAAACAGTGGGTGTACTGAGATAGACCACAAGGAGAACTATCAATGGACAGATATCAAATGTACCTACAGTAATCCTTACTTCTGTCAGTTAGGTAAGCATTGCCATCTACTCTTTCTTAATTAATCTTATGCCAAATATCCAATTATTCACAATAAAGCGAGGCATTTATCTTTAATGAAAGCAATCACTATAATAAAAGGAATTATACAATAATGCAAACAAAAGCAAAATGAACTACCAACCTTTTAGCACCAAGATCATTCTTATTACTATTTACATTTTCTGGTTGTAGTTAGGAACTAAAAGTCAAAAGGGTATGTAATTTTAAACTGATTCTATCCCATCAAGTAGCTTCAAATGAAACAAGTTCATTGATTTTCTGGCTACATACAGACCTGGCTACCATCTGAATTCAGTCAACACTACTAACCTATCTATTTGAGACCTTAATTAAAATAAGAATTTGGTAATTTGGTATATGACATAGAAAATTGGTGATAATGACCTGAGAACACACAGTATTTAGTTATTATATGGTAAATTTGCTGTTAATTTACAGCAAAAGTTGCTGGCAGCACAACAACTATTAATATCAGTATAACAACAACTTTGACTGCTTTGCGCTTACCAATTCTATTTAGCTTTGTCGGATTGGCATTTAATGATGGTACGGACCGTCCATTTGATATATACTTAGTATTCTCACGATAGATATCTCTTCAGATCTCATCACCTATTCCAAAAGATTGAAGTTCAAAATTCCATTTCTGGCAGGCTGAACATTTTTCGTATTAAAATGTGATGGATCTATCTTAACTGTGGGTTCCTCGTATATGAAAAAATTATGTGAAATATCAGCATGAATTTTTTTTATTATACTTGGAAAGCTTGGAATATTTTGTTTTATTTTAAATATTTAGTCATATTATGATAATTAATATAACAACAACGTTTGCCGTAGGTTTTACAGTATTGTAATGTTATCTTGATCTACAATACAAATATCTGTAGAAATTACTGAGGTCACTGAATTTCCTTTTGGATATTGCTCTGCACACCTCAAATACTTGTCCTTGATATTACAATGATGATTTTTTTTTACCAATTATTACACATTAGACCATAAAGAGATTCTGAGGCAAATTTTGACCTCAACTTTCGTACATTCGGCCGCACATTTTCAGTACTTTCACGGCTTGCCTTCCTATTCAAATTTTAATCCCCTAGGTTGGTTCCACTCCAAAGACTTTCCTTTCAAAGTTTGTTATTTTCTCAGGGAATTCCGCGTCATGTATGTCATAGATGGATTCAACATCACCTGCACAATGCAATGCTTTTGTTCCAGGAGTTGTTTATAGAAGTGAGATACTGACCCCAGGAGTTGCAACAGAAACGCCAATAACCACAAATTCAACAGACATCTTAACAACAGAAAAGACATCTGAGATATCAGAAGGAACTATCAATATTTTAGAGTCCACATTGATACCAGAAGACCCAAGCCATTCCCTGATTTCACAGACTAATGGATCATCAGAGATGTTTACAACCTATAAGCATGAGAATTTGACGAAGGAAATGCCAGTAACTGGCAAGACAGAGCTTTTTACAGAGAAACTTGCCCCAGATAACACAGAAACTGAAATACTGACAACGCCATCAAATGTAGCACCACCAAATATGCCAGTTATATCAACAACAGATAAATCCAGCACAGATATATCAAGCATAGATATGTTAACAAAAGATAGATCAACAACAGATAAATCAAGCACAGATAAATCAAGCACAGATATATCAAGCACAGATATATCAAGCACAGATATATCAAGCACAGATATATCAAACACAGATATATCAAACACAGATATATCAAGCACAGATAAATCAAGCCCAGATATATCAAGCACAGATATATCAAGCACAGATATATCAAACACAGATATATCAAGCACAGATAAATCAAGCCCAGATATATCAAGCACAGATATATCAAACACAGATATATCAAGCACAGATAGATCAACAATGGAAATATCAACAATAGATAAATCAACAAAAGATAGATCAACAACAAACATATTACTAAAGGAGATGTTCACAACACCGAGAACAATTATCATGACAGAGGTGACAACAAGAGAACAAATGACAGGGAGTAGACACGCGACAGAGTTGCCTGATACTAGTAAAACATCACCAGACAAAACAAAGACCACAACCAATACAGAAACAGCCACCAGCCAGCTGTTCACAAGAAACCAAACCCTCACAAAACAAACGACTGATATGACAGAAATGAAGACAGAACCTTTCGATGTTGATGCAACAATGTCAGAAAGAATAAAAGAAACAACAGAAGACATACCATCAGAAACAAAGACAACTACAAATGACGATATGACCACATTAGAAGTAACACACAATCAACATTCAATGTTCCAAACTCCAAGTGTACTATCAACCAAAAAAACAGCAACAGATTCTGGCTCATATGATACAATTAGCACACCACCTAATCTTGTAAGCACTCCTAACTCGGATACTGGCATTAACTCTGTGGAATCAACACCCCCTATTATATTGGCAACTGGGGATGCTTCCTCAGTCAATGATCAAGAACGAGAAAACTATCAAACAGGTTAGGTAATCTTGCCTATTTGCAGATTTATAGAACTATTTGTAATTCAAATCATGAACTAAATTTTATCAAACGAATCTACATTCTGTTATTTTATACCAAGAGATATATTGTCTGAGAGGAATAAACCGAAGGACATACTGGAACTCCTTTTCAATGCTACCAAATGAATGTCTAAATGCAAATGTGTATCAAAAGGCCTTTTGGAAATTATGGCACTTTTTAAAGTTATATGTTTTTTCTTTATTTTTGGTTTTAGCTATGATGGTATTCGTGATCATCTTTGTTTTATTAATTCTGGTGGTCCTTGTACTTCTGTTAATGCTGCTAAACAGTCGGAGGTAGGCCCTGAATTTGAGGCATATAAAGCACTACATGTATTTGGCACTCAATCTCTTTATATCATTTTATAAAACGTTTATGCCTTTTTTTACAGGAGAGCTCAAGTATTTCCGGAATTCTATAAAATCCAGGATGACGTTGAAGATGACAGACCCATTGAGGCTTCCAATGTCAAAATGACCTATGCTGTTAAATCCGGCAAACATGATGATACAGGTTACAACAAAAAAACTTCTTTTCATATTTCCATCCATTTATGTACATGTGAATATTTTAATTGATTACACCATTTTTTATGTTGTGTTCTGTAGATAAACTGATTCCCTGTAAACCCCAGCCTCGGCCGCGCAGGCGCACTGAAGGTGGGCACACTGTTCTTTATGTTTTGGCCGTTTTGCCTCGCTCTTAACAGATAGTTAATTTAGAGCCAAAGGTATTTCTTTTTTGTTTTGGTTTTGCTTAATCTTTATTAATTTTCTTCAGGTCAACTAGGCGGAACCATACCCCAACTTGCACAGTCTAGGATGAGATCAAGGATCCAATTTTTGATTGACCCATTAGTGGTAGGGTCTTCTGATCATTTTTTCCATTTGTCTTATCTTTACGTAAATATCTCTCAATAATCCTTCATTTCACAAGAATTTCTTAAGACATCAAAAGTAGTGATTAGTGATGGTGATCAAATATGTAATCAAAGCTATCTGTTTGACCAGAGGTCTGGGATATGCATTGCAGAAGACTTTGTTATTCTTATACTGTCTTACCAAATCATTTATCATGTGAGAGAAAAACAGATTAAATTATTTAATGATCATAAATCAAGCACATTTTATTCTATGAAAATGTATGGTGCAAAAGATAATATGCAAAATAAAAAGGAGAAAACATAATTGAATCATATTGAATATTTTATTATAATTTTACAGACGATAACACAAACCAACGTGGATAAGTTAACAAAAAGAAAATGTCATTTGTGTGGAGAAAAGACCAGGAAAATGAGGAGGCACTTGATTCGTGAACACGCCATGCTCCCTGGATCCAAAAAACTGCGCAGAGCCCTGGACAAATGTAGAATAATACGCCGGAAATCTACAGTGGATGTTATAGGGTGATGGGATTTCCTAGTAAACTGATCCTCCAATATACACTTATGGTATATTGCCATTAAATGCACAAACTTGGGTATAAGAAAGGGATCGGCAACCGATACTCATAGAAGGCTGGTAGAGGTCAGCACCTGTCAAACACTCTTAACAAAACATCTTAATGTGGTTGCCAATCCAGCTTTTCCAATCCAAGATAAAAAATATATAATAATGAGACAACTTGTAAACGAAGAATTGAATAACATATATCATATTTAGAGTTGTTTAATGTTTTTGAAATTTTCCTGAATGTGTTTGACTTTCAGGCCCCTAATCGTATCAGTGGTAAATAGGTTCATGAGAGATGGTAACAGTCAAGAATGTGTCAAAAATACATAAATGTCATCATGATTTATATAATTTTCTTAAAATTTCAAATTAAATTTTATAGATGTGATAGACAGGGTGTTTTGTATAGTCTAATTTATAGTAAGTATGAAAAGGAGGAGGAACATGATATCCTTTATTCTAATTATTCCTGGCAATAAAAGCTAGTCACGTGCCAAACAAGTTGCCAAATTAAAGCCACATATGATCTTTTCTTCCACTTTGATCATGACCACTTTAACTTCGAGGATATTGAATAGTTGACATAAGAAAATCAATTGACATAGAACGTTTTCAAACAAAAAGAAGCATTAGTACATTGTTATTTTTTCACGATATCATAGTGATTTAGATAAATGGTAAACTATATTTGGAATAATAATAATTGAATTTTATGGCCAATGGAAGGCAAAGTACAACTATAAAATTTAATTAATGATATGGTAACAATTAAACATTGGTATGGAGGAAGATAGATATATTAATCAAACCATAGCTGCTAAAAATAATGAAATCTATTTGAAAGATATAAGTATTGAACGTTGTATTACTTTTTGTTAAAAAATATTTTTATTTCTTTTTTGTATTGGATATTCTTTCTGAACTTGCCAAAACTGGTTTGTGTGTAAATTAACTTTAAAAGCTT
The DNA here is from genome assembly GCA_949316495.1 of Amphiduros pacificus. Classification (NCBI taxonomy): domain Eukaryota; kingdom Metazoa; phylum Annelida; class Polychaeta; order Phyllodocida; family Hesionidae; genus Amphiduros; species Amphiduros pacificus. The sequence goes on from OX439002.1 coordinate 33,363,339, forward strand.
TTGTAAAATAAAATTGATTGTCATGAAACATTATTCCAAGTGCTGACAATTTTGCAATAAGGGTTCAAAAGCATCCTACCTTGAGGGCGGGGATTAAAGCTCAGGAAAAGTAACACCATTCTCCTAACAGATTAAACATGCAAATGAAGATATTTGACTTCAAACGTTCATGAATCAGCCTAACTATACCATGGGGTTTATCTAGCCCTCCATGGCCCTCTTAGCTCTTTTTTTAACAACCAAGCACTTTACAATCATCATAGTCCCATTATAGCTATTTACCAATATATCATTGAACTCTGTTTTAGGCTTTTGTATTTAAAGACACGGCGAATATTTGTGAAGAAAGGAGTTAAGGAAAAAAGAAGAATCTTGGATGTTTCAGGGACTACTCTGAAAAACCATAATATAAAAACCAAAATCAACTTCAGAATTATATGATTCTGGAAACACCTGCAAGTATCTAAAAGAATTGTATCACTGGGTTAACAACTAAGTTTGCTCTGTACTTTAGAATATGGTGGAAAGTATTGGGGTGGATAAATAAATATTCACAAAACGCGTGAGCCAATCATTCATTCGTAATCTTTTTAAGATGGGTCTTCCGGAGTTTTCTAGTGTAATTACTCCAAGCTCTGATTAAGCTGTGTTTCAAGCATTTGCTGTTGGTTTTTTTAATAAATCTACAACGCACTTTATGGAACAACTTCTCAAATAACGAATCTAATATTGTCATAATAAGCACTTTGGGGATATCCATAACATATAAGGCCTTAAGAGATTTTGATGCAATATTCACCAACTTAGAGTCACCGTGTTTTTTGTGCTTTCACAGATTAGCGGTTTCTTTCACAAATGATTTTAACGCTGACAAAATGCGTGCGAATGCATTCGATGCACTATATCCTGTTCTTTTTAATCCGACAAGAATATACCTTTATCCAGTGCTTCACCCCCAAAGTCAGGTATATTCGCCGATGGAAAAAAACACCATCATGAATGATTTCATTACCTCAACCCCCTCCCTTTTATACTATCTCAATACCCCCTTCTTTTTGTGTATTTTGTCTACTTTTTTCACATTATTTTCTGATCTTGCATTGAACAGTGTTCCTATTTTAGAGAAATATTAATGTTACCCAAGAATTGTCGTATCCCATTTATTAATTTGAACTACATTGGATTGAGTTTTCGATTTGAAATGTTGTTTGTTGTTGTTGTTGTTTTTTTTTTAATTTGACAAAATTGTGTTTTACAGGATTATTTTTAAAACATGAATTGTGAAAATCAAAATATATAAAAAAAAACTTTCATTATTTTAGGAATTGTCGTTCTCTAGATAACTTGATACAAATATACTAGACCAAAATAGAAGAAATAACAAAAAAAAATTTCTGACAGGACTGACATCATATCTTTACTTAAAGGGAACATAATTGTTTGATTGTTAGTTGCCGGAAGTCGAGTTCTACTGGAGTCGTGATTAAAATTGGATGGGCAGTGCGTGATGTTTCTGGAAACAGTGGATTTCAAGTCTTTTTCGACGATGTCTTTGGGTATAATAGTTAATCTGCACAATACGTCCTTTACATTATAAAGACTTGCATGGTGTATCCGAACTATGATTGTCCTCAGAACTATGATTGTCCTCATTGCCCTCATACGGGAATTCCTTGGGGAATTGTCCTCATTCAATGATTAAAATGAATTATCAACTATTCAACTAGTCTTTCTAGGAACCCTTATCCTTTAACACAATAATAATGACATTATTTGGGGCCCACCCATCTATTTTGTTCCATGCCTTCTGCTTAGATATTCACGTTATTTTAAAAACTATAATTATTTTAAAATGAATTATGACTTGATGTTCATCTTCAGGCTCTTGATCCACTTATATCCTGGGGGCTGAGGATGATTTCAATTCCCATTATATCGCGACATTGGAAGCTGGGAGCTTGGAGCATAATACTATAATGAATGGAGTTGTGACGTCGTGGACCGTTCACATGACGCCACAGCAACCCATTGTTTGGAACAATGGCATAATTTCCCTTTGAAGCAATGTGTGTTACCGCCAATAAAGGGAGCTATTTTGAAATATTTAGATTATAGAAATAAATTTATCATATATAATGAATAGGTTTTTGGTTTTCATATGGTGTGATTTTGGATAGTTGTAATTTCATAGGTAATTCCCTGCAGTCCCTTGAAGTTGCTATGTACAAAGAATATTTTCAGTAGCTATAGCTACAAAGTCTATATGAAAAATATCTTTGGATATAGGAGGGTGAGATTTTCACAGGATAAATAATACTCTTCAGAAAATTCCCTGAACTGTTGATCAATATTTTCTTAACCCTACATTTATTTTTTGTGAAAAAAGAATTGTTTTTCACAAAAACTTCAAACTTTTTTGTTAGAATATCAAACTTTTTTGGGTAAAAAATGTTGCATCAACGTGGAATCACCTTACTGTGTAACTCCTATGTGAATAGGATGGACGCATATATTGGCAGATTTGAAAATAACATCAAAGGAAAGATGTTTTCACATTAAAAAAAATGATACATTGTATTGGATTGCCAGTAAATGCATTGCTAGTGTAAACTAAATTTGAAAGTTGTGTGAGTTGACAGAATTGACTAACGTCTCAATGAAATCAATGCAGTTATATTGAGCTCTTCCTAAATTGGGTGTATGATGTGGATATCACAGACATGAACGTTTCTTAAACGTTATAGAATGAGCTACATTTGGAGCAGAGAAATGTAATTTATATCTTCATAATTAATGAAGAAGGTTGTACATTTATCTCACGATATGTTTAAGCCTATCTATTGTCTATGATGAGTCAAAATTGTCACAAAGTTGAATAACGTCACATTTTTCAGGTCTTTTGCTCATATGGCGTCAAAAGACACAATGGATTGTCGGTAACGCACATAGCACCTTTGATCTTATGGCGTCACAACTCCACTCATTATACTCCAAGCTGGGAGCTAGGTACCATTTTGAAAGGGTCTTGCAGGAGTGGACAGATGATGTTGATTCATGAGAAGTCAGTTTGTCTGCTCATCCCACAAGGGCCTCGAGGATAGGTTTACGGTGTTGCCCTCTGATGGAGTTTGCTCACGTTCTCCCCTGTCGTCCCCTAGCGGTGTTTTCTTCACGAAGTCACATGTCAGTCATGTGGTTATTGCTGATTGTGTCAACAAAATAGGATGGCAGCCACAACAGATTGATCTGCTGGTGATCCAGCTTCACGTGATGTAACTATTGTAAGGCATTGGCCTTGTTATTTGCTGCCATAATGAGCAGTGATCGTTTATATCGTATTCGGGAATAGACACTCTTATCGAACACCTCGGTATATATATAGACCAATACTTACCGTAGGCATTTGGCATGATTTGGCTGGAGCACAAGGGATGTCCATGATTTTATTGTCATTGATCCTCAGTATGCCAATGATCAACACCCGATAAGTTGCAAATAAATACAACTGTCCCCATGTGGACAGGCTCATATGATTGTTCAGATTGGATAGATTTTTAAATATATATAATACCTACAAGCAGGTGATTTGAACTGACCAATTTGAATTCAGCTCAACTTGTTCATCTTGGCAACCCGCCGAGACAAACAGTCAAGATGGGGACAACTTTACGGCAGCAGCTTTCAGCTTTGCTGAAGAGAAATTTGCTTCTGAAAAAGCGAAACAAGAAGGGCACAGTTCAGGTGAGGACATTTGAATATTTATGATTTACCAGATTGCTACAGACATTAAAAGTGGTTTCCAACAAAAATACCACATTTTCTGAGAAAAAAATAGTGCTTTACCCCCAGCAATAAACCAAAACAATTTTTATAGTGCCTGCTGTGTCCTAGAATTTTACCCATATTATTTTGTAAAAATAGCTATTTGATTAAACAGAGAGAAATACTAAATTTTAAATGCTCTCAGGATAAAAAGACCACCCAATTTTATATGCTTATTTGGGGAGAAAATTTGGTGGCTTCTGCTATGTTCTAGAATTTCACCTACCGGTATGTTATTTTGTAAAAATAGCTACTACTAGTACTAAAATTTGGTGCCAATGGTGGCTTCTGCTATGTTCTAGAATTTTACCTACCGGAATGTTATTTTGTAAAAATAGCTACTACTAGTATTTGATTTAAAAGAGAGCAATGCTAAATTACAATTGCTCTCACCTCTCAACTGACCACCCACTTTTAGTTAGTTTAGGATAAAATTTGGTGGTTTCCTGCTGTGTTCTAGAATTTTACCCTAGCTATTCAGTAAAACATAACCATGTGATTAATTCATCACAGATTTTTTGTCGAGTCAAGTTCTTTTATATGTATTTTTGGTCATATTTTTCCCTCACGAAATATATGTGTCTATTTATTTACCTCCCTCTCAATGATTTATTTCAATCCACATGCCCTTGGCACATGTACAAAATATTTAAATCTGTTCTCATTTGATTCATAACTGCCTATATCTAACATTAGGGGCATAGAAATGACTGTAAATGAATCAAATTATTTTTGACTTTTTATGACATTTAGTATTTAAACATATCTTAATTCTTGTAGATTTGAGTCCTGCCATTTGAGTCCAGTCTCTTAATCTCTCATGTTGTCACAACACTATGACTCAAACATCCAACAGATGTATATTTACCAGTCAGCAATGTCATATCTTATCTTTCAAAGTTGCACAATGCCTAGTTGAGCTCTAATTCCAAAGTGACATAAGTCATAATGCAGACAAGCTCTAACCTCTGATAAACAGCATGTGACGATGACAACAATATTATTTGATTACTCAGTGACTTATGTGAGCACAATGCTGTGCAAGCCTTTCATGCATTGAATTTTGTGTTAGGCTGAACCTTATCCCTACAATCTCAGGTAAAATACAAGAACATATGATTCAATTTTCAGGCTGAGGGCTCTCTCAAGTTGATTCTGTTGGTTCTTTCCTCCAGAACCAACTTGACAGATCCGTCAACTTGTACACTGCATACCAATAACCATGGTTCAAACTCTGAGACCCCAGTGACCATGGTTCAAACTCTGAGACACCAGTGACCATGATTCAAACTCTGACATACCAGTGACCATGGTTCAAACTCTGACACACTAATGACCATGGTTCAAACTCTGACATACCAGTGACCATGGTTCAAACTCTGAGACACCAGTGACCATGGTTCAAACTCTGACATACCAGTGACCATGGTTCAAACTCTGACACACTAATGACCATGGTTCAAACTCGGACATACCAGTGACCATGGTTCAAACTCTGACATACCAGTGACCATGGTTCAAACTCTGAGACACCAGTGACCATGGTTCAAACTCGGACACACTAATGACCATGGTTCAAACTCGGACACACTAATGACCATGGTTCAAACTCGGACGCACTAATGACCATGGTTCAAACTCGGACACACTAATGACCATGGTTCAAACTCTGACACACTAATGACCATGGTTCAAACTCTGACATACCAGTGACCATGGTTCAAACTCTGAGACACCAGTGACCATGGTTCAAACTCGGACACACTAATGACCATGGTTCAAACTCGGACACACTAATGACCATGGTTCAAACTCTGACATACCAGTGACCATGGTTCAAACTCTGAGACACCAGTGACCATGGTTCAAATTCTGACACACTAATGACCATGGTTCAAACTCGGACACACTAATGACCATGGTTCAAACTCGGACACACTAATGACCATGGTTCAAACTCGGACACACTAATGACCATGGTTCAAACTCTGACACACTAATGACCATGGTTCAAACTCTGACATACCAGTGACCATGGTTCAAACTCTGAGACACCAGTGACCATGGTTCAAATTCTGACACACTAATGACCATGGTTCAAACTCTGAGACACCAGTGACCATGGTTCAAACTCTGACATACCAGTGACCATGGTTCAAACTCTGACACACTAATGACCATGGTTCAAACTCGGACATACCAGTGACCATGGTTCAAACTCTGAGACACCAGTGACCATGGTTCAAACTCTGACATACCAGTGACCATGGTTCAAACTCTGAGACACCAGTGACCATGGTTCAAACTCGGACACACTAATGACCATGGTTCAAACTCTGACACACTAATGACCATGGTTCAAACTCTGACATACCAGTGACCATGGTTCAAATTCTGACACACTAATGACCATGGTTCAAACTCTGAGACACCAGTGACCATGGTTCAAACTCTGACATACCAGTGAGTCAGTGACCATGGTTCAAACTCTGAGACACCAATGACCATGGTTCAAGCTCTGACACACTAATGACCATGGCTCAAACACTGACAACACACTATTCCACGAAACTTGGTAAGCCCTGATTATGAGTTGTGTTGTAATTGCTGGCTTGTTGCCATAATTTAGTTGTCTGCTTCATTTACTTTTACTGCTGGTTTTGTTTTGTTTGAACACACATTTGAACACACATGATATAAATATTCATTGAATTAGTGTTAAGCATTCAATGCAGGATCAGTGGCAATTTACCATTGACTACATGCAATGAACAATGGCAAGATGTTCTGAAATGTCAGTACAAATAAAGCTTATTCAAAAAATAATGTCAAGCTTTCAATGAATGGCTTTATGATGCCACTTGTTCCCCTAAAGATGTAGCACTGGTAGATAATGGAAAAGAAGTTATGTTCTACACATCACTTGCTGCTGGTATTTTCAGGGAAAAAGTACCCAGTATCAAGGCAGCAATTGGTCCTGAAAATTGGCTTACTTTTTTACAGGATCATTTTATATACACAATTCAAAACAAAAGTTTTATCTTTTTAAAGAAAATGTGATTCTTTATAAAAAAAAGAAGTCAAAATTGTTTAAAGCAAATTTTTCTTAACTTTTGAGCTCATAGAATACAGTGCTTCGATGCCAAAATCAGTTTGCCAAAATCATATAACCGAAAATCACAACTTCAAACTCTTTTTAAATGCATTTATTTGTTGGCAGAAACTTTAAAATTATCCTGAGGTTTCATGATAACAGTAGGGGACAGGGTGTTTTCATTCATTGCATCTCAACTATGGAATAATCTCCCTAATGATATTAGGACTAGTGTATCAGTAGGTGTCTTCAAGTCTCACTTGAGGGCCCATCTATTTGGAAAGCTCCACCCTGAATAGTGCTATGAACAGACATTGTCTGGTATCAGTGTTCAAGACTATATATTTTTTTAATGATACTGCTTGCAGGAGTTCTTAATGCCAGTGTACTTTGTCCTGCTGCTGGCCCTCATCAAGTTTCTTACACAACCAGACACCAGTCCTCCCATTCAGTCCTTCCCTGTGCATGACCTCAACCAGTCCATCTTCAAACCTGATGCTGAAATGGGACCTGTCATCCTGGTCTACCCAAATACTTCACAAGTCAAACAGGTGGGTCATCTGTCATCCTGGTCTATCTAAACACATCACAACTCAAACAGGTGGGTCATCTGTCATCCTGGTCTACCCAAATACCTCACAACTCAAACAGGTGGATCATCTGTCATCCTGGTCTATCTAAACAAGTTACAACTCAAACAGGTGGGTCATCTGTCATCCTGGTCTACCCAAATACTTCACAAGTCAAACAGGTGGGTCATCTGTCATCCTGGTCTATCTGAACAAGTTACAAGTCAAACAGGTGGGTCATCTGTCATCCTGGTCTACCCAAATACCTCACAACTCAAACAGGTGGATCATCTGTCATCCTGGTCTATCTGAACAAGTTACAAGTCAAACAGGTGAGTCATCTGTCATCCTGGTCTATCTAAACAAGTTACAAGTCAAACAGGCGAGTCATCTGTCATCCTGGTCTACCCAAATACCTCACAACTCAAACAGGTGGGTCATCTGTCATCCTTGTTTATCTAAACAGGAGGACTAGATGGCCATTGATAAAATGTATGCAGTCCTAATATGAAAAAAAAAAATAGATAACATATTGCTGAATTAGAATTGAGTGGTTAGTTAGGAGTTTGTCACATAAAGCCCTGCCACTTGTTTGCCACATGGGCAAACTGAGTGGTGTGAACCTCGCACCAGCATCCCTGCAAAAAGAAGTCATCTGTTTAAAAAAGTGGCATATTTCTAGCTAAGGAAACTTGCTTAAATTATAAAGATTTTAATTTTCACAATAGTTTTGTAACTTATTTTTTAAGATTTTTAAAAGCCGCTGATTATTTTCTGGTCTGTTAAAAGTGATGAAATTCAAGATCGTTAACTGGAGTTGGCTTATGATCTGGCATGCCCAGCTGATAACTACAAAATGGTTACATAGAGGATGGAAAAACTATTTATATGCTTTCAAACCGTTTTCATGTAATTACTAATTTCATTATCAAGCTAGGACTTTATTTTGTATTGCTTTGTAAAAGATAGATATTCATGTATCAACCTAATATAACATATCAGGTGATGGATGCGGTGTTGAAACAGTTGTCTGCCATGCCTGGCAAGAAGGCCTACAGTTACATGATGTATGCTACTGCAGAGGAGGCGGAGGAGGTCTTCACAAATAACAGGTCTATGGTAGCCGGCGGCGTGGAGTTCTCCGATGGCACCCTCACCAACATGGACTATGCCATCCGTATGGAGAATAATAAACTTGCCTCCACAGACAACATGTGGACTTCACCAGGTAATCATTTGATAAAGATCAATGTTATCGCTATCAAACCAGGGGGTTTCTTATCTGAATCTATCTGATCCTAGTTATCATATATTACCCTACTTATATTACACAGTTGATAAATGTGGCAGGCCTTGACATAAAGATTAAAATGTTGGTTGCCCAGTTGGGCCACCAGAGCATGAGAAGTGGTGGCCCGAAGTTTCTAAAAATAATAAGATGTGCGATACATTGTACATAAGGCTGTACATAAGGCTGTATAACTAATGTCTGACTGGGGGTTACTTATCCTAATCAAAAGTGCATTGATTGTGATATGAGACAAATATCTATCAAGGATTAGAATAATAAAATCAAGATAATTTGGGCCACTAAAAGACCAAAAATATGGCTGCCCAACTGGGCCACTACAACAGAGCATTCACTGGCCCAAACAGAGGATCTGGTGGCCCCGGGCCACCGGGCCAGTGCGTATGTCAAGCCCTGTGTGGACTCCTTGACCTATATTCAACTCAGCCATGACCCCAGGGATAATATCATTTGGTTAGACAAAACATTTACTGTAGACCAAAAATTCATTCTTGTCCCTTTAGATTGCAAATTGGCAACATTTCTAGCTGGTCAATATAAAGAGAGATGTTATAAGAGAAGTGCTATTTGAGATATTTTGATAATGTTTCTTACTACTTTTCTAATGTTTCTTATTTATAGATAATGTTTCTTACTACTTCAGAATCATTTATTAGCTATGATCTTAAAAACAGGGCAAGTATATCGTGAAGAGGGTAAAAAATGCAAAAAGCCAAAAATATACAAAGATAAACTTTATTTAAGTATCTTTTGAATACACTAGTATCTGTGAGCTAATTTATGTCAAAACTATATACAAATCCAATCACATTTCCAACAATTGGTGAAAACTTCTCTTTCAGAATATTAAGTTTGGAGAGAAAATGAACTGAGAAGAATTTTTTACTTGTACCTTGTAACTGTTTTATTGAATAATTTTTACCAATGACCAATCGTTATTATTGTTGTGTGCCATGTTTTTCCATATCCATTTGGAATTGAGTATGTTGATTAAAAGTCACAGTATCAACTGATGCCTCTGCAACAAGGTCACATAATTTTTTATTTTTTTTTAAACTTTAATTTTTGAAGTTCCATTTATCACACATACCAAAAGAGAATGAGCCAAATAAATCTATACAAGCGATGTTAGATACAGTCTAAGGTGGAACAAATTATTTTCAAATATTTAGGAGTGTTCCTTTGGATTTTACCACATTGTATCGGATCCATCCAATTCCAAAGATTGATATCTATTTTACATTATATTATTCAACAAGTTTAATAAATGATTTTTATGAAAAATTATTTTTATTGAGATTTGGAGTATTGTGTATTGTGCAGGTCAGTGCAGAATAAACACATCAGTGATTGCTGTCAACTGTGAAGCCAATTCTTATTTGCTGACTGGATTCACTGTTCTGCAGTCTGCAATAGACACTGTTCTTCTTAAGGTGAGTACGATAAAAAAGAAACATTGATATTTTAAACTGGTTAGTGACATTTTATTTACATACATTCATGCAGTGGGTACCAAGTTTGACTAAACTGCAGTCATGTCATGTTCCTGCATGACCTAATTCAGTCATAATTCTATGTACAAATTGCTGAGTGTGGTAATTGGGTTGCAGATGGCCAGTGGAGCAGCAGACCTGCCCAGTCAGAAATTCAGTGTCCAGCAGGTTCCCAAGTTTGAGTGGACTCCAAGCATAACCACCATCCAGACCCTGTCTGCCATTTACTACGTTCTGGCCTATGCCCCTTTTGTCAACTTTCTCACCTTGGCCCTGGTCCGGGAGAAGGAGAAGAAGATCAAAGAAGCTATGAGAATGATGGGCATGAAGGATGCTGCTTTTTGGTAAGTTTTTTATTTATAAAAGATTGATTAAAAAGAATTTTTGATAATTCTCATACTAATATCCAATGGATATGACAGGTTGCTTGATAGAGAGTTGCATCTGGTTATGTGGAAGAGGGATCATGTGTACCAATATATTTGCTGACACAATAAATCTCAAACAAAATCATAAAAATTAGTGAACAAATTGTTTATCACATATTTAGTGATTATATGAAGAAACAATTCCAGCACAACCACTGTGGCTTAAAAATGGAGGTCCAATCACACTAAATTGCATAATAAGCTCTAACAAGTCTCTTTGGCACCACATCATACCATGGTGGCGCTGTTGTAGTGATTGAGATGTGGTTGATATTGCGGGTAGTAGCCATTATACATCATTGGATAAGACGGAGCTGCCATACTGGATGACTGGACAGTCGATTGTGTGATATCCGGTATGTTCAGGTTCAGGTCCAATACTGAAGGATCCAGACTGCCAATAGGTGGCAACACAGTCTTTTTATTGCTTTCATCTTTCCTGCTGGCTTGAAAGTTACAACATTCAGATATATCTAAAAGTGTCGCATGGATTTTTTGTGGTTCACCATGTTGTGTTGCTTGATTCGCTACAATATTTCTGGCATTGTGGTCAAGATAAGATGTTGGTATTTGGGATGTATTTATGGCACTAATGTCCTTATTTGGAGGCATGAAGACTGACTGGCCCTGATGTTGGTTAGAGGTACAGTTGGGATATGCAGGAGATGGGTGTGTAGGGGTGGGATATTGAGGTGCTGCAGGGTGCCTTATTTGTGGGGTGCTATGCTGTTGAAGAAGGCCCCTGTAGGGCTGAGTAGCTGATTGCTGGTTCTGCAGGTAGCCCTGGTAGGGGTGAGGGTGGTTGTACCTATATTGCATCGTAGAGAGCAGCCCGTACAGGAATGGATAGGGCCTTCTGTTGGTGGTCAGCTCAGACAACCTCTCCTCACTGTAAGCCTTGTCACTCGGACCTCGCCTCTTTAACCGACCTCTGCAAAAATGGAAAGGAACTTTAGCCAGTTGCATCATCGTGAACAAATATGTCCCTTATTACATGCTTTTGTATTCTCAAATTACACAAGTCCAATATCAAATATGTTTTGCCTGCCTGACAAATAACGAAAAATTCAACATTGAACAAAATTAATATAAAAGGAATTGAAAATATTTTGAGTATCAGATGCCAATTATCTGCATGGCAGGTGTGAAAATTATAAAAATTTCCAGTAAGGTCACTTTGAAAGATTTCATCTTGGGACGTACCTCCTGTTTTGGAACCAGACCATGACCTGTCTCTCGCTGAGGCCGAGGTCCATGGCGACCTCCTGCCGCTCCTCCTTGCTGAGGAAGGTCTGCTGCAGGAAACGAGTCTCCAGGGCCGTCAGCTGCTTCCGGCTGAACACGGTCCTCTTGATCCGAGAGGATGTCTCCTGATCTGTGTCGATGGGAGGCGAGTCCCTCGGAGGCAGGCTGGTTGAATCAGCTTCCACTGGCAAAGAATGAGGAAGCTGATCCAGATGCTTCACAGCAAAGGGCATGTCTGGACTATCCAAGTCTGGGTTACAATAAGAACAAAGTTTAATGTTGGTAGGCGTCTAACCTGGAGCTGAAATTGGCAATAATGTTAGGAAAAAGGAATGTACCTTTACCTGTACCTCTTGATACATTTTTCTTGTTGCTGTTAAGATGAGTATTAGTAGTGCACATGAATATATTTTTCAGGCAAATCTCCCCATACAATCTCCCCATACATTGTGAACACAGTACAATGGTATATGTACAGTGTATTTATTAACTATGTTACAATATCCGAACCATTGTGTCCAGAAACTACTGATGCAAACTCTGTATTTGTCCAGAACAGTTATTGCTATAACAATTAAAATAAACTTGTTTTAGCCAAAAAAATTAATGTACAAAAAGTAAAGTTGCCAGATCCCTTGCCAAAAGTGTGGGGGTTGGGGGGACCCATGGGGGAGGTACTTTCTTATCACACATACATGTAGCTACTTCCGGTAGCTTGTACATGTCGGCACAAAGCATCATTAATTATATGCAGTTAATCTAGAATATTTTTTTTTATAAAATATGTTGAAATTTCAATTCTTACAGGTGGAAATTATCAAATAGGAGATGAGGGATATACTGAGTAATATCAGAAATTGCACAATCCATGTGCTTATTACAACATGATGTCACTGACGAGATGATCTCGACACCTTTCCTATGATATATCCCCTCTCACCCTGTTTTAACAGCTTTCTTCTGCTAGACTGGCTTCTGGTGCTAGCTCATTGTATTTTTTGTAAATTTGCAAAACAGTGTCCCAGAATCAAAAGGTAGCAATTGATGTATTATCACAAGAGTGTAAGATTTGCATGCATGAACTTCCCAGAGAGGAAAGATTTTTTAAAGTGGCCAAGTTCATTTTTCATGCTCTGATGTTATTATCTTTTTGATTGAGCATCCAACCATAGCAAATGACTTCACATTTGAGAATGTAATGTTTCACTAAGATTTATATGTAGATTAATGAGTAGTTAACACAAACCTATGCTTAATGCATTAAGAATCTAACTATGTGACAATTTAACATTTTGATAACAGGGTTTTACCTTCAAGTTGCTTGAGATCATTCACCCTGTTCCTACCAATCAAAACTATTTTTGAAATCATATGGAAGATTAATATTGTAGCTGCCATTTGAAAACAATTTGTGAAAATTGAAAATTCTAAGTTTACCTTTTAGGAAGGACATGGGTAGCATGGTGCTGTTTTCTCTCGCCATGTGTTGAATCTTTGTGTCGAAAAATATGGTAACTCAATTATCATTCCAACAAAATCTGATGTGAACAATGCAAACTTAAACAAAGTAGTGAAATTATGATATTGATATTCCCTTAAGTAATAGATGCAGCTTTCTGGGATTAATTTTTGGAAAGCCATGGGTATATTCTCTCTATTTGCTTTTTCCTTTAATTGTGATCATGGACAATAATGGTGAAGACGCATCTCGTTCGCAGTACAGGCAATAACAATCCTATTTCTTTCATCATAAGTAATCAGGTATTATAAAGCTTGGGAAAATCTCATCAACAAAGGTGAGAGTAATATAAGTGTGTGCAGATCAAAACAACCAGCATGTTTATTTACCAATAAATGTAAACAAGATTAGATCAATGGAAGACCATTAGATAAGGTGATTGGTGTGTGTAGGTTATGTCAACATCCCGCATTAAGCGCCTCTCTTCATCATGCCCCTATTGGCGACTACCTTGCCTACTTTGATGATTGATCACACAAGCAGAAGGATACAGGCATTTTTTTAAAGTGATTATTGAAATTTAAGAAGGAAGATTGACACAAAAAATATGATACTAAATATTACAAAATTTCTTTCAAATAGCAATAATTGGATTATATAACATGAGAAATGAATCTTGAGGAGAAGAGAGTGATAAAAATTTGCGACACCCGACTTCGCATAAATTGATTAGTGTCAATGTTTTTGAATTTGTAGCTGTTAGTTATGTTCATTCATTCAGTGCATATTGATTTGAGCCAAATGATATCATCTTGGATAGAAGTCAAATAAAATGCAATCTTTTCCAGATTTGAAACAAATAAGAATAAAATAAATATTTATACCAATATACTTTGCAGAGTAAAAAGTTACAGGCTGATTGCTTGTTGCTAACTTGTTTTTTCCCCATATTAAAAGAATTAGAACTTGGAATTTGCAACTTTCTAAAGTTTACCGGTAATCATAAAACAAAATTTAGACAGAGACATAGTCCATGATAAATGATAATTGAACAAAGTCAAGTGATCAATTATCAAATATTTTTTATTGTATTTGAGAAAGTGTATTGATAATTGGATTATTAAAAATGAATTTACCAGACAAGATGGCAGGACGAAAAATGTGAAAAGTCTTGTGCTTGATTCTGCCAAGTTCAGAAAATTGCAAAAGGGTATTCCTTGAGAGACCCAGAATACTGGAGTGAAAGGGTAAAGCATTGGTGTCTATTGTGATGTCAAACGGGAGAATTCTCATATTCCTTGTGACTGCAGGGTTATCTCAAAATTATTGTTTTTTTCAGTATTTGTCCAAGTAGTTTATTATAATAAATTCTCTCTCCTATAAATAAATGAAACGGGTGGATTTCAGGGTATAAGGACCAGCCTTCTATAATACATCCTACTGTTCCTAATGTATTTTATATATTTGACAATTGAAACAAGGAATGGTTGTTTTTTCTATCACTTGCAGTTTATATTTTAGAGCTCTTCATTGTGCATATATACAACAGGTCTGAAAAAAGCCAGTGCTATCCCAGACATAATCTTCTCTGCCTAATATGTGTTCCATGGAGAAGTAATTGAGTGTATATGATGATTGTTATTTTCCTGTGCTTTCAGGTTATCATGGAGTATCATCTACCTGGTCATGATCATGATTGTGACAGGATTAGTGACACTGCTGGCATTTGTCGCCAGCTTCGTCCCCAACTCCAACATGTTCATCTTCTATTTAATTTTGCTTCTTTATGGCCTCTCCATCATCAACATGGCATTCATGATGTCTACTTTCTTCAGGTAAGCCATGTTTGACTACTAAATATTACTAAGCTTATGTAATGACCAATTTAAATAATGTTATGTCTATGTTATTGCATGCCCATGAAATGCATACATATTGCCAATGTTTAATGTAATGCCCATTTTTAGTGCATGTCAATTAAAGAGATTTTAAGCTATTGTGGGGTGTTCATTGATGAGCTATTGACAACATGTAGAAATTTCCACAGAATTTTAGTCCAATTTTTTTCGTGGTTCTCTAACTTCTAGACGTGTGCATGTGGACATCAACTGAAATTCAAAAAAGAATTCCAACATTCCTTTCTAAATTGCAAATTGTGTCTTGATTTTCTAGAGAAAAAAAACAGCAGCAGTCTTAAATTTAAACCTTTGGCAAATAAAAAGTTAGATTTAAGCAATTTTGTTTGTAAAAATCATTTTTTAATTTGTCTTTCACAGTGACTTTCAATGTTTAAATCTTGTCCAGTATGTTTCTCAAACAAATAAAATGACAGCCTACTGAGCTTATGATTCATTGACCAGAACAGGTGCCTCATGAAAGGATATTGCCAATTTTGCTTTGGTACTGTTATATTGCAATAATTTTGGCAACATAGAGAAAGAAAATATTTATGATAATTATTTTAATCATAATGTAAAGGAATAAATATTCAAGTATGAAGTCATTGATATATCCAATTATAAATATTTTGATTGTGTACTTCAGCTATGAAGCTGAGGCATCATACTTTATGACATCTACCGGTAATATTAGGCGATCCCTTCTGCCATGTACAATTAAAGATGAATCCTATTTCCTTTTTTATATCCTGTATACCGTATAAATTGCCTGCGATTCATCAGAGGTGTGGAGGTTTATTTATGTATTAATGTAAGCATCCTGATTTCATGGTATTGATCAATCATTTGTCAAACTGAACTTGAGAATATGTGTCAACATTGTACAGATCCAGGAACTTGTTATGTCACCCACACAGAATCCAGGTGCTCTTGGTGGAATTAGCACACTCAAATATAAATATTTGCTCATCCTAAACAACTATTGAGTGATTATATTGGCTCAGTGATGTTTGATATGTGGCAAAATTGATTTGTATACATTGGTATAACAGAATGACAGTCAAGAAATATTTTACTCTCATTCAAAGCTATTGTTTAGCCATCCACTCCATTAAATCTTAAATGGATTGCTTTGGAAATAAATCTGATTGCCAAGTCTGGACATACAAAGTACAATAAATCCTGCCCAGAAATATAAGACATCCTTTCCTCTATTTTCCTGTGAAATCGTGGTAATTTGAACCCATATGTTGGTATTTACATAATAATGGAAGCTGTGTTTACATTTCTTTGTTCAGATATTGATTTTCATATGTGTATGCCCCAAGCCAATGTGATCCAATCTTTTTTTTTACTTTGTTCAGGTGCTTTTATTTATTTAAGTAACACAGTCTAAAAAAAATCACATATATGAGTGTGTTAATTTTGTACTTGAAGGAATATGGATATAGAATTTTGTCAATATGACATTGATAAGATAGCTCTTTCCCTTTTTAGCAAAGGTGGATTTAAATGCCTATTCATCACTGCTTATTCATCACTGTTTTAAGCATCTTTCTTTTAAGTAGTTTGGTGTGAGAGTTTGGTTTGGCATTATTTTGAAGAAAATACTATGCATCGCAATGGGTTGACCTTTGATATCTGTGTCTACTTATCACTTCAGACAACAAGGTTGCAGATTTAAGATATGTTTGGTTTGTGTAATTATAGCAAGTCGCAGATTGCAGGTGATTTAGCAGGCTTTATCACTATGCTGTTCAGCCTCCTGTACCTGGCCGTCAGTTTAACCAGAGACAGTGCATTTGGACCAGATGGCCCAGTGTCCTCCATCCCAGTCTGGGCCCAGTACCTCATGGCTTTAATCTCCCCTGTTGCACTGGCGCTAGCTATGGATCAGGTAGATGATTTTGATTATGCCAAAAATAAAAGTTCAAAATGGCTAAAGAAGGAAAGCAATGCAAAGACAGTTTGATTTATAAAATTATATAACATTGAAAATTATATAACGATATCTTATATTTTAAACAAATCAAACAAATCTCCAAGAATTATCTGTCACATTTTACCATACTTTATCATGCTCCATTTCAGACTATATTTTTGGATATTTCAAAAGGAGGGATGAATTTTTCCACTCTGGGAGTGGGTCAGTTTCCGCTGTCGGCCTCGCTCATCATGCTGGCTGTAGATGTAGTCCTGTATGGGCTGCTCGCATTCTACCTGGATAATGTTGTGCCAAGTGAGTTCCCATCTCCTTAAGTTCTCTATACTCAGAATATGTGCAAGGCACGGATAAGGCCAAGTGGAGATTTTTTTTTTTTTTTTTCATTATTCTTCCCCCAAAGGTTTGGTGGTGAGGAAAGTATACTTTGTTTTCCTGGTCCTAGCTTGATCTACATCTGTGGATAAATGATTGTCAGAAAAATCTTTTTCAAATTTTGCCCTGCTGCTTGACCTGAGGTTAATTTTCAGTATTTCAATCATAAGTGTCAATCCATGTCATGAGATTTCTCTAACCTCTTTCTTTGAGATTATATGGTCGCATAATCACAGACATTGATAACAAAGTGGGATATTATGGTTGCTGGTATACATATGATGAAACAATGTTTTGATGATAAGTAAACTATTAATTATTAATTTTGTTGATATAGACTCATGTGATAAATGAGATTTTTTATGCAAATACATCAAGATCACAACATATTGTCACACTAAAATTAGAAAGAAAGGAATATATGGCAAGGCAAGCAAAATGAGAAATGCAATAAGACTAAATGCACATTAATTATATGTGTCGTATCATTACTTGCCTATCATGTGGAGGTCATCCTGCTTGTTTCAGATGAGCACGGCATGAGGAGACCTCCGTGGTACATATGCATGCCGTCCTTCTGGTTCCCCAGGAAGCGACAGCCAGAAGAAACCTTCCTCATGTCCATAGATCAGCAGAATGGCATGGATGGATTGGCAGCCAATATTGAGCCTGTACCTCAAGCATTAAGGGGCAAGGATGCACTCAGGTAGGTCTCATCACCACCATCATCATCAGCATCAGCATCATCATATCATCATCATCAGCAGCAGCAGCAGCAGCAGCCTTCCCAGCCATTTGGGAATTATTTTCAGTAAACTATAAGGATCAGTTAGGATTTCTCAAACATATCTGAATCATAAAATCTTATATGTGGCCTAGCCACAATATATCAGTGTAATATCAATGCATGCATCTTCTGCAAAAAGAGCTTTGTATTCCTGAAATTAAAAAAATATGTATCAGTAATTTACCTTAACTACAAAGCAAGCTAAAATTCTTTAATCATTTTCTTTTGACCATTGTGATTTCCAGGATATCAAATATCCATAAAAGGTTTAAAACTAGGGGAGAAGAAGTCAAAGCTGTAAACGGTAAGGTATTTTTCATTTGTACATTTACAAATGTATATATATTATCCAATCTTATCAGTCCAAATGGCCATTTATTCAATATAATCACATTGTTTAAAACTTTGTCCATTGTAATTTAACTTCAACCTTAAAGGTGTCAAACATATCAATGAAGAACTTCACCCATTATCCATGTGTATTTGTTGTGAAAGACTTGTTTTTGATTGATAGGAATATCACTGAGCATGTATGAGGGTCAGATCACAGCCTTACTGGGACATAATGGGGCAGGAAAGACGACCCTGATCAACATGCTGACTGGCATGTCTGCCCCCACGTCTGGAACTGCCTATATATATGGCCTAGTCAGTCTGTTATACTTTTCTCTCATTCTATTACTAATTCAGATATGAAGAATACAATAATCAGCAAAAAATATGTGATGTAACAATGACAGATCATTTTGAGAATGTTATTTCATCGAGAAAAAAATAATAATGTGACTTTGATTTGAAATGTTAATGTTTTTGATTAACACTTTGCCTATTTAGGATGTTAGTGACACAAATGACATGACTGAGATCCGCAGCATGACTGGAGTGTGTCCGCAGCATAATATCTTATTTGATGACCTCACCTGTGCTGAACACCTGCAGTTCTATGGGACCATAAAGGGACTCGTATCAGACAAGCTGGACAGTGAGGTTAGTTTATGCTTTTTCATATTTAAAATATGAAAGAATAATTCTTTCAATATGAACATGGTAAGGATAAAGAATTGTTCAAAAACTTCATGTATGATCAGAATCTTATAAAATGAATTTTCAGAAACAAACCAAAACAGATTTTAAGTTTCAGATTATTGTTTTATTGTCACACCCTTGATATGCATTAACAATAAAACCATTTTTCATTGAAGATTGCCAAAGTTTTAAAGGAATTGAACATGGATGAACAGAAAGACACATTTGGCAAGCAACTGAGTGGTGGACAAAAACGAAAACTATGTGTGGCCATTGCCCTCATAGGGGACCCAAAGGTAGCACAAATACCTCAAACTTTATCTCATAGACTAATAGGAACAAAAGGAGGTTGACATGATTTTATTTGTAATGTGATAAAATAAATACAAAATAAATAAATATTGAGTGTCTCACAGATGTGTTTTGGTGGCAGGTGATATTTTTGGATGAACCAAGTGCTGGAATGGACCCTGCATCGAGGCGCCATCTGTGGGCATTATTGAAGGAAAAACAGGAAGGGCGGGTTGTCTTGTTGACCACACACTTTATGGACGAGGCAGATATTTTGGCAGGTATGTTGACCTGCATTATATATTGCTTATACAAATACATGTAATGACCTTCACTCTCTCAGTACATTCTGAATGCATTATCACCTATGCAGATTCATAATGCATTCTAGAAGGCATTATGACCTCATTTTAGATTTATATTATATTCTTAAGGTTGTTATGATTCACGCCTAGATTTCTTAGATTACCTTATAACCTTCACCTAGACAGGTATTGAATCTGGATTCCATAATATGTGGCAGGTAAACTTAATCAAGGCTTAATCACTTTGTCTGTCCCCTGTGTGTGTTTGTGTGTGTGTTTGTGTGTGTGTGCCACATAAGGTACTGGGTTTATTTATATATGAGGCATCTAAGATTATAAGATAAAGTTGGCAACAAGTTATTTTAGGCCAATTGCATTTGAGCACTGGCAAGTTTCGATCAATTTGAGTCATTTAATGATTTATTTTACAATTGTCACCAATTTTAATTATTTAATGATTCATTTTGACAAAATACATGTATAAGAATGTCATAAAGTAAGATTGAATTGATGTTCACACATCATGTGAATTTATCCTCAGGTGGTGTGATTCTTTTTCTGTGCAGTGCAGAACAGATGTGTGTCACAGGGTATCTAGTTAATCTGGCAAAGTTTTGACCTTTTGTTGAGATTCCATCATATAACGTGGCAGGTAGACAAACCTTGGACCTAGATTCTGTTATACATTCTTATTTGTTTGATTTTCAAATCTTTTTAGATCGTAAAGCTATTGTAAGTAAGGGAAAGCTCAGATGTTGTGGGTCATCATTATTCTTGAAAAATAAATTTGGGATTGGATATCATTTGAGGTAAGACTAAAGATTTATACATTCATATTACAATACAAATAAATGAAGAACATGTCTTATCAAATCTCACTGAAAGAAACATGTACTTTTTCTTTTATTAATTTTTCATTCATGATATTTGATCAGTCATTATCTAAAATAATTGCCCTTAATAACAACACTTTTTGATACTCTGCTAAACAGAGGTAGTTAATCTACTTCCCTCCAAAGCCCTCTATTCAGCATGGTAGAATCAATAATACAGAGTCGAAATATCATCAATTTTCATCAAATCATTGTCATGACTTCATGTTATGTTTTACTTCATAAATATCGTTTTCTTAGCTTTGTGGTAGATGATTCAGCAGACAAGGAAGTGGTCACAGATGTGGTTCACACCCATATCCCAGAGGCACAGTTTCAAAGACGACATGGAAATGAGCTTGCATACACTCTACCACTTTCTGCCGTCGACACATTTTCTGGTAAAAATGATATAAACTTTCAGACAAATGTGCATATCTAATTCTGTTGATGAAAAGCATAGATTATTAACTAAGACCGCAATTCTTTGCAGCCCTGTTTGGTTACTTAGAGGATGAAAGTTCTTCTGATGGCAATAGAGCAACTAAACTTGGCATCACAAGTTATGGAGTTTCTATGACAACACTGGAAGAAGTCTTTCTTAAACTTGGTAAGTATTATGTATTAAGCAGTTGGTATAAGTTTATGCCATTCACCAGAAAGTGTAATATGAAACTTTGATATGTTAACATCATCATATGATATGAAATGCTTACATTAAAATGCTGTTTTTAATGTTTACATCAACATTTGATATTAAAGGTGCTGAGGCAGAGATGGAAGATGAGGAGGAGGAGCCAGAGGTGGACCTTAATGATGGTAGTACTCAGCATCTTGTGACCACTAACAAGCAACATGCTCCCAGTATGGCACAGAACACTACCATCAACAATGGAAGCCCAAACAGCACAGATCACCAACTGGAGTCCCAGCTGGAACAGGCAGCCAAGACAATGACCAAAGCTCAACTCAGAAGACAACGATTCTGGGCTTTGGTCAAGATGCGAACCAAGTTGATATATAGAATCAAAGCGAAATTTTTCTTCCAGATAATTTTTCCGATGATCTTTTTGATATCAGGGGCTGCAGTGAACTCCACCTCCGGTGATAGCACCCCCACAGTGAATGCTGCCCCGCTTACTTTCTTACCCAGCATGTACTTCACCTTAGGAGGCACAACCGACAAAAGTGTCACACCCCTCGCCTATAAAATCTCTGCATCTGGTCAGTTCACTTAACATGCAAATATTTTTTTAGCTATGCATAGCATAGCTTCTGCAGTGAGGGGGAGAATTTGTCCTGTCTGTCACATCTGTCTTGTCCACCATCTTTAAAGAGGTTAATCAGTGATTTTGAAAATATGTATAAGTATCATAAATTAACGATAAAGATATTTGCCTTTCATATCTAAATATTGTTTTTGTTAATGCACTCCAGTATATGTCTGTAAAACCAATTTGAACAGGAACCAAATGTATAGCCCCCTTTTGAAAGCACACTTCTTTCTTGGCGTCATTTTTTATGTGGAGTGTGATCATAGAGGCACTGAAAGGTAAAATGACGTCATAAAAGTATGGCAATATGCTTATGATGTCATGAAATGTATTGTCCTTTATTGTCCTTTAGTGCCAGAATGACGTCAAACAGTGCTACCCCACTTTGAGCCTCAATTGAGGTCAAACAAAGTTCATGCTACCCGTGATCTTTTCTAGGAGTGCATCTTTTAAGTCTTATGGCAACTTATCTTTTTACTCTATGATATTCATATGTGGCTAAGCTTTCAATAGAACAAATTGTAGAATTAATGCTTAATACCGTTAATAGTAATCTTCTCCTCTAAAACTCCTGGTCAGAGCTCTTAGCTTTTAGTAGGTAAAATGTTGTATCTTCAAGGGAGTAATTCTGTCTAATTTTTCATTAGCCTGAGAATTTTTTCTATTTTTTTTTTAGGAATTTTTGAAAAAAATCTTATAGCTATCACTAAGGTTGTCATTTTGAATAACAAGACAAATATCAGCCAGTGATAATTTAGATGACAATATGCATTTTAATTGGTTGAATTTACGATCTGCTCATCATTTATGAAGTAATTTGCAGGCATTTCTAGAAAATATGCAGAAGCATTAGGAAACCAAGGATCAGCATTGCTCTTAGGCCATTGTTTGTAATGAGTTTTATTCCAAACTTCATGTATAAATTTATATTTTTTTAGTGTTTTTTTTGTTTATAACATGTTTTAGTGTTTTATGTTGTTTTGTACTTGATAAAAATGATAAATCAAAATGTTTATATTGTAGATGACAATTCGAGTGACTTTGTGAATGAACTGGCCTCAGCTGGTTTAAAGATGGACCTGGTAAATAATACTGACCAGGCCCTATATGACAAGCCTCCTCACAATGGAGCACTCAATCTCTTTGGTGTGTCTGTTCTGGCTCAGGTATGTCAGCATCAATTCTATCACTCCATCATCTCTGCATCTCCTTATCTGATCAAATGAAGTAAATTTATGTGGAAGCAGGTTAATCTGGATCATCTTGTGTGGCAGATCTCTGATATTAACAACTGTGTCAGAAAATTCTATAAAGGACTTCAAGATTGCCAGGCAAATAGATTTGGGGAATTATGATACTTAAAAATGAACAACTCCACCCAAAATAGTCATCACAATTGGTCATATTATACATGTATATCTGTTGCTAATATGTCAGTGATTATCACAAAATGAGAAAATTATTTTGTAAAGTGTTGTGACTTTTTTCTGCAGGAAGTAGACACCAATGTAATGCTTGTGTACAATTCCACGGCCAAACACTCTATCCCGGTATTGCTGAACCTGTTCACTAATACTCTACTGAGACTGCTGATGCCCTCTAGTGGGATCAATATCACTACCACCAGCAAGCCCTGGCCTGGCCAGACTCCGGGGGTGTATTTCAACGGTGCTGTATTTGGCTCTACCATATTGCTGGGCATGGCCGTAGCCTTCGTTCCTGGTGGCTTTGCTATTGGTGCTGTCTATGATAGAGTTGTTGTAAGGAATTTTTATTAATGATATTTTTGCCAACATAATCATTAAGATATCATTTGATTTTTACAACTGAAGCAATATGCTTTCATAGGTATGCTAATATAATATGTGATAATAATTCTATCTTTTAGGTAAAAGGAAAAAGTCAGCTTCGCATCTCTGGAGTGACTATGGATATGTATTGGATTTGCTCTTTCTTTGTGGACTATTTCCAATATCTATTTATGGCTGTCATTTCCATCATAGTTTTGCTAGCATTTCAGGTATTACACATTTTCATAACCATTTTATTATTATATTCAGTTTCAATGTAAACCTGTACTGAATTAAGACAAACTCTTTGTCTCCTTCAAAAGAACAATGCTTATTTAGGTACTAGAAGGTAATTTATATATATATATATATATTTTTAAAGGTACCGTCAGTGACGCAGACTGGAGGGTTGATCAGCATCATCCTGGTCTACCTCTTCTATCTACCAGTCAACATCCTGTTTGCCTATAATATCTCCTTCCTTTTCAACAACTATGAGTTTGCAAGTGGCCTCATCTCCCAAGTTTGGATCTATGTGAGACTCCAAACTTTTAAGAACTCTATGACTTCTGCATATTTGTTATAATTTTTTGTTTTTCAATCATAAAAGGAAAAGTTTGATAATTTTATCCATGACATTTATTCACTAAGGGTTGTAGATTTCAGTAAGCATTTGTGGATGATTGCAGATGGCGTTCCTGCCATACATCGTGGTGGGGACTGTGGACATGACTGGCAATGTGGATGTAGGCACGGCACTGCACTATACATTCTGTGTCATCAATCCAGCATATGCTGTGTTTGGAGGACTTTACTACATAGACCGGGTAAGTATAGTAATAACCATGTATTGCCTTGACCTCGTCTGAAAAATATTTCCATTTTAATGATTTGTTGTTACAATTCTTAAACCAAAATGTGTGAACCAGTTGTCTGTTTTTTAGTTGTATCTGATAGGTCAGTTAACACAGGCAACCCTCACACCCGATATCCCCACATCTGAGTATTTCAAGTGGAGCTCTCACATCCCTATCACCTATGTTATGGTGAGTCTTGAAAACCTTCTAATACATTACTGTAAGGAGATATTTCTCTATGAAACTCACAATAATACACATGGTATGTTTTTTACTTGATTGTTACCATCCCACTTGGACCTTTTTATGATGTCTGGGTTCTACATAAGGAGGGGGCTAGAAACTCAGTCATGTCTTTTACTTATATCAATACAAAAAATGTTATTTCAGCCATTTTTACATGCGGTTGGGCTGTACATACTCCTGCGATATGTAGAAGTTCGTAAAACAGGAGGGGACACCAGAGATGTGTTGTGCGCCAAAAGCAAAGGAAGCGTACGAGACGAGGGAATGATTACAAACCCCGATGTAGCAGAAGATGAGGACAGTGATGTCAAAGCAGAAAGGGAGAAAATAGCCAATTGGCAGCCAGGGGCTCAGGACAGGGTAAGCAAAATATGTTTTTACTCCCTCTGCAAATTTAGCTGAAGGGACAAAGTCTGTGGTGATAAAGAGTTAAAACCCTTTATTGCGACATGTTTCAGTCCTTCAAGGATATATGTGTGTGTGTGTTCTCATCTTTTCTTCTATGCTGACTATTTTCTAGATTTGTGGCCATTGGTGGATATAAAAAAAACTGTATTATATATATGCATGTATAATGTGTACATTACAGGAGCCTGTAGTTTTGGTGCAAAACTTGCGTAAAAAGTTCATATTAGGTGAACAAAAGTGCTGTCAAAAAAATGAATCTAAAACCAAGGTTGCTGTACGCAACAATAGCTTTACGGTGATGCCTGGGGAAGTGTTTGGTCTTCTCGGACCTAATGGTGCAGGAAAGACTACCACACTAAATATGATCATTGCTGAGGAGTCACCAGATATAGGAAAGGTAAAAACATGAAAAAGAAGTAAATAAAAAATTTGGGTTAAGATTGGAAACATTTAGTATGATAAAACTATGACTGCTATACACACATCTAGTTCGCTGAGCAATCTTAGGACCTGATACAATTGGATTTTTCTACCAATCAGAGCCCAGCTAACAAGTAGTGACAAGGAGTGTCCATATTGATCTAGTTTATTATATCTCTGAGATTATCAGAATTGTTTTAAATGTTGAATAGCATTGGATTCAGTAAATTGCAATAAAATCCACATTGACTTGATCAGCTTGAATAAATTTTACTAAGAGCTAATTTAAAAAATATATATTAGCAAAGCCAACTTTTGCAATCCAAATCAGGCGTGAAAGGCAGGAATACAGTACATTGTTGATTGCAGGTGGTGGTAGCAGGTCATAATATCCGGTCGAGCCTGTCTGAGGCCTTCCAAGTAATGGGGTACTGTCCGCAGCATGATCCCCTGTATGATTATCTCACCCTGAGGGAGCACCTTCAACTCTACGCTGGGGTACAGGGCGTACATCCCGACCAAATACCTACTGTCATACAGTTGTAAGGGCAAACCTCTTGTAAAGTTCACTTTTTAAAAATTTCCTGCACTTATGTTACCTGTTATTCTTTTTTGAAAAATATTTTTCATGATTTTTTGGGCAAAATTTAGCTTTTGTAATGTATATTTTAATATGCAAATAGGTCATGGAATGAAATTTATTTAAAGGAACACTGTCGAACAACATGGTTATACAAAATATATATTTAACAAAAAATACCAAATGTATACAATTCAGACACTATAATTCATATTTGATTTGAATGAATATTACTGTCATGTGTTGCAGCTATTTAGACTCACTAAACATAGGAGAGCATGCAGAAAAGATAGCAAAAACTTTGTCAGGAGGCACCAAGAGAAAGCTGAGCTATGCCATTAGTATGCTGAGTTTCCCTGAACTCTTATTATTGGATGAACCATCAACAGGCATGGATCCAAAATCAAAACGGTTCCTCTGGTAAGTTTATCTTGTTGTTGGATCAGTTTTCAATATGCATGGACCCCAAATTAAAACAGTTCCTCTGATAAGTTCCTCTGGGATTGAATACCCAAGGTTATATATCAAGATTATGATGGATATTGTTTGACTCTGACTAAATATTAAAGTAATTTGTTCAGTTTGGGCTAAGTATTTTGTATTTTCCAAACTGGTATATTATATATTATATTTTAGATGTTTTAAAAATGCATACAAGTTATTTTAAGTAAAGGATTGACCAAATGGCCCACAGGCTTAATGGCCCACCTGAGCTGTCATGTTTTTTTTTATGAACTATTGAAATAATATCCACCAAACTTCTAAAAAGAGTAGTTCAACGCTAAAAGATGCTGGATGTCTGTTTTTTTCTAAATCCTGCAGTATATGTGATGTATCTCTGCAGGGATGCCATCAGCGGTAGTTTTGCTGGGAGTGACCGTGGCGCCATCCTTACCACACATTACATGGAGGAGGCAGACGCCCTGTGCAGCAGGCTGGCCATCATGGTCAATGGACAGATGGAGTAAGGTTATCTTCTTATGATAAGCTACCTTATTATGTTCAGCTACCTCCTTATATTCAGCAACCTTATTGTGTTCAGCTGCAATTTCATAAAAAGCAAAATAGCTTTCAAGCTGTCTAGTACATGTTTTAGATGTATTTTTATTTGATTTTGATTTTGATTTGATTTGATTTTATTTGATATGCTGGCTGCTCCACTTTTGTCTCGTGGGCACTCAGAGCTTACGCAGCGTGGCTATCCAGCTAGAGAGGAGATTTGATACGATTTGAGAAGTTGGCTACTCCACTTATGTCTCATGGGCATTCAAAGGCCTACGCAGTATGGCTACACAGCTAGAGGGGAGACCCAATGCACACTATCTCTAATCTGTGTGTAACACTCGAACTGACCACCCGGTGCAGGCCCCTACTCTCATGAGCAGCTAATCTATCTCACAACACCCCACTACACTGACAACTGTAAAACCTACACACTCTTTCTGTGGGGCCTACAGACCCCCACACGCTTAAGGGAATTCCAATATCCCTGTTAAACTAGGGGCATCCAATATCCCCTATCTCACCTACTTCACAACTAGGGGAATCCCCTATCTGAAGACCTAAAGAGCTGTCCTCCCTTCATACCTACCCTACCTCCTGTCACACGTACTATTCTATGTCAGATCAGTATTGCCTATTAACCTCTGCCCCCACTACATCCAATACATCAGCAATACTTTTTCTCCATCCACCAGGCTCTAAAAACCTACAGATCACAATAACAATTAATGGCTGCTAATAACTGCAACAAAACATTCCTGTTTTCATCTCCTGAAAATACAAGAAAAATATAAAGATTTTAACACCCCACTTACCTTAAATTTCTTCCTCAAGACCAAACCCTAATAACAATACAATACTGCCTTATTCTCTAATCATGAGAAATCAATCCAAATGTGCCCAAATGTCATCTGCTATTTCCCACACTTTTGTCTCCTTGACCTTGTCTCAGGCTCATCCATTTCTTCTTTAAAATCCTACACATAAGTTTTTTATACTTATCTAAAATACATTGTATCTATGTATATTCCCAAAGATAGTGATGCAAAAATTCTGACTTGAAAATGCTTTTTATCACAATTTTTCAACTGCTTCTTTCCCACTTGTCGCCATCTTGTCAGCTCAAAATTTCATGTACGGCATCAGGAAAGTTGTCAGAATTCTAAAATGAAGATGTTTTGGCCCAAAAAACATGCTTTTGGTAATTCTTAGCCATTTTTGGCCAAAAAGTGCAAAAATTCTGAAACTGGCCTGCCAAGAGAAATTTTCCATTGATTTGATCTCATTTGTGAAGTTGGCCACACCACTTGTGTCTCGTGAACATTCAGAGCCTATGCAGTGAGGCTGTTGGTGAAACTGCTATTATTGAATATTAAATACATTACAGGTGTCTTGGTTCAACACAGCATCTGAAGAACAAATATGGTAATGGGTACATGCTGGAGGTCAAGCTCAAGGTAGCAGCCGAGGGTCTCCAGAAGGAGAAAATGGACATTTTCCACGAATATATCACTTCCTCCCTGCCTAACTGTTCTCAGACAGAGTGTTTCGGGGAGCGAGCCATGTACAAGGTGCCACAGACCTCAGTCACATCATTGGCCAAAATTTTCACTGTGTTGGAAGCAGGTCAGTGTCCAGTACTCCAGTTACTTTTTAGATCTGGGACAGATGCATATCACAGTATACCATTACTTATTGCATTTATAAACTAGAAATGATCTGTAATCTCAGAAATGGAAATAAAAATTTGTACAATTCTGTGTTGACATATACTGCTTCTAATAAAACTAATACTTTTCACATTTGTATCTTCCTGTTTTACAGGGAAAGAAAAATTTGATGTGGAGGAATATAGCTTCAGCCAGGCGACCTTAGAGCAGGTATATATAGAAGAACTATATCTTTAAGTAAAAAGTTCAAAACAGATAATATTTCAAGGGAATGTAATAAGAATAAAAGTAATACAAATTGTTTTGTTGTAATATTTGGTAATACATTTTTGTTTTAGATATATATTTGAGAAATAAAGTTTTAAAGATTAAATAAGATTTTCACATTTTCAGCGATAATTTTAAGATCACAGGAGCAAATTTGCAAAATGAGATAAATCCCTTATTTTTACAGTTAGAGTATTTGCAGACATCATATATTCAGACATCATGATGACACATCAAAGCATTTGATCTTGTCTCCATGTTTAATACTCACCATATATTGCAGGTATTTTTGGAGCTGGCACGGCACCAGTTAGAAGAAGGTGAGGAGGAGGATGCTCTGGTCACTGCAGCCGATGCCAGGAATGAGTCAACGTCGGCTCACACCAGTCCCACACACCAGGCTCGCAGCATGATGCGGCTACACAGCCAGCCCAGTGTCGATGATGGTGGCGCCCAAGTAGCACACCTCTGATACAAACACCTTTAAAACCTTTTATAATCTAAACTGGCCAGTGTTGTATTTTGGCTCAAATCGAGTTAGATTATAATGATATTAAAGATAGCTTCAGAATCCATGTAGGTTTTATTCTGATAACATTCCAAAGGCATATCTTTAGTTATTTAACATAGGTGAATATATTTTTTACAACATTTTTATCTATATTTATTACTTTGACAGTTGGGTATTTTTTAGCTTGTGTATTTTAAGAACTTTTGCAACTGTAATTATGAGGAGTAAAAGTATTATTCAGAAATATTAAGATTAATATCAATCCTCCATTTTAATTGATTATATGAAAATGAAAGTACCAGAAACTTCTTGTTACATTTCTGATATCTGCACAATTTATGTACATTATTCCAGAAGGCATTGCATAAAAGATTATAGTTTTTCAAATATATTATCAGTTCTACCTTAGTGTATTTTGAATTTAGATGACAAAGTTTTATATTGTTTAAAAATGTATTGGCTCTGTGATAAATGATGTGTTTTTGGCTCAGGACTTCCTGTTATTGACATTTTTGATCATCTAAATGATAGTCCCAGGTAAGATATTAATTTTCTTAGGTTGAAATACCTTTCAACGTAATAGTATTAAGTGAATTTCTAGTACAAAATGATTCTGTAAAGATAGGAAATGATTTTAAATAATCTTGAAAAAAATTTTCATGTGACATTATAATCCATTTTGCAAATTTCACAAAAAGTTACCATGTTTTATACATCTGGATGGGCTAGTAATCTGTCTCAGAGTTAATAGTGATAATGTAGGGTAATTCTTTATGAATGGATAATCTGGTGGCAAAGCCAGTATCTATGACAACGTACTTAATCTTGCTTTGTTATATTATCTTAACGTTCAGCATTATCATACATAACAAATGCGACAGTTTATCAAATAATACTATCTGGAGATTCCTCTCTGAGACATAATTGATTTTTTTACCCTCAGCCCCTGATGTAATCAGGCTGAGGGTATTGCAGTACTCCTGGCGTGGGTACGTATGTGTGTGTGTGTGTGTGTGTGTGTGTGTGTGTGTGTGTCTGTCTGTCTGTCTGTCTGTCTGTCCGTCCATCTGTAGTGAACATCCTTGTCATCACGATAACTCAAGAACAAATGATAGCAGCTTCATGAAACTTGACACACAAAAGCATCTGGTGAAAACGGCGACCTTGATCTATTTTTCAAGGTCACAGACAATTATGAGAAATCCCAAGAATCACAATAACTCAATAATGAATGATGGTAGCTTTATGAGATTTGACACACATAAGCATTTGGTAAAGTCATCAGAATTTTTTCTATGAAACATGACCTTCACCTTCTTTTCAAGGTCACAGGGACAATTATGTGAAATCCCAAGAATCGCAATAACTCAAGAACAAATGACGGCAGGCATATGAGATTTGACACACATAAGCATCTGGTAAAGACATCAGAATTTTTTCTATGAAGCATGACCATCACCTACTTTTCAAGGTCACAGGGACAATTATGTGAAATCATCCTTGTCATCGCGATAACTCAAGAACAAATTATGGCAGCTTCATGAAACTTGCATCTGGTGAAAACCTCGGACGAGACCGATGGACGGCGACCTTGACCTATTTTTCAAGGTCACAGGGACAATTATGTGAAATCCCAAGAATTGCAATAACTCAAGAACAATTGACGGCAGGCATATGAGATTTGACACACATAAGCATCTAGTAAAGACATCAGGATTTTTTCTATGAAACATGATCTTCACCTTCTTTTCAAGGTTACAGGGACAATTATGTGAAATCCCAAGAATCGCAATAACTCAAGAACAAATGACGGCAGGCATATGAGATTTGACACACATAAGCACCTGGTGAAGACCTCAGACATTTTTGTTTGGAACATTACCTACACCTACTTTTCAAGGTCACGGGGACAAATATGTGAAATCCCTATCATTGTGATAACTCAAGAACAAATGATGGCAGCTTTATGAGATTTGACACACATAATTATCTGGTAAAGACCCCAAAAGTGTTTGATGAATGGTGACCTTCTCCTACTTTTCAAGGTCACAGGGACAATTATGTCAAATCCGCGTCATTGCAATAACTCAAGAACAAATAATGGCAGCTTCATGAGAATTGACACACATAAGCATCTGGTGGAGACCCCAGATGAGTTTGATGGACGGTGACCTTAACCTGCTTTTCAAGGTCACCAGCCCATCATCTCAATAATTCTAGAGTAAATGATGACAGTTTCATAAAGTAGATTTTATGGGTTTTTTACCCCTGCATCAATTTGCCTTGGTGCAGTAACGTTTTGTTCACAAATATTGTGTGGAACGAATGTTGTGCAATAAGTTACCAGAGCTGAGGGTTGATGCATCTCTGATGCCTATGTTTAAAGAGTGTAGATAAAATAACTAGACCTGAAGAGATGGATTTTTTTTACTGTCCAACATATGGACTTTCATATAGTCGACATGAATTTGTGTTTCTGTAGACAGGTTATACATGTATTTCTACTTTATAATGTCCTGTGCTGGAGATTCCTGGGAAATTCTTCTGGCAAATAGGGAATGAATAAGAAATTCCATATTCTGCTTTATTGAGCAACATACTTTTTGAGACAGAAATTGCTATGTAATATCTCCTTTTATATAAAGGCAAATAAGTCTATAAAATGCCAAATAAATATTGTTATTCTAAAAAATTAGGCTTTTTAATTTAACAAATTGAAATTCTCTCTGTTTTGCTTGGTAAACCTGGTATGCAATTATTTGTTAATGTTCATTTTGTAATTTTGAATAATATGTCTTACATTGTATGTATTGTTATGGTGCTCCAGGAGTATAAATGTATCACTATTTTCACACTGGGTATAAAATGGTGCTCTTGGCTGTTGTTTTGGATTTACATACATAATGTGACCATCTTACAAAAGTATGAAGTTGTGATTTGATGAACACCAGTAATGTAACCAGCATTTTTCATTTCTGGAAAAGACATTTAGTGTTAGGACCTTAAGAGATTATGAGGCATTTCTCGTCCAATATTCAACCACCATGATTCTTGTGTTTTACAGCTTGGCTGCCATTATCACAAAAGATTACAATACAGGTAAATGCACTAGCACCTCATGATTCAATTTCCCATATGAGCTGAGGCCCGTGCCTGAAGGGTTAACCCGTTGTCCTTGTAAATCTGTGACCAGTTGGGTTGTCATGTCAAGGACCTGCGACATGACAATTAAGTGAGGCAGCACTATATCTGCTTCAAGTAGGTCTCATCACGAAATGACTGGAATAATGTTGAAAGTTATGTAAAACCCAAAACAAACAATGATCTGATAGCATATTTAAGAAAAAAATACATATTTAAGAAAAAAATCTTTGTCTTTGTTGTGCCTACTACCCAGAATTTTATTCCAGATATTTGCAGGAAATACAAACAGTAATGAAATTTACCACATCAAATGTGCCAAGATTAAAGTATCCAGTGCTAAATACAGTGCTGTTTTTATCTTGATCTTTCATGAACCAGTTGTTCTGATAGAACAATATAAATAGTGCTCATTTTCATTTTTGATATTTTAAAGTTGTGCTTCTTGGTACCTCTTGGAAACAAAATATTGGGATATTTTTTCCTTCAGCCCCAATTTGAGCACAATTCATTTAACAACTATTTTTCATGACTTTTAATGTAATTCTTGGCATTTGTTATGATCTATTGTAATTGAATTATATGTTTGCATGACATATTCCCATATATTTGTGGAATCAGAACCATCTTATAATAAATTTACCACTCAAAACAAGTAAATTTTGACTGTCATGTTTAATGGCATATAATACTTTTACAAGATGTTTGTTTTAATACACATTTTCTATTTATCTTTTATTGTCACAATTTTTATCCTTGAGTCAGTTTCAAAGATAAACTTATTTCAGTTATCAACAAAAATAGTAAATATTCCACTGAAAGTATAAAAAAGGTGGAAACACGTGAAACACTGGAAGATGGTGTTCCTACCCATTTATTTTTAAAAACATGATGTGTTATTCTCTTCAGAGAAAATACCAGTCATTTTGAGGACATTTTTTTTATGGAACTAGCATGGGGGATCAACACGTAGAAAAAGGTACAGCACCTAAAGCATTCGTACTTTAGGTGTTAAGGCCAAAAACGTTTTGACTGTTACAGTATTCCAAGCTGGGAAAGCACTGAAAACATGACGGATGAAAATTTGTATTTCTAATGTAATTTATGATGAGTCCAAAATGGCAGTAACAAATATAGTGTAATGTGTTTTATGGAAACATAAGTTGTACGATAACTTGTATTTAATTAAAGTAATAAAGAAGTATGTTATTTGCAATTAAATAAGTAATTTGGTTAGATTTAATTTTATGGACAATGATTTACATGACAGGACATGAGCATGATGAGGAAAATTATAAAGTAAATATTGCTGTGCACTTTGATCAGAATGAGTTGGAGGAAAATGTTCTGAAATGTAGAAAAAAAAGTATAATCATTTGTCCCATAAAGAAG